>OY856412.1:63550000-64047500 GCA_963693085.1 Alisma plantago-aquatica
CATCATCTAGAGGGAAGAGAAAGATATGGGCATATTGTTTGAGCCTTAGTTGAGTGGTGACATCCTTGGTGATGTTTTGCACTCATGTATGAGGTGTGTTTTTCTCCTAGGAGTGTTGTCTCGGGCTTGAGAGCCTTGGAGAGGCCTTGTGTTGGTAGTGGGTGTCTTGAGGTGCAACCTATCTCCTTATCTCTTCTTTCTCTCCTTCTTTCTTCTTATCGGCCATGGACCTTGGTTGCCTCCCTTTCCCTTTCATGCTCTCGTATCCATGGTTCCGTCTTCTCTCTTGGAGGTGTTGTGGTGATCGAGCTTGGAGGATCATCTTCTGTGTTGAGCTAGTGAAGCTTGGATCTTGGCCTGGGAGCTTAGATCTTGGTGGTGATCCTTAAGGTAGGTTATATAACTCTAAACCCTCTTTGTTATTATCATATTTTACTTGCTATGTTGTTCTTTCTTCTTACCTTGGTATTGCTTGCATGCTAGTAGTTCTTTTGGGTAGTTTTGTGACCTATTTTAGTAGAATAGCATGGCTTAGTTGCTTCCCATGCATTGTAACGTTCTTTTACCTTGTTAGTAACACTACGAAAAATATGGTCTTTAACAACAAAAAAAATTTGTAGCGAAAACCCCAAAATTTGTAGCCAAAAGCTTTGGCTACATTTATCCTTACATTTATAATATATACCTAATACACGTGTAGATAATTGTTTAGGCTACATTTTTCAAAGTTGTAGTTAGTTATTCCTCTGGCTACAAATTTATATGTAACCCTAATTGTAGGTAAAAATGTCCTTACACATAAATATGTAGCTTCCATTGTAGCCAAATGTATGACTACAATTTAATTTGTACCTATGCTATGTAGGGAGAGATGACATTGGTTACAATTTGTATTTGTAGTTCATGTATAGCAAAAATTAGCACTTGCTACACATGTAATTAAAGCTAGTGTGTAGTGAAAGGCACCATGTACTACACATACATATGTAGTGAGAAACATTATGTAGCCAGTCAGTTGCTTGCCAATATAGAGGGGTTTTCAATAAGACAATAGATGAATGTTAATCAAGATCGAGTTTTGCTTACAATGTCAACAATGATAATTTTATTTATATTTGAACAATGAGTACACATGGGGAGGACATTAACCGGGCCCCTGTTTTACAATATGCATGAAAAAAAGACACATGTATACAATATCTTCTTCTGACTACATCTATCCACTACATACTACAAAGCACAATATAAAGAGGGCTCATCTCCTTTAGTTCCTCCACCAAATTCACAATGAGTTCAACAACCTTATGAATCTCAGCTTTAGTGGTGAATCTTCCAATACCAAACATGATCGAATTCTAATCTCTGTTCTCTTCAATAGAAAAAAATCTTCCATTTATGCCAGCTCTGTATAGTCGCAAGGCCTTTTTTTTGACAAAAATAAATTCACTAAACATAAGACAACTGTTCTTTTCTCACAACAAACACAACTTAATTGTCAGCATGAATACATGCAAGTACACTCAAAGCTATTTGTGCATATCCCTGTTCCATTCGGGCACTGAGAGCAGAAAAATTGGCATCTTGGATGCAAGCATCCACCTTTGTTGAATAAGGACTCTGTGCACGAAGGTGTATCCGCATCTGACCCTATGTTTCCGCTACACAAAACCAACATCACCATCACAGCAATCAACAGTGGACATGACCTTCACATCCGCATCTGGCCTTCACATCTACGCATTCCAGAGACTGAAAGGGCACATGTTACTTTCGGTAGCTTCGGAAAAGAACGTGCTGACATTCCAGCTTCTGAATCACCAGAAAGCGTAACGCCATGTCCAGATGAACCTTTTCATGTGACATTACCTGAGGACAATATAGATATTGCGGACAGTCACAATGCAACCTCAAGTTTGGATTCTCCTCAACCAGATGTAGCAGATGCTGGCGCAATGGCCCCTGAGGATGCTGAATCTTTAAACTCTCAGCATATAGAAAGTTATGCAGACATTGGGCTGGTTCACGAACAGAACCCACAACATCCTATAGAAACTCATCAGATACAGCAGGAATCTGACCTATCCACCATGCCTGCATATAGTTTAACTCAAAACTACGATGCACCTTTTTTTAGACCAGCTAGTGCAGACAATTCTGGCATTCAGGAGTTATCATCTTCCTCTGAGACTCATACTACATATGCGACGAACAACAGTCCATCCGCTTTGGCTTCTGCGATGTCTCACCACCAGCCATCAGCACAACTACTCAGTTATATCCACATGTTCAATTCTCACATTTTCCAAATTTCCTCCCTTATCGGCAATTCATGCCTCCAATGTATGTCCCACAAATTGCTGTCCCTAATTACCCAAGTAGCCCAACATACCCTCATCCTTCCAACGGGAGAAGTTATCTTCTAATGCCAGGGGATAATTCTCATATTAATGCCAATGGTTTGAAATATAAACCGGCCCTTTTGGCTAACCCAACTGCATATGGTCCTTTTACAAATCCTGCTAGTTACACCATCAGTTCGCCAAGAGCCATTTTAGGCGGTTCCAGTAGCCTTGATGATATATCTTGAATCAAATACAAAGATAGAAACCTGTATGTTCCCAATGTGCAGGCGGAGTCCGCATCTGAATTATGGGTACAAACACCAAGAGACCTGCTAGGTGTGCAATCATCTCATTACTTCAACATTGCAGGATAGGCATCCCATGCCACCTACTTGCCGACACATGCAGCACATGCCTCTTTTAATGCTGATGTTCAGCCTTCGCATATGCAGTTCCCTGGTCTGTTCCACCCACCACAACAAACAACTATGCCTAACACCCACCATTTGGTTCACCAACAGGTTCCACCCAGCATGGATGGGAATATTGCTGTTGGTATGGCTTCGCCAACATCACCAATTGCTTCTTTTCAACAGGCACAACTTGGTCATAATTGGCCAGGTAACTTTTGAATGGAGGGTTGTTCCAGTAATCCATAGGTGACTTGCAGGAATTAGTTGTTATCATTGCATGCTAATGATGTGTCACACCCTTTATGTATTCGAAACTGACAAATCTGTTATTGCCTATTCTTCTCTAGAAATAACAGTGGACATGACGGGCTTTCTTCCGTTTATAGTCCCCAGACTGAAATTTAGACAACACAGTGAGCTGTACGTATTAGAGATCAATATTGATATACAAGAGCAGTTCAAACCATAATCGATATTGTGGTTATAAGATCAAAAATAGCAATAAATACTTGTTGCAAAAGAAAATTAGGAACATAAACTCTTTTGGAGCCATCACATAGATGCTTGAAAGGGTAATGGTTTTCACCACACGTGAACTCATCAAAAACCTACAAATGTATAAATAGAGAATTATACTTCGAGTGTAACTGTTGATTAAGCACATTAAATGTTTATTAGTTGCAGGAAATGCACAACCTCATTTTCGTGAGGGAAAAAAATCAATAGCAAAATAAGTGCTTTAACATAAAGCCTAGTACCATGTCTGCTACAAAAATACAATTTTGTGTTCTGGATTGTATCAGAAAATGTGGAAATCAATAACCCCAAAAGTATAACATATTGGTCAGCAATAATTGGATATTGGTCTTATTTCATCTTTTGTAATGCGTAGAATTTTCCCATGTGCCCTAGCTAGCCAAGCATTTTGATCATTCAAGGTCCCACATGAATACATTAATATTTTAAAATTGAGAATATGTGGCTACGTATGGCCCCAACAAGCTTGTCCAAGCATCCAGAAGCATGAACCGTTTCCATATTAGGGCATTTCAGTTGTAATGTCTCTGGAAGCACATGTATATATTTAGTATACAACATGTCAGCAAGTACCAAAGAAAGAATCACGTCAGCTTACCTGGATTAAGATTAGTGCACTCGTTTAGGTTTAGATCACTGAGCTTTGGGCAATCAAGGTACAATCCCTAAGACACATTTAACTGTTTGTCTTAGATGATGAAAAAAGATACAAACATATATCAAAACCAACACAGGAGGAGAAAACTCACATCTAAACCAGAACAACCCCATAAACTAAGTTTCTTGAGACATCCATGTTTAATAAATAGCTTCTGACACATCTTCTGTGAAACTCCGTTTCCCAGACTATTCTTCATTTTCTTTTCATCAAAGGATTCACTTTGAGAGCTTACACAGCACATACTCATTCCACAATCCATGAGCTCAAGCAGAGGTAACTGGGCTGTGGCAAATTGAACACCACCTGGAAAATATAACAAAAGAACCCAAATCAATGTTATCATCAATAAGACATGGAAAAGGGGCGTATGATTAGGCATACAAGCTTACTTGAAGTAATATTCGGACAGAGTGCAAGCAAAAGCCTAGATAGAGTATCAGGAAGCATATTGCATATCATGTTAATGCCACTGTCACTGATGCTTGATCTGGAATTAAACAAATAAAGGAACAAACCATTATGATATGGACTTTCTGACTGACCATTATATAACCATAAGTGTTTTGTAATTAGCTGGAATATGCTAAAAATATTTGGGATACAACATAGTTGACCAAATCCAACAGAGAACTCACCCACTCAGATCAAGCAACTCTAGACCATTGTAGCATTGAACCATTGCAACAACATACGCATCTGTGATACCTGAGCCCAGAACCAGAGAAAGCATGCGCAAACCCCTTGAAAAGATCATAACAGGCAATCATTAATAAAGCTTTAACATGTGACCCAAAAGATAACTCATGTTACAGCAATTACAGTAAAAACTTAAAAGAACAAAGTGGCATTTTTTTCAACTTTTTGAAAATAACACAAGTTTTCTTATATAGAATAGTACAAGAACATCTTGTAGTCAAATAGTCAGCTGATTTAAGGAAGTAACTACATTAGCATAACAGTAATATGCAAGAACATCTTGTAGTCAAATAGTCAGCTGATTTAAGGAAGTAATTGCATTAGCATAGCCGTAATAGGCTAATACGACATTCAACCTATAGATCAAAAGTTCAGAAATGAAAGAATGTTGCTATTAGAGGAACTCCAGTTTCTTTTCTTTCTTAAAGAAAAGGCAGGGCATGTTTTGGTCAAAGCTTCATCCACACCAACTCTGGTAGTTGAAATTGGGAGGTCTGACCTAAATCATTGACAGCACCCATATCCATTAAGAGAAATTGATCCTGATGATCTCCTCAAAAGTGACCCTCAGTTCAACTGCCAAGTTGTGGTCACCACTCTAAGAATCCATCAGGAAGGGGCAGAAGGATGGGTAGTCAACATTAATTAAATAGGATGGAGCCCTGGTCTACCCTCATCAGGAGGTGGATATATACATCATTGTGGGCAAAACGATACGTACATGGTTGTAGAAAAGACTTTACTTGCCAACATTGGAAAAACATTTTCGTCCCAAGGGTATCTTGAGGTTAGTGTGAGGTAAGGTTTTGTATTTATAGAAATAATTGAAGAGAACCTTAAAAACAGTGCAAGGTCAGATCCACCTAACAAATCTGGCAACATAAAACACATGACTCATTTAGCCAAGCAGCAACCACTGTGCCTTGTGATACAAACCTTCCTATGTTGAAGTGTTCAACGTGGAATGGGGCACCCAACGAGGCTAGAAGTGCTCCTACGTTGTGCCGGAGAGTGCTTATTCCTGAGACCTTGTTGTGCTTTCCCCAGCCGGTTAAAATGTTGTAAGAAAAAGATGCAGGGTATGGTCAAACCACCAGTTAAGTGGAGACCTGAAACAATTCATGATAAACAAATAGCAGCAGGCAACAATTGGAGTGAGTGCCAACTGTGCTAAAGACAGGATAAATACCTCAAAATAGCAGGCAGTTCATGCCCTTCATAAACAACAGAGCGCATGTTGAGTAACCAAGCATGAACCATAGCTTGGGCTGCACCTGAAGACATCAAATGCAGATCCAAACAAGAGTCTGTCCATGTGGTGTCCCATACATTTCTCCGCCTACCTTCAAATACTACTAGTTGAGCTCCTCTTCTCTGCGAAATTGAGATTGGGGCAGAGAACACGATCAACATCAAGCAGGTCTCAAGAAAACAAAATTCTAATCTAATAGAGGATCATATATATATATGAAGAGTATCAATGAAGACTTTTTTAAGACATGGTAAGATTTCTATATAAAATCTTAGAGATAATTTCAAATTAAAGGTGTAATATTAATCGTTACTGGAAACTATGCAAATATCAACCGAGTAATATTCCATTCACGATAAATGATAAGAAACATCGAGCTTCATTACATCATCAACCTGCTGCATTCTCTGGGGCAAAAGATCATATTTAACACTTGAATTAAAACTCAAGCAATGAAATCTTACTCTTACTAGCCAAGTGGGGGAGTAGCAATAACAACTAGAACATGACACCCAAACACACCCAAGGTTTTCTTAGTTTAGTCGAAGGAGAAATTCATGGTTCTATATTTACAATTCCCTCCCAGCTATAGAGGTTGTTGGTGAGCATGGCATATTAACCTACTATATAAGCATTTTCAAAATTTCACTGAGATATGGGAGAGGTTAGTGAGCAGATAGAAAAGTTCTTATCCTGTGGTGTTGTACTGATCAGATACAAGAGGATGGCAATGCACAAAATGGTGCTTTTGGGACCTACGATAGAGTTGGTGGACCCGATGGCAAGATAAATTTAACAATGTGAATGATTAACAGAGATGAGGAAAGATAATCTAACTTTCATATGAGTATGTAAATTCTGTAACGTCATGATATTTATAAGGAAGAGCAAACATAATACTTTCTTATGGAGTTAACCCAAATCAATATAAATCAAACGTCTTAGAAAATATGATGGTTTTCTTCACTCTTCCAAAATTTAATAGTAATGAAATCTGATCAGATATGATCAAAAATATTTTTCAAGTTATATACTTGATAATAATCACTAGTTGCTGGTTTTAGATTTTTCATATGGGCAAGATATACGTTGACAAAACAGTTATTGAAACTGTTCACGAGATGGTACATGAAACATAATAAAATGTTTTGCCTCATATCCTCAGCTGACAACATCCCAACAGGAGCCCCAAGTAAGATTGCTACAAAGCTGTTAAATGTCTTCTAAGTTCAATAGAATCCATGTATGGATAAGTTTCATTAGTAAACCCATATGCATTAGGCATGATAAGATCATGTTTTGTAAAGATATTATACATGTCATTCATAATTCCTAACTATGAATACAAATAATCGATGATATTTGTTCTACATATATTACTCAAGATAAACTACAAAGTGACTTGTGTCAGCTCATGTTACTCTGCTCAGAGAGCCTAAACTATACAATCTTGTCCTAGATTTCAACTTTGTTCTATCATCAATCACGTTTCATAATAGTGGATGTTATATGTTTGTAACAATGTGTTTCCACTAGTACAAATAACCACTATAGTATTGGAAGCTATTTTATGTAAAGAAGCAAAAATATCCAACACTTTTGAAGGAAAAGTTTAGGAACTACAAGCATACTTGGGAGTGTTATGTTTAGAGAGCTATTATAGTCTTTCCATAGAAACTATAGAAAGAATGTCTCCATATGAGGAACTCATACAAGAAACTATTTCATTTATCAATATAGAAGAATAAACAAAAAGTGTTATAAAGACATGAGATCTGGAAGTTACAAGAAATATCTATCAATATAGAAGAATATTTATCAATATTTTGAAGCTTCCTAAGATTGAATACTCCACGAAGCCCCAAATTCAAGAGTTTTCTTCTAAGGAAAAGGGATGAACATGGGTTTTTCTGTCATTTTAAGGACTTTGCTGTTAAGATACACTAATTTGGTATCATCACATTTGAGGAGAAGTTGATGTTATGAGGCTTGACTTGGAATTAGTTTTACAGTTTAAACATCATGAAGCGATTATACACAAGGACGAGAAATAAACCACATGTTGGACAAAGCCTAAATAATCCAGCAGAAGTCACCCTTTAAAATATGAAGTGTGTCGACAAGAAGACTACCCGATAGAATACTGGGGCCCCCAAAGTTAGTGTCTATAGAGAACTGGTGAGAAGAAAAGCTACAAATTAAGGTGCATAATTTGTATCTTATGATCCCATTGTAGGGGAGTGAAAGTTCAGGGTGAAACATTTCATTACTTATGAGTTTGAAGATATAGACGAAGAAGGTGTCTCTATGATACTTATGATGGGGGCAGAGATGCAAACAAAGTTAGTAATTTGTTAAAACATTGTATGGCATGTGTTTGAATCAAAAGATGCTCACTTGTGATTGTCCCTAAGATGAACATTTCTGTTGGGAAAGATGACGATGTGGAGGGGCAAAAAGATGACAGTGGTGTGCTGGTATTGTTTGAAGAAATGATGGACTATTGGTTCTGCCTTTTTGATCTTGTCTCAATTCTACTCATAGTGATGAACAGTGAGCTTTTGATATCTTTTGGATGGATCCTTGAACAAACCAGTTGCTGACTCTAGCAAGAGATCTAGGCATTGGTGTCCACTAAAAATGGGGTCTTCTGTAATCAAGAATATCACTAATAAATAATTCAAACATAGAAAATAGAGATGTGGTAAACACAGTGACTAACCTCTGTAGAACATGGATGCACTTTGGATCGAATAATGCACATTGATGCATCATGAATTGATATGTAACCTTGTTGTTTACTTCCTTGTATATGACAAGAATTAAGAGAGAAGTAATGTTGAAATTAATATTAAATAACATTAGAAATAGAGCTGGAGTTCTGGACATTAAAACGATGATTCTGAGGACAGAAAATTATATCAGCTATGAAAACCCATCTAGTATCGTAGAACCAAAAACATATATAAAAAGAAACCAAACTGACATATTAGATTCATTCACACTCAGTTTAAATCTGGAATTATATGGTTCCAACAAATCTCTCTGCCTTTTACTCCCTAAAATGCTCATACTGTCAATATGATGTAAAATTGTAATGATCATAACTTTGTCTACCACGTACGTAGATCACAGACCTACAAACATCATCCAAAATGTAGCACATTGTTTGACATAGAGGAAAGCAAGTAAGAAAAAAAATCCATTTGAACGATGGTATTGATATCGGTGTGATGCTCAAAGAACTCATACCTACAAGTACTCATGGTGATCTTGACGGAAGGAGTAGACATCTTTTATGCTGGCTTGGACCCATTAATGTATTACCATGTGAAATAGAGAGATAAAAGGTCAGGCTGGTTGATGAGGTTGAAAGTGTTGGAAATATTTATAATGAATAGGTCAGGCTACCTCATAGGATGAAAGGCCAAACCGTTTGAAGAGGGAGATGCCAGAATTCGCTCCTGCTAGAAATCTATCCCTAGCATACGCCTCTATGGACAAGTAGTAAATGAAACAAGGGGGCTATGGGAACATAGTATACTCTATTTTTGTAGTTTTAGTATATGATGTCATGCGTGTCAAAGTTTAGACCATTCTTACATTACAGTTAACATAATTTTTAATATGCAGTTTAACTATCATATTCTACATGCACATGAATTGTCTGTGAATGCCAATATCATGATGATTATATCCAAATATGTAGTCTAGCTTTTATAAACTTCTCATTAATCCATCAATATTCTAACACGTTGTCTTTTCTTCCCAAGATGATTTCTTCCTGGTCTGTATACTCTACTATCAGAGCAACGAGCTGATATGTATCTACAAGAAGTATGGGTAGTGTAACCCATTAAAACAAAGGTAGCTACTTTAGTTCCCCATATGATGGTGGCATGAAGTCTCATTGAGTGCGCACTAAATGGCTCTTTCTTTGACAGAGTAAGGGAAGGGAGCCCTCTTTCCCCTGTTTAGCCAGACCGTGAGAGGTGTGATGACACACTAATACAAGCTACAAGTCAAACACCAGCTGAATATCATAACCCAGATTAGAAATGTAGCCCTGGTATCCCTATAATTTTCTGAGAATTGAAATTTGTATATATAATTTATGTGTAGCTTGCCCTGAAGCACAATTTATGATGCCTACATCTACATCAAACCCCCAATGTAGGGCCAAACCTCATCTAGTGGGTAGACAAATCCAGTTTCCACCACAAAATTCTAAACCAAACAAGCATCATATGAAACAATTAGCTTCGTATAAGAAAAATGCCTCGTACTCAAAGATTGATGAGACAAGAGCTGTAGAAGAGAAGGGTTGGCTTTCTGATTCAGTCGTACATATTTTCTATCATATCAAAATTTATACTATTGACTGAGGTAAGTGAGAGAATGGAAAGAATACAACAATCATATAATTGAACACCTTATCATTCACGTTTAACGGTTTTTGGCATTTATTTCTGGGAAGAATTGTTATGTTGCAGTTGACATATACCATAAGTTAGGTAGACTACATTTACATCAAACTCATAGATTGTTTTTTTCCCACTATTGGCAATGTATTGAATAGTGTAACTAGTTTTAAGTTTCTTTATGACTTAGTCTATTCTAATTATCAATATTTCTGATTACCTACTATTTTTCGGTCTAATAACAGTTGTGCGCAACTCTAGCTATAGGGGAAACGCTTTGTGCCTATGCTCTTCATATGAGTTCTCTAGGTATTTTTTTCAACCTAGATGTCCTAACAAGGCTATATGTTGTTGCAAGGCCTCCCCTTATTGCTCAGCCTGAGGTACCTTTTTATACTCCCTAAATCACCATGTGCTATGTTATGGAAATTTCTTCATTGACCTGAATCTGATCCATCATTGATTGTATAATGTTCAATAGCTTGTTTTCCCTATTAAAAACCCCTCAAAACATCCGTCAAATGCATTTAGATTAAGCCCATTTCGGGTTCACAACTACTGAATAATAATTCAAATTAACCCTTAGATCATGGTCGCACTTTGCAACATGACTTCGACGATAAATCTATGAATGTCAAGAACTGGATATCATTCTAGTTTTGCATCAATGTGAGCATAGAAAATGTTGACTCGTGAAATAATGTTGATATTTATAGTAGTTTGTCTTGGATATGTCTCCTTCATCAAATGAAGATAACCCATATGCTGATGAAGTCAAACTGTGTAGACTTTATGTTTCCCCAGCTCCTCCTCATTCCACTTACAGGGAAAGACATTTCAATATTTGCAATAAAATTTTCAGACATTAAACTATTACTCTGGTGTTTTTCGTGACAGCTAAAAGTTCTAATTTATCGTATTCCTATTGTAGCTTTTCTATATATGCTTTCAGATTTCTTTTATTGTGGCCTGCTTGTTATCTCCTATTTCTAAGAGTGTCTTCCGCTTTGTTTTAGTGTGTTCCACTTGGTGGACAGTGAAAGGACAATCTGATGTGAAATCAACATTGACATCCAAATAAAAAGACAATTACATCTTTGTAAAAGGATATGGTGAATCCAAAAAAAAAAATTTGAGGTTCTCAAAAGAAATCAATAGATCAGTTAGTAGAGAAGGGAGCTTACCGGTGTCCAACACCAGCGAGATACACTCAGCTTACCGGATGCTCTCATGAAATTAAATAGCATCCTGATAGGCATTGTAGGAAGGCAGGAACACTGCCTGTTGCAGGGGAGGAAGCCAAGCGCCAGTTTGAGGCCATTCAGGAAGCAGATCCTCTCTGACTAGGCGAATAGACAAATATACGACTTGGGGCTTTCCGACGCCACCGATGGGGCCAGGGACGAAGAGGACCTCGAGGATTCACCAGATTCATCAAGGAGATGATGGGGCTCATGGTTGGCGTCAATCGAGAAGAGGAGACTCACACCCTCTGGGAACACTACAGCAGGACATGGCTTCCGGGTACGATTACGACCGATTCCAGAGTTCCCCCGTTGCTGGGCTAGGGTCGTACGCCAATGCTTATTGGTCGCATAGTTTACCCCAAACTAACCAACAAAGGGACGTCGCAAAATGGTCACACAGTTTACCCCAAATGAAACCCAAGATGTGATTTGAAAGGTGTGATTCTGGCGGCGGTGTTTGTGTTACCTGTCGCACCCAGGGAAGAGCGTTGGGGTCGAGCCCCTCAGTGAAAACGGCCGGTGACATGGCCCAGAAGCCACCCAACTGAGATCTGGTTGTGGGGGAGGTGCACCTCCATCTGCGACTGAGCCGCCGACACTGCCGACGGAAAAGCAACTGCCTTTAGTCGTAACGGTGACGACCCACTCGAGGAAACCAGCAATGGAGCTGCCGGGGGAAGAAAGACCGGAAGGTGGTGAGGAAATGGGGATGTGGGTTCTGGAACTATAGGTGGTGCTACTTTTTCCCAAAATGGAAACCCCAACCGGCTGTGCTAAACTGGGGTTGTACACAGTAGAGCAGCGGGAATACCTGAGCTTATTTCTTCCACCTCGTTCATTTCCTCTCCACCGTATATGTTTCCTCGATCGGCTCTTACATCCCCTCTTCACGGCAGTCTATGAGATCGGGTGCTAGCATCAGGGAGGAGATGGGTAGGTAATGGAGAGGATAGGAGATAGAGATGGGGACAGCGTGATCAGATCGGGAGCAAATGGGGGTGTCCTACGTTAAACCGCGCCAACAATGGTAGTTCGCAGAAATTTTGAATATTTAGGCATTTTGGTTATGTGGGAGGGGCGGGAAGTGAGACAGAGATGATTTGGGAAGAGTATAATTTTGTAGTCACCATGTTATGTAACCAACTTTGTAGCTAATATAATTGACTACATTCTTTTTACTTATATTTTTATAATTTGTAGGAAAAGGTAGTCTTTAACTACACACACAATGTATGTAGTTAGAGAAATTGTAGTTAAATCGTCTATTTTTTGTAGTGTAACATCGTCTTGCGATTGAAGATGAGGTGGCTGACATGCTTGAGATGCTGATATGCTTGAGAGGTTGATGTGCTTGTGGAGGCTGATAGGTAGGGTAGGCCATCACAAACTATGACTCTCCTGGATGTTACCCTTAAGGTTGGTTGTCTCGACCTTGGCAAGGTCAAGGTTGACACCTTTAGTTGGATGGTCGTCACGTCCCTGGGGAGATGTGGGCCAACACACCATGGTAGTATTTAGGTTATTGTGCCTTGTACACGAAGTAATCGATATTGGAACAGTGTTACGCATTGCTTGGAGAGGTGTTGCCCGTCAGGACTCTGGTCATAGGCCTTGAGAAGCGTTGATGCCCAATAGACCCAACTCATGCATTGCATGACAATTCCTTAGCTGGGAAGAGGCCAACACACCCTAAACTGATACCTTTCATGGTGTGGTTTTTAGATGTATCTGTGGTTGGGATGCCCGACTTGGCTTGAATGCGTTGCTGAAACCCTGAGCAAACCATCAATCTTTGTGATATACACATACCTAAGCATTGACCATTACCCTAACGCCGTCACGCCATGCATGGATGTTGGCCGACACCCTCTCCATGAGGTTCTTGTGCCCAACAAACCTATATAATGATACCTAAATTGATATACCATCCCAAGTGGTACGCCGATAACTTGGTTGCTCTCTTAGAATACCCTAAAATGATACCCTTTCTTAGAGTGGTTGCCTGACACACCTAGGGTTAACCGGACACTCTATGTTGTAACCATAATAGACATCTTGTAGTGGTGTTTAAGATAAACCATGTTGATGCTAGGGTCATATAGTATGATGTGATACCTTATGGAGTAGTTGTATGTATGATGTGAGAGCTATGTTTCTATATTCCATAACATGTTTTATAATAATAATGAGAAACATGCTTCTATGTCTCATAACACATTTCATAATGATGATGAAGTGATAATCTAAGGGTGGTAGTTCATCCAACCTGGTAAACCCTAATTGGGTAAAGTGAAACCCTAATTGTCAAGAAGTAAAATGTATGATGTAAAATGTATGGCATGAGTCCTATTAGATGATGATATTGACGATGCATTGCCTTCTTGTTATCAATTTCTAATCATGTAGGTGATACCAATTGATGTATATAGCCATGGATGAGATATAGTGGTTATGATATGTTGGAATGGTCCTTGTGACGAACATTTGTCCTTGTGATGGACATTGGTACTTGTTTTGGACATTGGTCTTTATGGTGGACATATGATACATAGCATGCATAAAGAGACATGATGTGATGAAGTCATACCTAATATGTTTCAGTATGTTCTAGTGATGAGTCATACCCTTGTTTATATAGATTTTTCTTAGAGGTTATACATTGTAACTTGATTGATGCTTAAAGATGTTTAAATTGATCTAATTAATCTAGTAGAATCTAATAAGGTAGTTTGCCATGTGGCATAGATCTATTCAGTGTCAGAACTTGTTGAATGGTTAAATGAGTTTAACTCAGAGTGCATATTGTTGAATATGTAGGATGCAAGTTGAGGTATCTCCTTGCATCCTGAATATAGATATATGGGATTGGCTGCGGTCATACCCCAATAAGAGTACAACTATGGTTGTAGCTCAATTTGAGATACATGAATGGCTGCGGTCATAACCTAATAAAGAGTACGACTGTGGTCGTAACTCACTAGCACCGTGACCTATTCCAAGGCGTGCTAGATATGTACAAATAGACTATAAGTCGTTGGTAGCAATCTGACTAATGATGTCACTACCATTATTCTATAAACTGACTGAGGGGATGAGGTTGTGGACTCTAATTCTTCCACCAGACCTTATATGGCATCGATTTTGACTTATCAAGTGGTTGCTTGGATTTAGGTGGTATGCTTCAAATCCTCAGGGCATAATAAAGCATGTAATCAACCATATAGTATGTTGTATAGGATCAAAATATGAAAACATTGGTTGAGGCCTTGCTTGATCTTTGTGCAATGTTGTTGATAGGAAATATACATGTTGTTCATATTCCTTTTAAATTATTAAGATGTTTCATAATTAAACAGTAATTGCTCTTCTTCTAAATGATAATTACCTATTTCATGTAGTTATAATTATTCTACTTATCTATTTATCTTATCTGTGATAATAATAGAGTTGGTGGTGAGTTATATCTCCCATTGATATTTGGAATCTCACCCCGTGGGTTTCCCACACCCTTTTTAGGTGGGTGAGAACGAGTAGGTATCGTACAGAGGAGTTTGAGTAACATTCAGAGGAGCCATAGCTAATAAGGTTTGAAGTGTTGTTGGATGTCCTTTGTCGATAGAGTCCTAGAGTCATCCTTATACAATTAGGTCTTCAAGAATGTTTTGTAGATTTTTTGTGAATGTACTTTCTTTATGTGCCCTTTTGTATACTAGATGTGGTGGAATCATGTATATATGTTCTGGAATAGTTCTTTGGTTACAAGTTGACATAATGTCTTGTATATGCTTTGAGGCATGAACAGAATTATCTGTGAAGGTTCTTGCTGCTTGGAAGTTTTATGAAGAAGGTTTTAATTTATAGTGTTTTTTAGTAATTTGTTTATTAACCTTTCTTCTGCGGTTATGTTTTGAGTAATCTCCCTTTGTGTGGAAATGTGTGTCACATTTTTTGGTATAAGAGCTTTAGGTTCGCTGAGTCTACAGGGACCTAGGACTAGGGTTTGTGTCTGTTCTAATGTCCTCCAGTTTGTCTTATAGTCACCTCTACTTATATAGAAGAACAGAAGAAAGTTTAAAGATGTGTGGAAAATACAAAGAACATGCTGCTGAGAGCAGTGTTGCTACACCGAGTGGTGGTGCAATGAACCACACACGAGAAGATCGGGTACCTAAAGTCCCCCAGTTCATCCCATCCATGATAGAAAACCCTACATTCCAATCACTTTTTGGGCAATTTATGGCAACGATGACTCATATGGCAGAAAGGATGCTTGCAACTCAGCCTAGGGCACATGTTCCCCATGTTGAACCTTCGGGTACTGGGAAGACTTTTAAGCGGCTTCACTGTGATGAGGCGGTTGATTATGCGGGAATAGCTGACCCAACATATGCGTATTTGTGGCTGACTGAGCTTGAGAAGGCCTTTAAGATCCTAAGTATCCCTGAGGAGGATAAGGTGAAGCATGATGTGTACCTCCTAAGAGGCAGCGATGGCCATTGGTGGGCCATAGAGGAGGAGAAGAAACTTAGTGTTGTGGTCAGTTGGAAGAAGTTTCAACGAGAGTTTGTTAGTCAATACTTCCCTCAGGTGTATCTTGATGAGAATATTAGTCAGTTTGAGAGGATTCGACAGGGATCCATGACAATTAACAAATATGAACCAAGGTTTATGGAGTTGTTGAGGTTCTATCCTCACATTGCTACGACAGAGGATTAGAGGATTCATTATTTTGAGAAGGGGTTGAATGCTGAGTTGTCTACCCCACCTATTGCTTTGGAGAATCAAGAGAGGTTTGCCATGTTTGTAGAATCTGTTCAGAGAATAGAATGATCCGTGAAGGAGTAGCGGGAGACGAGTGCCAAGAAGCATTTTGTACAGTTTCAAGGGTAGTCCTCAAGTGGCTTCAAGAAGCTGAGGTTTTATGCACCACCAACGTCGCAAAGGTTCAGTGCTTCAACACAGTGGTCATTGAGTAAGGCGAGAGGCCGTAGTATTACACCTACAGGAGCTCACAACACAACATCAGTATCGGTGATGGGGCCATCTAAACGTGGGTTGAGACCCGAGTCTATCACAAGTGAAGACAAGTGGACATCTGAAGTGGGAGTGCCCGATGAGGGATGATGAAGTAACCCAGCAACTAAGGTAGAGCTAGAAAGGTTCACAAAGACAACATAATAGTGGCATAGGAGGACAAGGAAGTGGTCAAGTGTCATAGGCTGGATCGCCTGCTCAGGGAAGCAGAGGACGATGGTGACAGTAGGCAAGGGCTAGATTCTACACTATGAGCCAGCCAGAGGCAGTGGTCAACCCGCATGTGGTGACAATTCAGATGGATTTATTTTATTCGAATTTGTCTTCTTCTTGGTTTCTATATGTTTTGGTTTACCTGGGTTCTATGCACTCTTTTATCGCATGAGAAGTTCTTAGTAGTTATTCTTTGCCTGTTAGTCGTAAGAAGAATAGTTTGTTGCTGGAAACCCCGTTTGTTGGTTCTGTAGTGTTGCAGGATGTGTGTCCTTCATGTGTTTTTTCCTTCTCAGGACACAACATTCAAGTGGACCTCATACCATTTGACATGCATGGATTCGATGTGATCCTTGGAATGGATACCATGGAGAAGTATAGAGTGGTCTTAGATTGTGGTTCCAAGCAAGTGATGGTTGTAAATGGTAGTGAGACATGGATCTTCTAAGGAGATAAGAAGATTCTTCCGTCATGTCTTGTATCAACTATGGTAGTAAGGAAGCTTCTAAGAAAAGGTTGTAAGGCATTTTTGGTACACGTGGATACAGAGATATGGAGTCCTAGTATCCAGGAGGTGCTGGTGGTTAGGGAGTTCAAAGATGTGTTTCATGAGGAGTTTCCAGGTGCTCCCCCACCCTGAGAGATTGATTTTCAGATCAATCTGGTTCATGGTACGCAACCGATAGCTCAAACACCGTGCAAGATGGCACCAACAAAGATGGAACAATTGAAGAGATAGTTGTAAGAACTACTTGACAAAGGTTTCATCTAGCTGAGTACGTCGTCGTGTGGTTCTCCAATGTTGTTTGTGAAGAAAAGGATGGGTTTATGAGGTTGTGCATAGACTACATGTAGTTGAACAAGGTCACAATAAAGAATAAGTACCCTTTGCCAAAAATAGATAATCTATTTGACCAGCTGTGTAGCATTGTGGTATTCTCAAAAATGAATATGAGGTTAGGATATCATCAGTTGAGGATCAAGGAGTATGGTATACCAAAGTCAGCTTTTAGGATGAGGTATGGTCACTACGAGTTTGTGGTTATGCCATTTGGGTTGACCAATGCACCAACAACATTCATGGATCTTATGAATAGTGTGTTCCAACCATTCCTTGATTAGTTTGTGGTTGTCTTTATAGATGACATCTTGATATATAGTCATGAGAGTCAATAGGATGAACAACATCTTCGTCAGGCATTGACAATTTTGAGACAACACAAGCTCTATGCCAAGTTTAGCAAGTGTGAGTTCTGGTTGAGGGAGGTAACTTACATGGGGCATGTTATATCTGCAGAAGTAGTACACATAGATCCTAAGAAGGTAGAGTGTATGAAAGAGTGAGAACAACTGAAGGCATCGATAGAAGTGTGTGGTTTTCTAGGTTTGGCAGGATATTACCAGAGGTTCATTAAGGGCATTAGTACTATCACCCTACCTCTAACTAAGTTAACAAGGAAGAATGTGCCATTCATATGGGATGAAAAATGTCAACATGCTTTTCAGATGTTAAAGGATAAGTTGAAAAGTGCATCAGTTCTGGTCTTTCCTGAACAAGGAAAAGGATACTTTGTTTTCTGTGACACGTCCAAGAATGGTTTAGGATGTGTGTTGATGCAGGACAAGCAAGTGGTTTCTTTTTCTTCTCGAAATCTTAAGAAACACGAGGAGAACTACCCGACCATGATTGTGACAAAGCGAGTTTTCTAGCTTAATTTTGAGGACGAAATACCTTTTAAGGTGTGTAGGATGTGATGGAGTGGACTTTTAGAATCCTAAGATGCCCAATGATTTATGTGAAAGCATAAGGTTGAGATAGATTGAGGGTTCCAAACTCGTGACAAAGTAGGTTGGTTGATTGATGTTAATATCATGATTAAGATCCTTAACTTTATGCCTTTTTGAGGAATTGAATTGAATGGACTAAAAGCTTAGTTTGTCACCAAATTCGAGTAGAATGTAACTGGAGATATAGTAAAGGTATGGTTCAAATTTGGTGGTGATCGGATGTTCCTAGAGGAAGCTATTAAGGTTTGGAATTGGTTAAATAAATGATGCATAATGTAAGTTGGATTACTTTTTAGCATAAGTTGTTGATATAATAATTTTGTCATACGGGAAAGAAGTTCCTTTGCATCCGCACTACATAAGAGTAGGGACGGATTATATACGTGGAATCCTTTGGATCCTTGGATGGTCATATCAGATGTTTAGGATATCATAACCTCCTTACTAGTTTGACGAGGCAGTGAAGCTTCTTGTTGGCACACTGACCACCCCACCTTTGCACGACGTGATCATGGTATGGGGAACATGAGGAAGACAGGCGACCGGGTGGTTATCTTTAGGCTTACAAGAGAACTACAGACCAAAACCCCCACCAGTTTTCCAAGGAAAGATTAACGAGAGAGGAGGCGAGTTGCGTTGTATCTAGTTCACAGTACTGAGCCAACCATCAGAGTCGTGGAGGCGGCTGCGTTGCTGAGAGAAGGGAGCCGCGTAGCGCGACCCGTGACTCAAACTAGAGAAAGATGTAGTGGTGGCAGGCTCTCCAGCTGTAGGGAGGAGTTAATAATGGTGAGGCCTTGTGGTCACTGGAATAGTAGGTGACCTACTGAAGATCGTGGCCGTAGTAGACGGTGGGCTGGAGACACCAATGGAGATCGATCGCTCACCGGTAATCAACCTCACAGTGGCATCCCTACAACTGACCTGCTGCTCCTAACATAGAGGAAGAGAGGGATTGGTACAGACGATATCTTCCAAGCCCTAGTTTCAACCAGCCACGTCAGCAATGCTAACTAACACACATTGCGTTAGGCAGAGCGAGAAGCGACGGGTGGCCTTGAGGCCAATGGGTTTGCTTGCTGAAGGAAAGCCCAACGGCAGCGGATCAGTCCAGTGGACAGACCATGTCGAAGGAGGGAATGAAGGCGGCTAATAGGAGAAGGAGAGGCTAGAGCACGTGGTGGCGCTTGAGAGCATGGAGGTCGTGGAGGTGATGGGTGGCAGTGACCTTATGAAGGTGGAGCATTGGAGCAGACCAGGCCAAGATGACAGCCAGGTCGAGCGGGAGGAGGAGGTGACTGAGATCCCGGTGGTGAAGGCTCTGTTACGGGCCACACGCAAGCGACAGACAAAGCCGCGGGTGTCAGGCTACGACGGCGGTGCTACAACCGGACACCCAAGCAGCTGAGGAGGAGGCTGCTTGCTCGCCATGGATTCCAAGCACGACTGTGCTCAAGCCCGACGACGACACTCGCACAGAGCCCAGGGTGGTTGTTTGCTCGCCGGAGATAACCCTCGTGGTGGCACCCATCGCTGGGTTGAGAACCCACACAGACACATCGCTGGATCGCAAGAATGAGAAAGGGGGAAACCCCGATTTGGATCGCACCAGCCCAGGACACGTGGCGCCCATCTATTGGGCCAGAGAGGTAATAAATATACAGACCTTCAATAATTATAGTAATTAGCTCAAGCATCAGAAAAATACATATAATATACCAAAATGTTCAGAAAAATATGTAGAACAAGATGGAGGTATAATATCAGGATTTTGAGTAACTAATATAGTTGATATCATGTAATACATGTAATGCTTAGTTTGTGGATAATAAATATCAAATGATGATATAAAATTATGGGAAAATGTCAGTGACTCCATTATAATGTTTATAATGCACTTAATGTTAGTGATGATCATGTTGATGCACGAAATTATGTAATTCTTTCCATATGGCTAATTATGGCTAATAACCCTAAGTTAAATGCAATAAATATATACATGCTCAATAAATGATGAAATTTATAGAAAACTCTCATATATGTAACTGGGATATATATATACATATATATATATATATATATATATATATATATATATATATATATATATAATCTGAGATCAGTTATATACGTGAAATTCATGTTATATGAAGAGAACTCTTAATACATAAGATGTAACCCTAATATGGTTAATGAAAGTGACATAATGTTAAATATGTTCACATAATAATGTGACACATGAGCATATCCAGTTGAGGAACTATAATCTGGAATATGACATCAGTAATATAAATCTAAGACAAGAATGCAAGTAATCATGATAATATCCTAAAGAGATAATCTAAACCCTAATGAACACAATTAGGGTTAAGATGAGATGTAAGACGATGAGAACCTAATGATAGTTTATGATCTTGCCTTAATCAGGGATGAACACGGTTAGAGTTGACCTGAGGAATACATAATGATTAGGTTTCTCTTGATCAAGGTACGCCATTACCTCTTACTTGGATTATTATACAATATGCTTGTGTTATATGCATAGTAAAATACTTGGCATATGGTATTGGATGAAATGATTGTTCTTGTATGATATATTGCATGATTTTCCATACTTACTTCTATGAACACATCAAACATGATATATATGTTCCATTATATGAAAGAACCAACTCTTTGGCAGTGTGTTTGGAAGTGACCAAACTCTTTGGTAGTGGTCACATTGTACATATGGAAGCACCAACTCTTTGGTAGTGTGCTTGGACCCAACTCTTTGGTAGTGGTCACATTGTACATATGATCCAACTCTTTGGTAGTGATCATAAAGTCCTTGAGATATAATGGAAAATAAGCTTAAAATATGTGCTCTCTTTTGTTAATGAATATCCTTGTGCAAGTATATGCTTTTCTTATATTCTTCTGTTACTGCCAAGTATATTAGTTTTATCTTATTGCCAAGATATGATGAGAGGTATATAAAAGACACATAGGCGTACTCCGTACAATATTCTTGAATATTGTGCTGACGTGTACCGCATGAAATCTTTTGTTTTGGTTGTGGTAGTATGCTCTTGAAGATCCAGTATAGCGAGAGTTGTGTGGCGAGCTAATGTATAGGTGGACCTGTCGTCTTAAGATCCTGTAGTTTAGATGTAGTACATGTATATGTAGAAGTTTGATGTTCAATATGTAATATCAAATTTTGTAACAATTCATGTTGTAATTATATGTTGATTGGTGAACATGTGTGTATGGTTTTAGTATTGTTCATGTACATGTGCTACTGATTGTTTCCTCCTGACTCCCTTGATTTTCTTCTTGTTAGCCTCGTGTGGGATGTTTAAATTGGGATTCTCGCTGAGGTGAGGGTTTTAATTTGGACGTCACACATTAGATTAAGTTTTAGAAAATCTGGGGACGTCACAGGTGGTATCAAAGCATGAACAATAGCAAAGCCTGACATTTGCTCATTATGCAACTCACAACTAAAGAACCTTGAACTTAATAATCTTTTAGGGTTAGATTAGTCATCTTTTAGAGACTAGATCTGACCTAGCCTCTAGGTTAGAACCTAGATGTCTGAGAACTAGGTCTACACTGGTTCTTGTTGAGTAGCAAGTCCTTAGATGTCGTTCTTTCCTTGTAGTGCAGCGGTATGAGACGTTGCACTATTTGGAAATGACGTGCATCAAGGGAAGAGAAACCCTAGACATATGGCGCTCATTGTCTAGAGTAGCTACACTTGTCTACCCCTTGTTCTCACCCTTTTCACTAGTTTTCATGACACTGTACTCTCTACTATGTGTGGGACACTCGTTTTCTGGATTTGGTTTTGGATTCCAATCAGATCGAACCTTGATAGTTTTCTCTGACGCATGATTTTTCGGAGAAAAACTGAAAAAAAATATTTTATTATATATATGTATTACAAAAATGTGTCCCCACACATGTACGAGTAGGAGGTGATCATGCAACCTAAGTGAAAGTGAATGACATCAGTCTAGAAGAGAGAGTAGTTCTAGATTAGATGTCTAGAGCCTTTTTAGAATATTTAATAGATGGTATAGATTAAATAAGTTTGATGATATCATGTAAGTCTTATATAGATGATATAATATGGTTATGATGATCTGTGCTTGTCTTCGAGGAATTAAGTTCAGTTTTGAGGTTTTGAGATAAGTTTTGATGATGCAAGTAAATAGAATTTTATGAGATAAGATATGTTAAGTTAAGAGAAGTTGTGAGGATCATCATGAGCCTCAAGCTCTTTCATAAAGGAGGACCTCTAGTGTTAGGACCAGTTTTGGAGTTAGCTTAAGAGAGAGTGAGACCCACATGGAGAAGGTCAGAGAACCTAGACTCCATGATATGATATGAGATATGCGATATGATATGTCCTAAACTAGACTACTCCTGAGTGATTGAGATGAGTTGCTTTATGCATGATTCCTATAGTTTTGTTGAACCCTAGATGTCCTTGGGAGAACCAAACCCTAGAGATAGAGAGAGGCTAGTTATATGTGCATATGTGAGTATGAATATTAGTGTCTGCCATCTGGGTGAGGGAGAGAGCCCAAGACCCTGGAGGAGGTAGCTATGCTAGTTTTGTGAAGCCTCATGCTCAGGTTGGTGGTTTCCCATATAGGAATCTAGTGGTGTGTATATAAGAGAGATTTGGGTAAGATGTTTCATGGTTAGAGATCTATGAAGGGTATGTCATATCATGCTTTGGTTTGTGCTTATGTGGCTAGATCTTGTAAGGCTATAACTAGTGCCAATGATGTAATCCGAGAACCCTAGACTGAGAGAGGAAAGACAAAGTATGTGCATATGAGATACTCATAGAAATGAGTGAGCTCAAAGAGATTGAGAATGACACTACCCTCATGATATGAGACAGGAGAACCTCAGCTGGACTAGATAAAGCTTAAATATATGTTTAGTAAGCCACTTATATAAGTTTGTTTAGCACGACCATGATATAATAGATGTAAGGATGTGATCTAATCTCAAGATGTGATATGTAGACATGATATGATGGAAACCTAGTAATGGTTTGATAGATATCAATGTATAAATGGTTAACCATATACATGAATAACGATGATAATGTGATATTGTTGGTTAATCTTGTGATTAATTCATTAGTAAATGTCACAATATATTTTGAGCAAGGAAATAAAATCATATGAAATGAAACATGTTACATGAGATGTTAATCTAAGTGCTTAATAAAGATGAAAAGTATAGTTTGACTGGTAGCACAACATAACGATTATGATACCCTGATATGGTCTAGATGGATAATTCGGGTTAATTATAGTTAACTCCCTCCTAAAAGGCATATGTTAATGATGAACATGTTCTAACAATGAGCTAAATAAAATGTTGATGACACCTTGATATATGAGTTAATCTTAGTTAACTCCTTTAGAACATGGTAATATGATGTGGGAACCCTAATGCACGGGTTAAGATAAGGATGCAACCCTGATATATGAGATATGTCATGACATAACCTAAGTTTCTAAACCTTGAGTTTAACCTTGAATGGAGTGTTTGTGCACCAAGATGGTTGTAAAAAAAAAACCCTAATAGTGCTTTGGATACATGGTTCTAGGTAACCTTTATGGATATGTTACACATAGAATAGTGCCTACATGTGGATGAAGGCAAGATAAAGTTTTCCCTAAAAGTATGAGTATGGTTTACTTTCGAGGACGAAAGTTCTTTTAAGATGTATATGATGTGACAAAGTGAGTTTTCTAGCTTAATTTCGAGGACGAAATACCTTTTAAGGTATGTAGGATGTGATGGAGTTGAATTTTGGAATCCTAAAATGCCCAATGATTTAAGTGAAAGCATAAGGTTGAGATAGATTGAGGGTTCCAAACTCGTGACAAAGTAGGTTGGTTGATTGATGTTAATATCATGATTAAGATCCTTAACTTTATGCCTTTTTGAGGAATTGAATTGAATGGACTAATAGCTGAGTTTGTCACCAAATTTGAGTAGAACATAGTTGTAGATGTAGTAAAGGTATGGTTCAAATTTGGTGGTGATCGGATGTTCCTAGAGGAAACTATTAAGGTTTGGAATTGGTTAAATAAATGATGCATAATGTAAGTTGGATTACTGTTTAGCATAAGTTGTTGATATAATAATTTTATCATACGTGAAAGAAGTGCCTTTGCATCCGAACTACATAAGAGTAGGGACGGATTATATACGTGGCATCCTTTGGACCCTTGGATGGTCAGATCAGATGTTTAGGATATCGTAACCTCCTTACTAGTTTGACGAGGCAGTGAAGCTTCTTGTTGGCGCACTGACCACCCCACCTTTACACGACGTGATCGTGGTATGGGGAATGTGAGAAAGACAGGAGACTGGGTGGTTATCTTTAGGCTTACAAGAGAACTACAGACCGACACCCCCCACCAGTTTTCCAAGGAAAGATTAGCGAGAGAGGAGACGAGTTGCGCTGGGTCTATTTCACAGTACTGAGTCAACCATCGGAGCCGTGGAGGTAGCTGCGTTGCTGAGAGCAGGGAGCTGCGTAACGTGACCCGTGACTCGAACTGGAGCAAGATGTTGCTGTTGGTATGTATGCCCATAGAGCAAGTCATATGATGATTGTAATGGGATACTTTGTAAATGATTTGAATAATAATAAAGGCAATTTCCGATCTATATGTTTAAACTGTTTCTGAGATGATGGTGTAACATGATAGATGTCTAAAGAATTGTTTTACTCAATGACGTATGCTTTTGGGTTGAGGACCTGAACGATGAGATCATACGGATGTTAAGAGTATTCATTCTTGTTTAGTCCCTAGTCGGTTGTTATTGTGGAAATAACCATAGACATCAATAACACTGAAGACTAGCTTGTGTGTTGGTTGATGACAAAATCTCATTAGTCATGATATAGTGATATCAAACCAAGCACATATGTACTTGTTAGAGAACAAGGTACCAGACAGACCCACCGTGAGAGTGACACATGGAGCCATGACTTGGTAGTCACACTCAGCTCTCATAGTGATGGTGGTGAGTGTGATTCTTAGACCTAAAATCACTACACTTAACACATGTCGTTGGGTACACTTTGACATCATCAAACACAGTCCTGAAACATGGGTTGTTATAAAGGTGATGATTGGGTGGCTTTGACACATGGGGCTTTTGAGGGGTGAGTGATAGATATGGGATTTGTCCCTCCTGAGGGAGTTTGATGTCCTTGGCCACTTGATGAGTAGGATTGAGAAAGGCATGCACATGCACGCATGAATCAATATGTGATATTGATGTCACACACATCTTACCCAGTCTGCTTTGAGATCAAGGAAATGAATGAATGTTGACAGGATGATTGTTCCATGCCTCGAGTTCATTCAGGATATTAGTGACAAAAGAATTATACATTCCCTGTAACACCATTCACGGATTGTAGGATTGAAAGTTGTTCTCCAACTTTCTATTTCACTTGGGTAGAACTAATGTGTGACTAGGCACCACTCTTTGCTTGTGAAGTCATAAATGTTATGAAATTTCACTTCCAATGTGAAATGGACCTGCAGGGTCACACACATAGGATTTAACCTGGAATAGGAGTTTGTCCACAAACAATGTTCAGATTGATTACTAAAGGAGTTTAGTAGTTCAATTAAACACTCAATTAATGGATAGCTCAATATCATAGTGTTCAAGGTGTTGGACTGATTGATTAGAGTATCAGATTGATTGAAACCGCAATTGAATGATTCTGCACAATCTGTACTCCCAACCGATCGGCTCATGTGATGAACCAATCGGCTGAGCTTGGTGAACTGATCGGCTCAAATGGTGAGTCGATCGGCTCATGGACAGGGTGAACGATTGCTTCAAGTGTTGAAATGATCGGTTCAACTGTTGCAACTGGGCAAGTTGGAAAAGTAAGATTGGTGAGAAATTTCCTTTCGTTTAACTTGCCCAATTTGATTGGAACAAGGATTGGTATTCGATACCAATTGGAAACAAAAGAGGAAAGTCAATCGGGAACTGATCAGGACCACGAACCGACCGGTTCAGAAGTGAATCGACTGGTTCATGGGTCCCAACCGATCGGTTGAGGTGTCAACCGACCGACTCAGATCCCCAACCGACTGTTTCAGTTGTGAAATGATCGGTTCAGGTTGCGAGTTGGTTGTTTTTGTGGAAAATCTCGAACCCTTCTACTCCTGCTTTAGTCCCGCATTGCCCGGGATAGAGAACTGTGTCCCATGACCCTCCTATATATAGGGTTATTGGGGGCTTCGCAAAGTAAAACCCAGTGCAACCAGTTGCTCTGTGAAGTTGTCGTTCTCTCTGGTTTTGGTAACCGAGAGAGCCCGAGCAAGTGCTACCCGATAAGGGAGGCACAGCAAGGGAAAGACAACTACAGAAAGTGACTGGTGGCAGGAGAGTGTGTTGGTGACTAGTACGCCGACAGGAGGGTGCGACTCCTTTCGATTCCTTGTGCAACAAGGAGATTGGAGTTCTAGGCAGTCTGTGTGGACGACTGCAGAGGCGGTAGACCTCTGTCGCTCAGAGGACAACTGTCAATCCCGACAGTCCCGGTGAGACCAGGAGTCTTCAGTCCCAGTGCGACCAGGAGCTACACAGACACCGTCCAAGACCGGAGGTGAAGACCGCGCAAGGCGCGAGGTACTGTCGCCGAGCAAGCCTCGGGACAAGGTATGCATCCACAAACCATCTTTCCTATTATATAGACGTTGACGCGATTCCTTTTGTTCTGGGTTTTGGGAGAAATTTTTTTGTTTCCGCTCTTTCTCTGCATCCCCTAAAACCCAACAGTGGTATCAGAGCCACGTCAACTGCTCTATATTTTAGGATTATCGATATGATCGATTTTGGTTTGTCGCCTTTATTTATTGCATACAATGCGAATAAAATTGGCTTTATGCATGTCCAATCCACAAATCCCAAATATACATATATGATATGTAATATTAATGCATTCGATATGCGTCACCCTTAAATGAGTTTTGTGGTGGATGTGTAGCATGGTTATGGCCTATAAACCCTATATCTGTGTGTGGTTGTATGTGGTTGCTTGCATCTCGGTCTGCGCACCGATTCCTTTTCTCCTATTCCTGATGTAACTTGAAATAATTCAAGACTTCTTTCCTACCTTTGCTCCCCCCGAATGTAACACGGGGTTTCACAATTCAATTGTGAATAGGATAGATTTTATTTCCTGTTATGTCAAAGAATGGCGGACGACCTGAGATGATCGGTTCAAGGCGTGAACCGATCGGTTGATGTTCTAGACGATCGATTCGAGGAGCGAGATGAGCGGGTGGCGACCTAAGGAGATGCACGATGACCGGTGAACCGATCGGCTGGAGGCGCCAGTCGATCGGCTGGTGGCACTCAAACAACCAACTTGATGGCGAGCCGATCAGTCATGGAGATGAGCTGATCAAACCCAGAAAGGCAGGCACATATTTCATCTTGTAGAGCTTGCATGAGATGTAGACCTAGATGACCGTGATTCCTCTTGGCTCGAGGAATCACAATAGGATGGCCATAGTCATTGCTTTTATCGTTTTGCATGTTTTTTTGTGGGATATAGCATGTATATGATACATACTATATATTGTGGTGATTGGATATGTATATGTATATAAAAACCAAATCCCTCATTAAATATTAAGTTTTAGATGCCTTCCAAATGCGACACACGTGAAAAGCTTGATCGACCAAGTGTGGGCACGCCCAAGCGTGGTGCACCGTCTATCTCGAGGAAGCGTGAAGGATGAATGTGTGGATCTACCCAAGCAGGGTGCATGTTCATCGTGTTGGCTTTGGGTCGGACTTAACAAGGTGACCTAGATAGGATCTAGCACCTTGAGGCATGGAGATGATCATGGCAAGGAGTTGCATATGACATCTTTCAAGAGTTGCATATGATGTAATTGGCAAGAGTTGCCTACCTGGAAGATCTGAGTTGTGGGTGACATCCCAAACTGGTCCATGGCTCAGAGGATTTCAGGATCTTGACCCACTAGAAGATTGTATGCTGCAATCTTCCGAATTGATGGTGAGGGCTGTCAATTTGAGTCAAAATAGTGGGAGCGGTAATTATTTAACTATCGTCAAATTTTATTCAAATCAAATTAAAAGGAGTTTTAACAAATGCAATTTTCTCTTGTAGAATGGCAAAAGAATCATATTTTAAAATGGGCAAATTAATTGAGAGGACTGTGAGAAGTGTTCTGCACAATCCAGATATACCAGGAGCCTTTGAATCCACTCTATGTATGCTTAATGCGTTGGTCAAGAGGAAAGAAAGTTCATTGATAGAAATCAATGGAACGGATGGTAAGGGAGAGAAGGGTTCTCTCGCCAAACAAATTTCTTCTACATGGAGAGGATGGAAGGAACGATGGAAGAAGAAGTCAGAGATAGAGATCTCTACTTCTGGTGTATACGTGATAGAGATTAACTTTACTACTTCTTCATCATGGGTACTTGATACCGGATGAAGATCTCACATTTGTTCAAATGTGAAGGATCTTAAGAGAAGTAGGCCTTTGGGGAAGGCGACATTTAACTACGTGTTGCAAATGGGGCAAGGGTTGCCGCCAGTGCTGTAGGAACCTATGAGTTAACTCTACCAAGTGAGCTAATAATAGAGTTGAAGAACTGCTATTATGTACCTACCAAAAATAGGAATATCATTTCCGTCTCTTGTTTGGACAAGGATGGATTTGAATTTCTTATTAAGAATGGAAATTGTTCCATTTCTAAAGATGGGATCTTTTATGGCAGTACCCCAATGTCTTATGGTCTATACTTGATAGATCTAGAGACAAATGTATACAACGTAAACACCAAAAGGCAAAAACTCAACAACTCAAATGAAACATACCTTTAGCATTGTCGTCTAGGGTACATAAATGAGAAATGCATTTCTAGACTCCATAAAGATGGTTATCTAGACTCTTTTGATTATGAATCAATAGAGACATGTGAATCTTGTTTGTTGGGCAAGATGACCAAGACTCCCTTTTCAGGTAAAGGTGAGAGAGCTAGTGATCTATTAGGACTCATACATACTGATGTATGTGGGCCTTTTAGAACTAATGCCAGAGGTGGGTATCAGTACTTCATTACCTTTACTGATGATTTCAGTAAGTATGGCTATGTGTACCTGATGAAACATAAGTCAGATACCCTTGAAAGGTTCAAGGATTTCATGAATGAAGTACATAACCAACTTGGTAAAAGTATTAAGGCACTTCGATCCGATCGAGGTGGAGAATACTTAAGCCAGGATTTTGAGGACCTTCTGCGAGCCCGTGGTATTGTATCACAATGGACTCCACCTGGAACACCACAGCATAATGGTGTGTCTGAAAGAAGGAATCACACATTGTTAGATATGGTGTGATCAATGATGAGTTTTGCTGATCTTCCAATTTCCTTCTGGGGTTATTCTCTTGAAACCGCCACGTTTACACTTAACCGAGTACCATCTAAATCGGTTCAAAAGACACCATATGAGATATGGACTGGGAAGCGTACCGATTTGTCTTTTCTAAAGATTTGGGGTTGTGAGGCTTATGTTAGGAAAATGTTTCTTGATAAGCTTGGACCCAAATCTGATAAATGTTATTTTTTTGGATATCCCAAGGAAACGAGGGGATATTATCTATACCACCCTACTGACAACAAAGTGTTTGTTGCCAGGACAATTGTGTTCCTAGAGAAGGAATTTATTTCCAAAGGAAATAGTGGGAGGAAAGTAGAGCTTGAAGAGGTTCAAGCCCAACAAGAAAACATAGAACTGGTAGATGTACAAGAGGAAAATGGAGATTCACAAGGTGTTGTGGAATCTCAGTCTCCTCAGGTAACACAAGGACCTCATAGATCTAGTAGGCTTCGCCTTGAACCTGAGAGGTTTGGATACCTTGTGACTCAGGAAGGTGGTGAGTTGATCATAGATGATGATCCAACTACCTACGTAGAGGCTATGGAGGGACCAGATTATGAGAAATGGCTTGAAGCCATGAGATCCGAGATGGAATCCATGTACTCCAACAAAGTATGGACTTTGGTGGAACCACCCGAAGGGGTAAAACCCATAGGGTGCAAGTGGGTCTTTAAGAAGAAGACCTACATGGATGGCAATGTGCAAACTTATAAAGGCAGATTGGTTGCTAAGGGATTTTGACAAGTTCAAGGTGTTGACTATGATGAACATTTTCTCCAGTTTCCATGATTAAGTCCATCAGGATCATGCTTGCTATTGCAGCTTATTATGACTATGAGATTTGGTAGATGGATGTTAAAACCGCATTCCTTAACGGGAATATACATGAGGATGTGTACATGACACAGCCTAAAGGTTTTGTAGATCCAAAGAATGCCAATAAAGTCTGTAAGCTACAAAGGTCAATCTATGGATTGAAGCAAGCATCTCGGAGTTGGAATCTTCGATTTGATGAGGAAGTCAAAGTGTTTGCCTTTATTCAAAATGAAGATGAACCTTGTGTGTACAAGAAGGTTAGTGGGAGCTCGACCACATTCCTCATATTATATGTGGATGACATACTTTTGATGGGGAATGATGTCTTAGCTATAGAGAAGGTAAAGACTTGGCTTGGGAATACTTTCTCAATGAAGGACTTAGGAGAATCATCCTATATACTAGGAATTAAGATCTATAGAGATAGATCTAGAAGGCTTCTCAGAATAAGTTAGAGCACGTACATCGACAAAGTGCTGAAGTGGTTCAACATGGAGAACTCAAAGAGAGGCAAAAACCCCAAGTTACATGGAGTCACCATCTCTAGAGCTCAATGTCCCCAATCTTGTGAAGAGAGGGAGCGTATGAATGGGATCCCATATGCATCAACCATCAGATCCATCATGTATGCTATGTTGTGTACACACCCAGATGTCTCGTATGCTCTCAGCATGATGAGCAGGTACCAATCAGATCCCGGGGATGCTCACTAGACAACCGTAAAGAACATCCTCAGGTACTTGCGAAGGACTAAGGATCAATTTCTAATTTACGGCGGCGAGGAAGAGCTTGTTGTAAAGGGTTACACCGATGCAAGCTTCCAAACCGATAAAGATGATTACAGATCGCAGTCAGGATTTGTATTTTGCCTTAATAATGGAGATGTGAGCTGGAAGAGTTCCAAGCAAGAAACAATTGCCGATTCTACTACAGAGGCTGAGTATATTGCTGCTTCACATGCAACAAAGGAGGTTATGTGGATCAGGAAGTTCATTTCTAAACTTGGTGTAGTTCCTAGTAGCTGTGATGCAATTGTGCTTTATTGTGACAATAATGGAGCTATTGCACAAGCTAAGGAACCCAGATCACATCAGTGGTCCAAGCACATACTGCGGCACTTCCATCTCATACGAGAGATCGTACAACGAGGAGATGTGAAGATTTGCAAAGTACTAACTGAAGACAACATAGCTGATCCACTGACTAAGGCCCTTTCTCAGCAGAAGCATGATGGTCATGCTAGGTCACAAGGACTGAGGTTCCTTGGTGATTGGTTCTAACTGCAAGTGGGAGTCTGTTGGTATGTATGCCCATAGAGCAAGTCATATGATGATTGTAATGGGATACTTTGTAAATGATTTGAATAATAATAAAGGCAATTTCCGATCTATATGTTTAAACTATTTTTGAGATGATGGTGTAACATGATAGATTTCTAAAAAATTGTTTTACTCAATGACGTATGCTTTTGGGTTGAGGACTTGAACGATGAGATCATACATATATTAAGAGTATTCATTCTTGTTTAGTCCCTAGTCAGTTGTTATTATGGAAATAACCATAGACATCAATAACACTGAAGACTAGCTTGTGTGTTGGTTGATGATAGAATCTCATTAGTCATGATATAGTGATATCAAACCAAGCACATAGGTAATTGTTAGAGAACAAGGTACCAGACAGACCCACCGTGAGAGTGACACATGGAACCATGACTTGGTAGTCACAGTCAGCTCTCACAAGGATGGTGGTGAGTGTGATTCTTAGACCTGAAATCACTACACTCAACACATGTCGCTGGGTACACTTTGACATCATCAAACGTAGTCCTGAAACATGGGTTGTTATAAAGGTGATGATTGGGTGGCTTTGACACATGGGGCTTTTGAGGGTTGAGTGATAGATATGGGATTTGTCCCTCCTGAGGGAGTTTGATGTCCTTGGCCACTTGATGAGTAGGATTGAGAAAGGCATGTGCATGCACGTGTGAATCAATATGTGATATTGATGTCACACACATCTCACCCAGTCTGCTCTGAGATCAAGGAAATGAATGAATGTTGACAGGATGACTGTTCCATGCCTCGAGTTCATTCAGGATATCAGTGACAAAGGAATTATACATTCACTGTAACACCATTCACGAATTTTAGGATTGAAATTTGTTCTCCAACTTTCTATTTCACTTGGGTAGCACTAATGTGTGACTAGGCACCACTCTTTGCTTGTGAAGTTATAAATGTTATGGACTTTCACTGCCAACGTGAAATGGACCTGCAGGGTCACGCACATAGGATTTAACCTAGAATAGGAGTTTGTCCACAAACAATGTTTAGATTGATTACTAAAGAAGTTTAGTAGTTCAATTAAACACTCAATTAATCGATAGCTCAATATCATAGTGTTCAAGGTGTTGGACTGATTGATTAGAGTACCAGATTGATTGAAACTGCAATTGACTGATTCTGCACAATCTGTACTCCCAACCGATCGGATCATGTGATGAACCGATCGGCTGAGCTTGATGAACCGATCGGTTCAACTGGTGAGTCGATCGGCTCATGGACAGGGTGAATGATTGCTTCAAGTGTTGAAACGATCGGTTCAACTGTTGCAACCGGGCAAGTTGGGAAAGTAAGATTGGTGAGAAATTTCCTTTCGTTTCACTTGCCCAATTTGATTGGAACAAGGATTGGTATTCAATACCAATTGGAAACAAAAGAAGGAAAGTCAATCGGGAACTGATCAAGACCACAAACTAACCAGTTCAGAAGTGAACTGACTGGTTCATGGGTCCCAACCAATCATTTGAGGTGTCAATTGACTGACTCAGATCCCCAACCGACCATTTTAGTTGTGAAACGATCGGTTCAGGTTGCGAGTTGGTTGTTTTTGTGGAAAATCTTGAACCCTTCTACTCCTGCTTTAGTCCCGCATTGCCCGGGATAGAGAACCCTATCCCATGACCCTCCTATATATATAGGGGTATTGGGGGCTTCTCAAAGTACAACCCAGTGCAACCAGTTGCTCTGTGAAGTTGTCGTTCTCTCTTGTTTTGGTAACCAAGAGAGAGCCCGAGCAAGTGCTATCCGATAAGGGAGGCATAGTAAGGGAAAGACAACAACAGAAAGCGACTAGTGGCAGGAGAGTGTGTTGGCGACTAGTACGCCGACGGGAGGGTGCGACTCCTTCCGATTCCTTGTGCGACAAGGAGATTGGAGTTCCAGGAATTCTGTGTGGACGACTGCAGAGGCGGGAGACCTCTGTTGCTTGGAGGACAACTGTCAATCCCGACAGTCCCGGTGAGACCAGGAGTTTTCATTCTGAGACCAGGAGTTTTCATTCCCGGTGCGACCAAGAGTTGCACAGACACCGTCTAAGACCGGAGGTGAAGACCACATAAGACGCGAGGTACTGTCGTCGAGAAAGCCTCGGGACAAGGTATGCATCCACAAACCATCTTTCCTATTATATAGACGTTGACATGATTCCTTTTGTTCTGGGTTTTGGGAGAAATATGTTTGTTTCCGCTGCTTCTCTGCCTCCCCTAAAACCTAACAGTAGCGGTGGTAGGCTCTCCAGCCACATGGAGGAGTTAACAATGGCGAGGCCTTGTGGTCATTGGAATAGTAGGTGACCTACTGAAAATCGTGGTTGTAGTAGATGGTGGCCTGGAGACACCAATGGAGACCGATCGATCACCGGTAATCATCCTCGTAGTGGCAGCCCTACAACTGACCTGCTGCTCCTAACATAGAGGAAGAGAGGGATCGGTGCAGAGGATCTGTTCCAAGCCCTAGTCTTAACCAGCCACGTCAGCAATGCGAACTAATGCATGTTGCTTTAGGCAGAGCGAGAAGCGGCGGGCGGCCTTGAGGCCACTAGGTTTGCTTGACGAAGGAAAGCCCCATGGCGACGGATCAGTCCAGCGGACAGACCGCGTCGAACGAGGGTATGAAGGCGGATAATAGGAGAAGGAGAGATTGGAGCACGTGGTGGTGCTTAAGAGCATGGAGGCCGCGGCAATGATGGGTGGCAGTGACCTCATGAAGGTGGAGTGCTGGAGCAGACCTGGCCAAGACGACACCCAGGTCGAGCGGGAGGAGGAGGTGACCGAGATCCCGATGGTGAAGGCTCTGTTGCAGGCCACATGCAAGCAACGGACGAAGCTGCAGGCATCAGGCTACGGTGGCGGTGCTACAACTGGACACCCAAGCAGCTGAGGAGGAGGCTGCTTGCTCGCCATGGATTCCAAGCACGACTGCACTCAAGCCCGACGGCGACACTCGCACAGAGCCTAGGGCGGTTGTTTGCTCACCAAAGATAACCCTCGCGGTGGCACCCATCACTGGGTTGAGAACCCATGCAGACACATCACTGGATCACAAGAATGAGGAAGGGGGAAACCCCGATCTAGATCGCACCAGCCCAGGACACGTGGCGCCCATCTATTGGGCCAGAGAGGTAATAAATATACATACCTTCAATAATTATAGTAATTAGCTCGAGCATCAGAAAAATACATATAATATACCAAAATGTTTAGAAAAATACGTAGAACAAGATGGAGGTATAATATTAGGATTTTGAGTAACTAATATATTTGATATCATGTAAGACATGTAATGCTTAGTTTGTGGATAATAAATATCAAATGATGATATAAAATTTTGGGAAAATTTCAGTGACTCCATTATAATGTTTATAATGCACTTAATGTCAGTGATGATAATGTTGATGCACGAAATTATGTAATTCTTTCCATATGGCTAATTATGGCTAATAACCCTAAGTTAAATGAAATAAATATATACATGCTCAATAAATGATGAAATTTACAGAAAACTCTCATATATGTAATTGAGATATATATATATATATATATATATATATATATATATATATATATATATATATATATATATATATATATATAATCTAAGATCAGTTATATACATGAAATTCATGTTATATGAAGATAACTCTTAATGCATAAGATGTAACCCTAATATGGTTAATGAAAGTGACATAATGTTAAATATGTTCACATAATAATGTGACACATTAGCATATCCAGTTGAGGAACTATAATCTGGAATATGACATCAGTAATATAAATCTAAGACAAGAATACAAGTAATCATGAGAATATCCTAAAGAGATGAGCTAAACCCTAATGAACACAATTAGAGTTAAGATGAGATGTAAGATGATGAGAACCTAATGATAGTTTATGATCTTGCCTTAATCAGGGATGAACAAGGTTAGAGTTGACCTGAGGAATATGTGATGATTAGGTTTCTCTTGATCAAGGTACACCATTACCTCTTACTTGGTTTATTATACAATATGCTTGTGTTATATGCATAGTAAAATACTTGGCATATGGTATTGGATGAAATGATTGTTCTTGTATGATATATTGCATGATTTTCTGTACTTACTTCTATGAACACATCAAACATGATATATATGTTCCATTATATGAAAGCACCAACTCTTTGGCAATGTGTTTGGAAGTGACTGAACTCTTTGGTAGTGGTCACATTGTACATATGGAAGCACCAACTCTTTGGTAGTGTGCTTGGACCCAACTCTTTGGTAGTGGTCACATTGTACATATGATCCAACTCTTTGGTAGTGATCATAAAGGCCTTGAGATATAATGGAAAATAAGCTTAAAATATGTGTTCTCTTGTGTTAATGAATATCCTTGTGAAAGTATATTCTTTTCTTATATTCTTCTGTTACTACCAAGTATATTAGTTTTATCTTATTGCCAAGATATGATGAGAGGTATATAAAAGAAATGTAGGCGTACTCAGTAAAATATTCTTGAATATTGTGCTGACGTGTACCACATGGAATCTTTTGTTTAGGTTGTGGTTGTATGCTCTTGAAGATCCAGTATAGCAACAGTTGTGTGGCGAGCTAATGTACAGGTGGTACTGTTGTCTTAAGATCCTGTAGTTTAGATGTAGTACATGTATATGTAGAAGTTTGTTGTTCAATATGTAATATCAAATGTTGTAACAATTCATGTTGTAATTATATGTTGAATGGTGAACGTGTGTGTATGGTTTTATTATTGTTCATGTACATGTGCTACGGATTGTTTCCTTCTGACTCCCTTGATTTTCTTCTTCTTAGCCTTGTGTGGGATGTTTAAATTGGGATTCTCGCTGAGGTGAGGGTTTCAATTTGGACGTCACACATCAGATTAAGTTTTAGAAAATCCGGGGATGTCACAATGATCTAGAACTAGCAGATGTAGTTCATGCTTTGAAGATTTGGAGGCACTACCTATATGGGGAGAGGTGTTAGAAATTCACAGATCACACAAAGTTGAAGTACATCTTTTCACAGCAAGAATTGAACATGAGACAACGTCGTTGGATGGATTTGATCAAAGATTATGACTATATGATTGATTATCATCCAGGAATGGTGAATCTTGTTGATGATGTGTTGAGAAGAAAGCCTTCATCCTCTTCCATGGATAAAGGTCAGTTGAGTTCTTTGATGTGACACAAGCGAGACATGATAGTCTCCTTGAGTCAGATGATTGTCAAGTTGGAAGTATCCTTGTTAGATGATTTTTTGGCACAATTATAAGTGAAGCCTATGCTGAGACAGTAGATTAGAGAAGCTCAACAAACATATATTATGATACAACAAATTATATATCAGAGTTTGGCAGTGAGAAGCATGATGGTTTTCATAAGAGGGTTGATAGGATAGTTTGTTACCATAATAGTATAGTGGTTCCTGATGTTGATAACCTAAGGAAGATGGTTTTGGAGGAGGCTCATTCATCTATGTATGCTACATATCTAGGTGGTACCACGATGTGCCGCAATTTGAAGGATATGTATTGGTGGCCAAGCTCGAAGATATATGTAACATCCCTAACCTGGGTTATGAATTAACCCTAGGTTTTTTTCTTAATAAAAGTAATTAAGGCTCAAGAGGAACTTGTATTACAATTTTAGACCTTTTTGAATATTGTTGAAATCAATATTTTGTCTGTTTTGGACTAAAGTGCAAATTACCCAAATTGAGGGGTTTATTTGCAAATTGTGCATGATAATAAGTTCCTCAAGTGTTAAAGCATCATGGGAATGAAGATGATGTAGAGGTATGGCTTGTGATAGCCTAAATACCAAGAAAGAGCTGATAAATCAATGTTTGTGCATGAAAACCTAGTTTTGGTGTAATGTGCAATTTACCCAAAACCTAGGGTGCAATATGTAATTTACCACTTCAAAAAGGTCCCTAATGTTTCTTGGCATCATGTGGAGAAAATAAAATGAGAGGGGCGCCTCATTTGAATTAAGTTGAAGGAGAGAGAATCTTGATATTAAAATAATCAAGATTTAAGCATAATGGAAACATTATTGCAAAAATAAATAAAATAATTAAAGGGCCTTCAATAAAAATTAAAATGGTGGAATTCAGATGTATGAGTGGACTTCCTTGAGATTTTCAAGGACCGAAAATATCTTAAGGAGGTGAAATTCCACTCACCTTATTATAAGGAAAAGAATTTCCACTCAAAATATATATTAATATTAAAATGGATTAAGGTGCTTAATTTCTTTTCCTTTAATCCATGGATAAGGGTAGGGAGTTCGGTAGGTTTGAGTTGCCATTTCATGCAAGAAAACCAAGGAGGAAAAGGTGGTACCATTTTTGGAATTAATTGATTTTTAAATAAAACATTTTCTCTTTCATCAATTTTCTTATAAAAGAGCCTTTTCCAAACCACCTAAGGGTCTTTTTTTATTCCTTTCTTCCCGTTGATTGCAAAGTCGACCAAGAGAGCTAAGAACAGCAGGGAGCACGTCCCAAACCTGTTTGTAAGCCTTTGACCTTCGTTCTTCTTGATTTCATGGTGAAAATCATAAAACAATACATGATTCCTTCATTTCTTCACTCCATCTTCAACCCTAGCCGATCCTTTCACTCCAAAAGCTTGAGAAACGACCTTGGGAGGTTGCTAGAGCTTCAATCACCATTGGATCCGTGAAGCTTGGAGCTTGGGATCATATTTGAAGGTGGTTTATATAACTTTAACCCTTAATGTTTGTCATTGAATTCAATTTCTACTTGCAATTGATTTAATTGTCATTATTGCAATAGCCTTGCTTAATTGATGGAGTCGCCATGGAAAATGGCAGTAGTTCTGTGAGTTTAAAGGTTTAATATGATAACCTATTCATAAGCACACACCTTAATCAAATAACAATAACAAACGGTCTTGGACTTTTGGTCCAAAAGGTTTCACCAAACCGTTTGAGACCAAACAATTTGCACACCGTTTGGTGAAATTGGACTCCAATCCGCAAGGTTGAGTTGACCATATGATTTAGTTGCCCGTTTGAGGTCTGAACTTAATCATAGGTTGGATGATGATCCAATGGACTCAATTAATTTATCCAATATGTGCACGATCCTTCAATTGAAAACCCTAATCAAGTTGATTAATGAATCCTTGATTGGTCATAACAATTTCAAGACTTTTTGGGGCAAACGGTCTTGAGACCGTTTGGTGGATTAGAGGTTGATCCTTGACTCATGGATGATGATACAATGGTTTAGAGTGATGCACCCTTCAATTGAATAATCAATGATCAATTCAATGATGCAATTGGAAATCGATTTGATGAAGAAATGACCTAGAGAGCCCTTGCGGTTTTGGGACTGATTTGGCCCAAACGGTCTTGAAACTATTTGGGGTCAAATGGTTTCAAAACCATTTGGTGGAAAATGATTTCAAAACCGTTTGGTGGCAAACAGTTTCAAAACTGTTTGGTGTTGAAACTTCAAAACCGCATGGAGGTTGTTAGTGGTTCAATCATTTGGATATTGAAGGCAATGATGGTTCCAATTATCCAATGATGGTTAGTAATGTTAACCAATAAAGGTACAAGGTTGGAACCCTAATAGTACTTATGTGATTAGTGCCAATTAAGAATGGAACCCTAGTTGTCATAAGATCAATGACTTGGTACACTATGTTAACCATAGTTGTATGTACTTGACTAAAGGGTTGATTTGACCTAATTGAGTTGAGAGAATGATAATATGGAATTGATACATGAGTATGGTTCATGTGGTGATTTAGGGTATGATCCTTAAGTGAAGAGATCATGAAACCCTAATCATGAAGCCAAAACCCTAATTGACAAGGTTGATGAACCTTAACCCTAATCCAGGACAATTTATAATTGAAACCCTAATCCAAGGTATGGATGTAGTCCTAATTCAGTGTGATGATGTGTATGGACCTAATTAAGAGTAATGTGATCCAAAACCCTAATTGGGATGAATAGAAAACCCTAATTATGGGTGATGAAATATGAAACCCTAATTGGGATGAATAGTAAACCCTAATTATGGGTAATGGAATATGAAACCCTAATTGGGATGAATAGTAAACCCTAATTGATGATTATAGAATGTAAATCCTTTTCTAGGGTGAAAATTATGTGAAACCCTAACTAAAGATGGTTTCGTGAGAAACCCTGATGTTTGATGTTCTGTGGAGCTCAATCCAGGGTAATGCTATGTATTGCCTAATGAACCCTAATCTTGGGCAATATGGTGATAAACCAAATCTTTGATGTGGTAATGGGATGGTTATCCTTAAGTGACATGAAATGGGAAACCCTAAACCTGGTGAGGGAATAGTGGAGTTACCCATGAATAGTGAATTCATATTTATTGTGCATAGTTCTGTTATGCAATTGATATTACTGTTATCATCTGTGCTAACCATGCAGGTATGTTGAAATGATGATCATGGCCAGGTATGAGCTATGATGTTTAATTCACTATTTTGAATGTACCTTGAGTGTCATAATATACCTTGCTGCCTAGTAAGAGGTAACAAGAGAGTTAATGGGCCTCAAGTACAATGTGTGATGCTTGTAATATCAAGTATCATGTTTGCCTTGGTCAATTGACCGGAAGGTGATGGTTACCTAGAAAAGTGGTAGCAATGCTTAATGATGAATCAAGGGTTTAATTATCCAGGGACATATGATCATGGTGATGAAATTGTGAAGGGATGAGAATTCCCAGTTTTGAAATAAGGGACTGAGTCCCCAATACCTTCTAAAGATTGTTAAGCAATTGATGAAAATAGTACATGTTTCTGTATAGCATTGTCATACTAAGTTTTGTTTGAGAACTTGCCTGATGCTAAAAGAATATGAAAATGTACTTAATTAATCAAGTGAAATCTATTAATGTAGTGATCTTACCATAGATCCATCATCGTCAGCAGTTGGTGATGGTGAAACAGGTTTTCTATGGAATTCCTAGAATTCACATATTTTGAATATGTGGGGGTAAATGGGTGAAAATATCCTTACGTCCAGGTGAAGAGATTCAGGGAAGGTAAACACTAAACCACTCAATCCTTCATGTGCCGGGATAGATGTATCATAAATCTCCCGATGGGTGGGATATATGTATCATTAATCTCCCAATGTTATTTTATGTCGGATCGATAGAGATAAACATTAATGCTCTCGATTGCCGATGAGAGTGCACTTGACGTTGTAACTCTATAGTGTAGTTCCAGTATACCCTAGAAAGCTATTTGAGCAGTCGACACAGTCCTGCTTGTAGTCCTATGCTGACCAGGATGTGGGAGGTCATGGGATTCTGGCTCTTCCATTGACCTATTTATGGTACCGATTTCGATTCTACAAATGGTCGGTTGGAGTATGAGCGGTATACCTCATCTCCTAAGAGCTTAAATCTATTTGTAAAGTATAATCAGCCGTGTAGCTTATTTGCATAAGATTGAAATATGAGAAATAATGATTGATGATATACTACTTAGCATGCCCTTGATACATGAATGTACTTATGTTCCTTTAATTCATATTGAATATGAGACATGCTGCTTAATCAAGTTATAGCTATAATATTGCATAAGAATGTTGATCTAGTCTGCATAGATGTTGATCCACCTACTATTGATTCATATTATCCCACTATTCAGTTTATTTCTATTAAACTGCAATGATAATGTTTTGGCAGAGAGTTATATCTCCTGCTGGGGAAATTTTTATAATTGTCTCACCCCCGTGGGATTCAATGTTTTTAGGTAGACGTAGACATCAAGGCAGAAACTCTTCTGTAGGAGAAGACCAGCAGCAGCAGACACAGGGACAATAGTGATCCAATAGGTGGAGACGTTGTCTGTCTAGTTTTGTGTAGATAGTCCTATAGTCGTCTCTGTACTCTCAGGTCCTAGGAGTTAGTGTTTTGATACTTCGATCTGATATTTTGTGCATGTATGCCTCGAAGTGCAATGATGCATGTAATGTACATATGAACCAGGATGTAATGTTCTACTTTGGTTCTAAATGAAAGAGTTTTCCTATAATTAGATCTCTTGATAAATGGTTTTAATTTTTAGTGATTTTCAGTAATTCCACTGCTAATAATACGCTTCCGCATTAGTTAATCTTGTTTTATGAGTTATCTGCCACAAATTAGTGATATCAGAGCTCTAGGTTCGCTGAGTCTATAGAGACATAGGATTAAGGTTGTTGAGTCTGTTCTAAGTGTCTTCCAGTTTATCTGATAGTATCTTCTACTCATATAGGAGAAGAAGAACTAAGGATGTCTGGATCACATGAAGAACACACTACTGAGAGCAGTGTTGTTGCACCAGGAGGTGGTGCAAGAGACTAGGACAGGGAGGAACCTGTACCTGAACAACCCCAGTTCAACCCAGCTGATATGGGGAACCGAGCCTTCCAGGCTATGTTCGGGCAGTTTATGGCAGCTATGACCCACATGACGGATAGAATGCCAATACCTACACCTAGGGAACCGCCCCATGATGAAAGACATGGTGCTGACAAGACTTTTGAAAGGCTAAAGAGAGTAGGGGCCTTAGAGTATGCTGGTACAACCGATCCAGTAGATGTTGATCTATGGTTGACTGAGTTGGAAAAAGCCTTTAGAATCCTAATGATTCCTGATGATGAGAGGGTCATACATGTTGTATATCTCCTCAAAGGGAGTGTTGGCCACTGGTGGACCATTGAGGAGGGCAAAAGACCTGGAGTTGTGATTGGATGGGATGAATTCAGGTGTGAATTTGTCGCTAGATGCTTTCCCAAGATGTATCTAGATGAGAAGATCTCTCAGTTTGAGAGGATTAAACAAGGACCAATGAACATTAGAGAGTATGAGGCTAGGTTCATGGAGTTGTTGCGGTTCTATCCGCACATGGCATCCAATGATGAGGAAAGAATTCGACGGTTCGAGAAGGGGCTGAACGCTGAATTAACCACTCCGGTATCCCCTCTGGAGAACAGGGATAGGTTTTCCACTTTTGTGGAGTCTGTAAGACATATAGAGAGCTCAATGATCGAGAAGCGACAGACCAAGGGTAAGAAGGAATACCCACAATTTCAAGGGTAGAGTGCTGGGAGTTTCAAGAAACCAAGGTATTTTGTGCCTACACCACCACCAAGGTTTAATACCCAGACGCAGTGGATTTCAAGTAAGGGTAGAAACCTTAGTTTACCACCGAAGGGAGCTCACAAGTCAGCCTCTATGTCAGTAACAGGACCACCCAGACCACCAAGGGGCAATATAACCTATTATAGATGTGGAAAAGAAGGCCATGTGGTGAGAGACTGTCCTGAGAAAGTCAGGAGTGTGACCCAGCAACTGAGGTAGAGTCAACAGGGCTCTTCGAAGCAACATCATGGCAGTGGTGCTAGAGGACGTGGACCAGCGTACCAAGCTGGTTCTTCGACATCTAACAACCGAGCACAGGGTCAACAACAAGCGACAGCTAGGTTCTATGCTATGAACCATCCTGAAGCAGTAGTCAACCCTCGGGTTGTGACAGGTCAGATGGAACTACTTTATTCTGATATGTTTTTATCTTGCTTCATATCTATGTTAATTGATCCGAGTGCTACACACTCTTTTATCTCTCGAGAAGTGATTGATGACTGCAATATGATTGTTAGTCATAGAATAGATAGCTTGCTGTTAGAGACACCTTTGATGGGATCTACATTATTGCGGGAAGTGTGTTCTCCCTGCAATCTTTTCTTTTCTGATCACCACATTAAAGTGGATCTTATACCACTTGAGATGTAGGGTTTTGATATAATCCTTGGGATGGACACCTTAGAGAAGTATAAACTTGTCTTGGATTGTAGTTCCAAGCAAGATGTGTTCACAGATGATGGTGACACATGGATCTTTCAGGGAGATAGAAAGATTCTTCCAACATATCTTGTGACAACTATGGTAGCTGAGAGGCTGATGAGACAAGGATTCCTTGCATTCTTAGCCCATGTGGTTGATACCACAATGGAAAGCCCTCATCCTTCTGAAGTTCCTATAGTCAAGGAATTTGAAGATATATTTCCTAAAGAACTTCCAGGTGTTCCTCCACCCCGAGAGATAGATTTTGAGATTAATCTAATCTTAGGCACGCAACCAATAGCACAAACACTGTATAGGATGGCGCCTGCTGAAATGGCAAAGCTCAAGAAACAATTGCAAGAGTTGCTTGAGAAGGGTTTTATTCGACCGAGCACTTCACCCTGGGGTGCTCTAGTCCTTTTTGTTAAGAAAAAGGTTGGGTCGATGTGGTTATGCATTGACTACAGACAGTTAAACAAGGTAACTATAAAGAACAAGTATCCTTTACCAAGGATTAATGACTTGTTTGACCAGTTGTGTGGTGTGACTGTCTTTTCTAAGATAGATCTGAGGTCGGGATACCATCAGTTACATATCAAGGAGGGTGACATACCTAAGTCTTCCTTCAGGACAAGGTATGGTCACTATGAGTTCACAGTTATATCATTTGGACTAACTAATGCACCAGCTGCATTTATGGAACTCATGAATAGAATGTTTCGACCTTTTCTGCACCAGTATGTTGTCGTCTTTATAAATGACATCTTGATATATAGTAGAGATGCTCAACAACATGAGCAACATCTTCGCCAAGCTCTGACTTTGCTAAGAGAGCATAAGTTGTATGCTAAGTTTAGAAAATGTGAGTTTTGGTTGCCAGAAGTTTCTTTTCTTAGACACATAATATCTACTTCTGGTATTCGTGTTGATCCTAAGAAAGTGGAATCTATCCTGCAATGGGAACAACCAAAGACACCGACATAGATAAGAAGTTTCCTAGGACTGGATGGCTATTATAGAAGGTTCTTTAAGAACTTCATCTCAATAGCCTTAACCTTGACTAAGTTGACAAGGAAGGAGATTCCTTTTGTCTGGAATGACAAGTGTCAACAATCATTCCAGTTGCTGAAGGAAAGGTTAATATGTGCACCTGTGTTGGTGCTACCTGAGCAAGGAATGGGGTATATTGTCTTCTGTGATGCATCTAAGAATGGCTTAGGATGTGTGTTGATGCAAGATAAGAAAGTGATTTCTTTTGCTTCTCGACAGCTTAAGAAACACGAGGAGAATTATCTGACACACGATCTAGAGTTAGCTGTTGTGGTTCATGCCTTGAAGATCTGGAGACATTATCTCTATGGAGAAACATTCCAAATTTTCACCGACCATAAGAACCTAAAGTATATCTTTTCTCAGCATGAACTAAACATGAGGCAACACCGCTGTATGGAGTTAGTCAAGGACTATGATTGTACAATTGATTACCATCCAGGGAAAGCCAATGTGGTTGTTGATGCACTAAGTAGAAAATCAACAACACCAGCCTTAGATAAAGCACATCTAAACTCCTTAGTGTGCTCTAAGAGAGATATGTTTATCTCCTTAAGGCAAGACAATGTACAACTTAAAGTGTCATTGTTAGCCGAGTTATTAGCTGAGATGCACATAAAACCAACTCTGAGTCAACAAATTAAAGAAGCACAACAGACTGATTCTGTGATTCAACAGATCAGGTCAGAATATGGTAGTGAGAAGCGGGATGGCTTCCATGATTCTGATGATCAAGTAGTCTGTTACCATGATAGGATGGTAGTACTTGACGTTGATAACTTAAGAAAGTTAGTTCTAGAGGAGGCTCATTCTTCAATGTATGCTATGCATCCAGGGAGCACCAAGATGTATCATAACTTAAAAGATATGTATTGGTGGCCTGATTTGAAGAATTATGTTGCTGAGTTTGTTATGCGGTGTCCGGTGTGTCAGCAGGTTAAAGCTGAATATCAAAAGCCCGCAGGAACAATGCAACCTCTACCTATACTGCAGTGGAAATGGGATCATGTAACTATGGACTTTGTGGTTGGTTTGCCTAAAATAGCCAAAAGCCAAGATTCCATTTGGGCGATAGTTGATAGGTTGACAAAGACAACACATTTCTTACATGTCAAGACAACATATACAGCTGAGAAGCTTGCACAAATCTACATAGATGAGATAGTGCATTTGCACGGGGTCCCAGTTACAATAGTTTCTGATAGAGGTCCTCAATTTACGAGTCATTTTTTAGAATGACTTCATAAAGCCTTGGGTACTCAGGTGAGGTTTAGTACAACCTTTCATCCTCAGACAGATGGACAATCTGAGAGGACGATACAAACTTTGGAGGACTTACTTAGGGCATGTGGCCTTCAGTTTGTGGGGAGTTGGGATCTACATCTGAGCTTGATAGAGTTTGCTTATAATAACAACTATCAACACAGTATTGAGATGGCACCATATGAGGCTTTGTATGGTAGACGTTGTAGATCTCCCCTATGTTGGTATGAAACTGGTGAGTACCAACTTTTGGGTCCTAAGCTGGTTCAACAAACAACTGAGAAGATAAAGATCATACAACAACAGTTGAAAATAGCCCAGGATAGATAGAAATCCTATGCTGACAAGCATCGTAGGCCCTTAGAATTCCAAGTTGGAGACAAGGTGTACCTCAAGGTTTCACCTTGGAAAGGTATCCTGAGATTTGGAAAGAAAGGGAAGTTAGCTCCAAGATTTATGGGACCTTATTCGATCATTGAGAGGATGGGAAAGGTAGCCTATAAGCTGGAGTTACCACCTGAGTTGCATAGATTGCACCTAGTGTTTCATATCTCTATGTTGAGGAAGTGTCATCATATAGTTCTACCTCCACAGGTTGTAGAACTATATGATGGCATATCTTATGTTGAAGGAACTGTGTTGATTCTTGATAGAAGAATCAAGAACCTAAAAAAGAAAGACATTAGTCTTGTAAAAGTTCTTTGGAATCAACGTGGCGTTGAAGAAGCTACGTGGGAACTAGAAGATGAGATGAGAAGGAAATATCCTACTCTTTTCTCTTAATGTTTTGTTGATGATTTCGGGGACGAAATCATTGTAAGGGGTGGATAAACTTGTAACATCCCTGACCTGGGTTATAAATTAACCCTAGGTTTTTTTCTTAATAAAAGTAATTAAGGCTCAAGAGGAACTTGTATTACAATTTTAGTCCTTTTTGAATATTGTTGAAATCAATATTTTGTCTGTTTTGGACTAAAGTGCAAATTACCCAAGTTGAGGGGTTTATTTGAAAATTGTGCATGATAATATGTTCCTCATGTGTTAAAGAAGCATGGTAATGAAGATGATGTAGAGGTATGGCTTGTGATAGCCTAAATACCAAGAAAGAGTTGATAAATCAAAGTTTGTGCATGAAAACCTAGTTTTGGTGTAATGTGCAATTTACCAAAAACCTAGGGTGTAATATGTAATTTACCACTTCAAAAAGGTCCCTAATGTTTCTTGGCATCATGTGGAGCAAATAAAATGAGAGGGGCGCCTCATTTGAATTAAGTTGAAGGAGAGAGAATCTTGATATTAAAATAATCAAGATTTAAGCATAATGGAAACATTATTGCAAAAGTAAATAAAATAATTAAAGGGCCTTCAACCAAATTTAAAATGGTGGAATTCAGATGTATGAGTGGACGTCCTTGAGCTTTGCAATGACCGAAAATATCTTAAATAGGTGAAATTCCACTCACCTTATTATAAGGAAAAGAATTTCCACTCAAAATATATATTAATATTAAAATGGAATAAGGTTCTTAATTTCTTTTCCTTTAATCCATGAATAAGGGAAGGGAGTTCGGTGGATTTGAGTTTCCTTTTCATGCAAGAAAACCAAGGAGGAAGAGGTGGCTCCATTTTTGGAATTAATTTATTTTTAAATAAAACATTTTTTCTTTCATCAATTTTCTTAAAAAGAGCCTTTTCCAGCCCACCTATGGGTTTTTTTCGATTCCTTTCTTCCTCTTTCTTGCAAAATCGACCAAGAGAGCTAAGAACAGCAGGGAGCATGTCCCCAACCTGTTGGTAAGCCTTTGACCTTCGTTCTTCTTGATTTCATGGTGAAAATCATAAAATAATACATGATTCCTTCATTTCTTCACTCCATCTTCAACCCTAGCCGATCCTTTCACTCCAAAAGCTTGAGAAACGACCTTGGGAGGTTGCTAGAGATTCAATCACCATTGGAGCCGTGAATCTTGGTGCTTGGGATCAGATTTGAAGGCGGGTTATATAACTTTAACCCTTAATCTTTGTCATTGAATTCAATTTCTACGTGCAATTGATTTAATTGTCATTATTGCAATAGGCTTGCTTAATTGATGGAGTTGCCATGGAAAATGGCAGTAGTTCCATGAGTTTAAAGGTTGAAGATGATAACCTATTCATAAGCACACACCTTAATCAAAGAACAATAGCAAACAGTCTTGGACTTTTGGTCCAAACGGTTTCACCAAGCCATTTGAGACCAAACGGTTTGCAAACCGTTTGGTGAAGTTTGACTCCAAACCGAATGGTTGAGTTGACCATTTGGTTTAGTTGACTGTTTGAGGTCTGAACTTAATCATAGGTTAGATTATGATCCAATGGAATCAATTAATTGATCCAATATGTGCACAATCCTTCAATTGGAAACCCTAATCAAGTTGATTAATTAATCCTTGATTGGTCCCAACAATTTCAAGACTTTTTGGGGAAAACGGTCTTGAGACCAAACGGTCTAGAGACTATTTGGGACCAAACGGTTTCAAAACCGTTTGGTGGATTAGAGGTTGATCCTTGACTAATTGATGATGATCCAATGGTTTAGAGTGATGCACCCTTCAATTGAATAATCAATGATCAATTCAATGATGCAATTGGAAATCGATTTGATGAAGAAATGACCTAGAGAGCCCTTGCGGTTTTGGGACTGATTTGGCCCAAACAGTCTTAAGAATATTTGAGACCAAAGGGTCTTGAAACTGTTTGAGACCAAACGGTTTTGAAACCGTTTGGGGTCAAACGGTTTCAAAATCGTTTGGTGGCAAATAGTTTCAAAACCGGTTGGTGTTGAAACTTCAAAACCGCATGGAGGTTGTTAGTGGTTCAATCATTTAGATATTGAAGGCAATGATGGTTCCAATTATCCATTGATGGTTAGTAATGTTAATCAATAAAGGTACAAGGTTGAAACCCTAATAGTACCTATGTGATTAGTGCCAATTAAGAATGGAACCCTAGTTGTCATAAGATCAATGACTTGGTACACTATGTTAACCATAGTTGTATGTACTTGACTAAAGGGTTGATTTGACCTAATTGAGTTGAGAGAATGATAATATGGAATTGATACATGAGTATGATTCATTTGGTGATTTAGGGTATGATCCTTAAGTGAAGATATCATGAAACCCTAATCATGAAGCCAAAACCCTAATTGACAAGGTTGATGAACCTTAACCCTAATACAGGACAATTTATAATTGAAACCCTAATCCAAGGTATGGATGTAGTCCTAATTCAGGGTGATGATGTGTATGGACCTAATTAAGAGTAATGTGATCCAAAACCCTAATTGGGATGAATAGTAAACCCTAATTATGGGTGATGAAATATGAAACCCTGATTGGGATGAATAGTAAACACTAATTATGGGTAATGGAATATGAAACCCTAATTGGGATGAATAGTAAACCCTAATTGATGATTATAGAATTTAAATCCTTTTCTAGGGTGAAAATTATGTGAAACCCTAACTAAAGATGGTTTCGTGAGAAACCCTGATGTTTGATGTTCTGTGGAGCTCAATCCAGGGTAATGCTATGTATTGCCTAATGAACCCTAATCGTGGGCAATATGGTGATAAACCATATCTTTGATGTGGTAATGGGATGGTTATCCTTAAGTGACATGAAATGGGAAACCCTAACCCTGGTGAGGGAATAGTGGAGTTACCCATGAATAGTGAATTCATATTTATTGTGCATAGTTCTGTTATGCAATTGATATTACTGTTATCATCTGTGCTAACCATGCAGGTATGTTGAAATGATGATCATGGCCAGGTATGAGCTATGATGTTTAATTCACTATTATGAATGTACCTTGAGTGCCATAATATACCTTGTTGCCTGGTAATAGGTAACAAGAGAGTTAATGGGCCTCAAGTACCATGTGTGATGCTTGTAATATCAAGTATCATGTTTGCCTTGGTCAATTGACCGGAAGGTGATGGTTACCTGGAAAAGTGGCAGCAATGCTTAATGATGAATCAAGGGTTTAATTACCCAGGGCCATATGATCATGGTGATGAAATTGTGAAGGGATGAGAATTCCCAGTTTTGAAATAAGGGACTGAGTCCCCAATACCTTTTAAAGATTTTTAAGCAATTGATGAAAATAGTACATGTTTCTGTATAGCATTGTCATACTAAGTTTTGTTTGAGAACTTGCCTGATGCTAAAAGAATATGAAAATGTACTGAATTAATCAAGGGAAATCTATTAATGTAGTGATCTGACCATAGATCCATCATTGTCAGCAGTTGGTGATGGTGAAACAGGTTTTCTATGGAATTCCTAGAATTCACATGTTTTGAATATGTGGGGGTAAATGGGTGAAAATATCCTTACGTCCAGGTGAAGAGATTCAGGGAAGGTAAACACTAAACCTGTCAATCCTTCATGTGCCGAGATAGATGTATCATAAATCTCCCGATGGGTGGGATAGATGTATCATTAATCTCCCAATGTTATTTAATGTCGGATCGATAGAGATAAACATTAATGCTCTCGATTGCCGATGAGAGTGTAGTTGATGCTGTAACTCTATAGCGAAGTTCCAGTATACCCTGAAAGCTGTTTGAGTAGTCGACACAGTCCTGCTTGTAGTCCTATGCTGACCAGGATGTGGGAGGTCATGGGATTCCGGCTCTTCCATTGACCTATTTATGGTACTGATTTTGATTCTAGAAATTGTCGGTTGGAGTATGAGCGGTATACCTCATCTCCTCAGAGCTTAAATCTGTTTGTAAAGTATAATCAACCATGTAGCGTATTTGCATAGGATTGAAATACGAGAAATACAAATTGATGATATACTACTTAGCATGCCCTTGATACAAGAATGTACTTATGTTCCTTTAATTCATATTGAATATGAGACATGCTACTTAATCAAGTTATAGCTGTAATATTGCATAAGAATGTTGCTCTAGTCTGCATAGATGTTGATCCACCTGCTATTGATTCATATTATCCCACTGTTCAGTTTATTTCTATTAAACTGCAATGACAATGTTTTGGCGGAGAGTTATATCTCCCGCTGGGGCAATTTTTATTATTGTCTCACCCCCGTGGGATTCAATGTTTTTAGGTAGACAAAGACATCAAGGAAGAAACTCTTATGTAGGAGAAGAGTAGCAGCAGCAGACAAAGGGACAATAGTGATCCAACAGGTGGAGACATTGGTTGTCTAGTTTTGTGTAGATAGTCCTATAGTTGTCTCTGTACTTTCAGGTCCTAGGAGTTAGTGTTTTGATACTTCGATCTGAGATTTTGTGCATGTATTCCTCGAAGTGCAATGATGCATTTAATGTACATATGAACCAGGATGTAATGTTCTACTTTGGTTCTAAATGAAAGAGTTTTCCTGTAAATGGATCTCTTGATAAATGGTTTTAATTTTTAGTGATTTTCAGTAATTCAGCTGCTAATAATACGCTTCCGCATTAGTTAATCTTGTTTTATGAGTTGTATGCCACAATATATGTAGCTAAGTTCATTGGAAGATGTGTTGTATGTAAAAAAGTCAAAGATGAGCATCTACAACCTACATGAACATTAAAACTGTTTCCTATACCACAATGGAAGTGGGATCATGTCACTATGGACATTGTGGTTGGTCTTCCTAGGACAGCCAAATGTTACAATTCCATTTGGGTGACCATTGATAGGTTGACTAAGTCTACACATTTCCTTTTCGTGAAAACAATGTTCACATAAGAGAATCTTGCCCAAGTCTATGTTGATGAGATAGTGTGTTTGCACGGTGTTCCAGCAACTATTGTGTCTGATAGAGGTCCTCAGTTCATGATTCACTTTCGGGAGCGACTACACAGAGCTTTGGGTACACAGTTAAAGTTTTGTATTGCTTTCAACCCACAGATAGATGGTCACAAGGACCATCCAGACTTTGGAGGATTTATTGAGGGAATGTGTTATTTAGTTTTCAAGAAGTTGGGATGTACAACTTAGTTTGATAGAGTTCACCTAAAACATTAGCTATCAAAGTAGGATTGACATGGCTTTGTATGAGCATTGTATGGGAGACGTTTCATATCTTCATCATGTTGCTATGAGGCAGGTGAGTATTAACTTCTTAGTCCTAAGCTTGTACAACAGACAACATAGAAGATCAAAGTGATACAACAACAACTAAAAGCAGCATAGGACAGATAGAAGTTGTACCTAGATAATCGTCATATACCCTTGGAGTTTCAAGTGGTAGACAAGGTATATCTAAAGGTCTCTCCTTGGAAGGGTGTTCTGAGGTTTGGGAAGAAGGGTAAGTTGGATCCCAGATATATGGGACCTTATTCAATTATGGCACATGTTGGGAAGGTGGCTTACTGGTTGGAGTTTCCACCTGAGCTGTACAGGTTACATCCAGTGTTCGATGTAAGTATGTTGAGGAAGTTTCATCCAAATACATAGTCAGTGTTACCACCAGTAGAGATAGAGCTTGATGAAGATGTGACCTATGTAGAAGGTCTAGTGTTGATCCTTGATCGGAGAGTGAATAAGTTGAAGAGGAAGGACCTTGTGCTTGTGAAAGTTCTTTATCATCATTGAGGTGTTGAGGAAGCCACGTGTGTGAGAACCTGTTACATTAAACGAGATTACTCAAAACATAAAACACAATCAATCACTAATTAATCACATACCCAAAAATATGGGTAAATTAAAACTGATATCAGCGTCAGCACCCGCTCATAAACATTTGCATAAGATCCCAAAATCTTTCTTATATCCATATTATGCCAAAAATTTGATACAAATTGATCTATCACTTTAGCCACAACATATATACACAGGAAAACAATATTCGTATATGCCAAACAAACAAGCATTAACATGCTAACAAAATCCTGATTCATTTGAAACACCACATACAAACTTTTCCTGCCCAGACCTGAGAGTACAAGGACGACTCTAGGACACACTAGACGTCTAATCAACTTTCTCTAAGATTCATTACTATATCTCCTCTTTGTTTCCACATGTTTGTTTTCATCACTTTTGATTACCTAAAAAAATGTGGCAAACCACAAGGGTGAGACCGAGCCCCAGCAAGAGATATAACCTCCAACATCGTTTATTGATTACAACATTTTTAAGTAATTAAACAGTTAAGCAAATTAATTAGATATAACAAATAAGCTCAGCAACACTGATGATTATCAAAATACACAAGGGAGCAGATAATAATTCTCATCATTAGCCAGACTATCATCCTTTATCTTGTTTATAACATAAGCAATTCAGTAGCATATGCATATCTAGCATCATGAGCAAGTCTAGTAACATAGCATCTCTATCATTATGAATAGTCTAGCCACATAAGCATAGATAACAACATTAGCATGTCTAATAGGTTGAACATATCAACATCATAAAAAGAGCTAACACCATAAGCACAACTATCTGGATAAGCATGATCAGCAATATATGCATCTCTAGTTACAAAGGCATGGATAGCATGCTAAACATAACTAACAACATGAGATAGTTAGAATCATGATTATAATCAATAGTAGCAGTATAGTTATCAACATAATCATCGCTATTGTATGTACACATCTACAATCATAAGCATATCCACAACATAAGTATATCTACTATCTCTTGATTGGACTAAGCATCATCTTTATGTAAAGAGAACAAACAAGGGTTATCATCCAATGTGAAGCGTCATGTATAACCCTAAACAGATATGCTATATGGCTATATTACATCTTTTATTATGCCCTGAGGAATTTGAGGATACCACTCAAAATCCAACTGAACACTGCTAAGTCAAAATCAGTTCCATACAAGATCTAGGAAGAGCCAGACTCCTAAGATCTTCTCTGCCCCTGGTCAGTACGGGTCCGCCACAACGACACATAAGGTCAAGCTACTAACAACCTAGTTCGTCCTTATTACATGTCATGACACTAGTGAAAGGAGGTGGGTATGCATACCCTACTGTAAAGACCTGATCTTTACGATCAAATATTTACAAAATGTATCAAAATATAAACCATCTTTATTACAATCATGCTTGTACATCAGAGTGCGGAAGATAAAAAAAATATACATAAGTCCTATTTAGTCTTCAATCCACAGAGGACATCTCTTGTATGTCTCTTCTACGACTTCTTCAAGCCACCTGCCCATGAATTCTCAAAAGGGAATGAAAGCACACATGGACCCCATTGAAGGGAAAATAAAGGTCACCTAGGCTGGTACTAAATCCATTATTGAGCTATTTTTAAAATAAAGAGTTATGATATTAACTTTAGGTAAGATTGCTTGGTGGATTATGGAGGTAACACAAGAACAGTCTAGATACCATGCTAATTACAAAAAGATACAATAATTCAAAGAGATGACTAGAAAATGATAAAGAGATACCAGAATTAAGATTTCAAAATGGAACAATTTTTCATTAGACTAGTATCAAGATATCTAATTATTCAAAATGTAAAGATTTATCTATTGGCACAATCAATCTAATATTTTGTCTTTGCCAGTGGCTAGGTTCCTAATGTTCTCCCCTCTATAAGAGAACGACACTTTGCCTGTGGGGGTAACCAATACTGGGGGACCTCTAATTGTCCATTATCCACTGCGCAGGGTTGGGGGCCGTGACCCACCGAAACTAGTGAGCCAAAGCACTTAACCAATATTTCGAATTTTTTTGTGCCAATATCAAAATCTAACAATATTTTCGTTTCTCAATAACGTTCAATATTCAAAATCTAGTCGTGGTGAACATCAAAAAAAAAGGAAAAGACTAACAACAATATTTGTTCACCAATTTGCAAAACTTCTATAAATGAAACTCAAGAGGGAGGCAAAAAGTTCAATAAAAGAATAGAGAATTTAGTACCTCATTATATCCAAGAATCCATGGACCACACAATCACCAAAAATAACTCCAAGAGTGGAAAATCTACAAAGTATGGTACAATTTGGTTATTAACTGGCTTGGAATCAATGATCCTTTATTAATTAGTATTTTCCTTCCCACCTAGGGTTATTAATAGTTCATGATCTTTTCATTATCTTTCTATCTAGGTTTTCTAATTGAATTGTCACTAGTTCATTTACCTTATACTATAGATAACCACCATATTGCATTTTCAATCATCTCATTGTATTATTTTAGGAAATAGTTTGTGTTATTCTAAGTTCTAAAATATGTGTTCCACACTACTATTATCTAGCTCATATTTGCTTCGTATGCATTGGTTAATAAATGTACTTAGGAAAAGATATTAATCTGACCAATATACAATATAGAATGCATTGACATGTATACATAATATATATATACTAATATGTTGTTATGAATAGTTATCATAGTAAGCTTTTATATATATATATATATTCATATCACTCTATGAAGTTCTAGCTTATGAAGATATTTCTAGAAATGATAGGTTAACGAGTATGTACATTAGTAAATTGTTAACTTAGACCCATTAAGCTAGCTAGGTTAATAGTATAGTTTATGTCATGTGTGAAAGGTTTTAAAAACATCCAATAGATGGATTGTTATTTTGTTATAATGGTATTAACGCAACTAGATGTATGTCTATATAACTGATTCAAAATTTTATGCAGCTACTTGAGTTATCTTTAATAATTATTTTCTCCCAAACATTATCGAGATTACCATTATCTTTCTTGTGTAATGTGTTTTTCAACCATAGAGATTATGAACTCACCAGCCAATGCACGATCACTCATCACTCATTCAGACCATGTCTGAATTGACTTTCATATCCAGCACAATATGGCTAGCGAGAGAACTCTGAACCAACGCTAGAGGAAGGGGTTCGGCTCGTAATTGTTGTTTCTGCCAATTCTTCTTCAAGATCGTCGGTAGTTGGTGTTGCAGATGCCAGAGGGTAGGCTATGCAGGTCATGTGGAGATCGATTGAAAAGGCAACCAAGGTGTGTAGGCCATCAATCTGTGTTGACTAACAAGCTGCAAAATTCTTCCTTGATGTTTCTAGGCTATCGTGGGCCAAGGCAGATCGTGGCCAGAGGGGGAGAAGGCATGGAAGTGCTGCGAGGTATATGCGGAAGCCTTGGCTATGTTGCTAGGACCTCGACCCAGCTAAGGGGTGCAACTGATGTCTCCCATATTGCAGCAGGGTGGCATGGAGGTTGCACAATGGTTTACGGCTGGTAGTTGCCACAGATGAGGTAAATGGAAGTAGGAGGATCAAGGTTGACGTCGTGTTGCCACTGATGATGCAGGTGGTTTTGTGGATACAACCTGGGCAGGTCACCGGGGGTCAAGACCTAGGTAGGAGATGTCGTGGTGATTTCATGTGGCTAGTATGGATAGGCGAGGGTGGAATAAGGAGTATGGAGGCTAGAGTTTCTAGGGTAGAAATAGAAAGGAGGATAAGAAGGGAGTGGAAGAGAAGAGGAGGAAGAGCGAGGAGGGAGCAAGGCCATACACTCGGGTTCGATTAGGGGAGGTTTGTAGTCAGCCGTATGATGAGGGTGGCGGCATTGATAATGACTGTAAGTGATAGCATTTCCTGCTCAGGGGAAAGAGCCTATCAGAGTTCTCTGTAACGACAACGCGTTATCAAGGGGAGACTCCAGGGTTTGCGAGAAGGAGAGGTCACTATTACGTTACTAGACTATTTAAGATCTCTAGTTAATTATTATTTAATACTATAATTATTATTCCTATTATAACTCCTATACTGCAAGACCACTTTCTATGGGATTTTAACTATGGGTTTATGTTCTATTTGACCAAGCTTTATTGACACCCGCATCATCAATTTATGAATGTAACCATTCTAACTTATTTTATACTATGGTCGATTCTAATATCAATTTACAATTAATGTTCCCATTGATTCCAAATCAATAGTGTCAATTTGGGATTAATAGATGGGATCAAGGTCTAGTCAAGTTTTTAAGGCTCTGATTCATCAATGTTGACTAAAAGGGTTCAAACATGACTATTGATACTCAATGAGAGACTAGATTGTAAACATTATTCCAAGGAAGATAAAAAGAGTGAGGAATATACTTTTGGGACTAGTTTCTAATTATTTCCTGAATAAGAAGAATGAATTCATCCTGACACCAGAACCATAAAAGAAACTTGATAATTTGATCAAAATAACGATTGGGACCAAGAATGAAGAACTGTTTGGTAAATGACTCCAAGTTCTAGAGAAATGATGATTTATAGCTCAAAATAGATTTAGTATACAAATTTTGGTATGTTACAACTCTCCACCCCTTAAAATGATTTTGTCCTTGAAATTGACATGTCAATGGTCTAGTCATATATTATTCTCCACCTCCTTAAAAAAAATTCAACTACAAATCTAAATAGGCATGCCAACTAAAATTTTGTATCCTTCACTCTCTCAAACCCTAACTCTAGGCTTTAAGGATTTCATGCGACTCTTCTCTAGGTTTTTTTTTCTTATACCTACATGATTGTGACTTAGCTCGAGAAATCATCGATGAAATCTCATAAAATCATTTTTCTTTGTATAGAAAATATTTTTTTTCCAGAAAACATTTCGATGCAAAACTAAAAATGGCCAAAATCAATGCAATGACTAAGTCACAATCATCTTTTCCTGACTTTCATCATACTACTGCTTGACTCAATAATGGAAAGAAGATTAACACGGAATATAGAGGGTTGCTAAGGTAACTTCACTTATGACAGGGAAAAGGGACATTGTTTCTTACCAAAGAGGATTCACAAATTCAAACTTCGGACTTCTAGTATCACTATACACCTTTCAACTACTAGTTTTTTTTCCATTAATTGTAATCACATGTTCGAAACTAATTGGGTCGATGATTTTGTCTAGGAGTTATGATTTTCCCCAAGTAGTAGAGATCGCCTTGTCTAGGTCGGCATGTAGTGTGAGGAAACCCAACCACCACCAAAATTGATTGGGAGTACTTATGCCAAAACATCCTTCCTTAGACACCTCAACTCAATCCGCTTACATAATGATGTTATTAAATGGTGTATTAGACAACTATTTTCACTAATGTTCTATTTCTATCCTAGGGGAGTAAGGCTATCAAGACTAGGTTTGGTTGGAAACGACTTAGATAAGTTCAAGCTATACTAGTTGTTCAACCCTAACTTCCAGGAGACATGCATGAGTGTCGACTGTTCATGGCTCTGATACCATGTTGTAAAGACCCGATCTTTACGATAAAATATTTACAAAATGTATCAAAATATACACAACCTTTATTACAATCATGCTTGTACATCAGAGTGTGGAAGCTAAAATAAAAAATATACATAAGTCCTATTTAGTCTTCAATCCACATAGGACATCTCCTACATGTCTCTTCTACGACTTCTTCCAGCCACCTGCCCATGAATACCCAAAAGGGAATGAAACCACACATGGACCCCATTGAAGGGAAAATAAAGGTCAGCTAGGCTGGTACTAAATCCATTATTGAGCTATTTTTAAAATAAAGAGTTATGATATTAACTTTAGGTAAGATTCCTTGGTAGATTATGGAGGTAACACAAGAACAGTCTAGCTACTATGCTAATTACAGAAAGATACAATAATTCAAAGAGATAACTAGAAAATGATAAAGAGATACCAGAATCAAGATTTCAAAATGGAACAATTTTTCATTATACTAGTATCAAGATATCCAATTATTCAAAATGTAAAGATTTATCTATTGGCACAATCAATCTAATATTTTGTCTTCGCCAGTGGCTAGGTACCTAATGTTCTCCCCTCTATAAGAGAATGACACTTCACCTATGGGGGTAACTAGTATTGGGGGACCTCTAATTGTCCATTATCTACTGCGTAGGGTTGGGGGCCGTGACCTGCCGAAACTAGTGAGCCAAAGATCTTAACCAATATTTTGATTTTTTTTGTGCCAATATCAAAATCTAACAATATTTTAGTTTCTCAATAACGTTCAATATTCAAAATCTAGTCGTGGTGAACTTCAACAAAAAGGAAAAGACTAACAACAATATTTGTTCACAAGTTTGCAAAACTTCTATAAATGAAACTCAAGAGGGAGGCAAATAGTTCAATAAAAGAATAGAGAATTTAGTACCTCATTGTATCCAAGAATCCATGGATCGCACAATCACCAAAAATAACTCCAAGAGTGGAAAATCTACAAAGTATGGTCCAATTTGGTTATTAATTGGCTTGGAATCAATGATCCTTTATTAATTAGTATTTTCCTTCCCACTTAGGGTTATTAATAGTTCATGATCTTTTCATTATCTTTCTATGTAGGGTTTCCAATTGAATTGTCACTAGTTCATTTATCTTATACTATAGATAACAACCATATTGCATTATCAATCATCTCATTGTATTATTTTAGGAAATAGTCTGTGTTATTCTAAGTTCTAAAATATGTGTTCCACACTACTATTATCTAGCTCGTATTTGCTTCGTATGCATTGGTTAATGAATGTACTTAGGAAAAGATATTAATCCGACCAATATACAATATAGAATGCATTGGCATGTATACATAATATATATACTAATATGTTGTTATGAATAGTTATCATAGTAAGCTTTATATATATATATATATATATATATATATATATATATATATATATATATATATATTCATATCATTCTATGAAGTTCTAGCTTATGAAGATATTTCTAGAAATGATAGGTTACCGAGTATGTACATTAGTAAATTATTAACTTAGACCCATTAAGCTAGCTAGGTTAATATTATAGTTTATGTAATTTTTGAAAGGTTTTCAAAACAACCAATAGACGGATTGTTATTCTGTTATAATGGTATTAACACAACTAGATGTATGTCTGTATATCTGATTCAGAATTTTATGCAATTACTTGAGTTATCTTTAATAAATATTTTCTCCCAAACATTATCGAGATTACCATTATCTTTCTTGTGTAATGTGTTTTTCAACCATAGAGATTATGAACTCACCAGCCAATGCACGATCACTCATTCAGACCATGTATGAATTGACTTTCATATCCAGCACAATATGGCTAGCGAGAGAACTCTGAACCAACGCTAGAGGAAGGGGTTCAGCTCGTCATTGTTGCTTCTGCCAATTTTTCTTTAGGATCGTCGGTAGTTGGTGTTGCAGATGCCGGAGGGTAGGCTATGCAGGTCATGTGGAGATAGATTGAAATGGCAACCAAGGTGTGTAGGCCATCAATCTGTGTTGACTAGCAAGCTGCAGGATTCTTCCTTGATGTTTGTAGGCTATCGTGGGCCAAGGAAGATTGTGGCCATAGCGGGAGAAGGCATGGAAGTGTTGTGATGTTTGTGCGGCAGCCTTGGCTATATTGCTAGGACCTCAACCCAGCTAAGGGGCGCAACTACTATCTCCCATGTCGCAGCAGGGTGGCATGGTGGTTGCACAATGGTTTACGGCTGGTGGTTGTCGCAGATGAGGTAAATGGAAGGAGGAGGATCAAGGTTGACATCGTGTTGTCACCGATGATGTAGGTGGTTGTGTGGCTACAACCTGGGTAGGTTGCTGGGGGTCGAGACCTAGGTAGGAGATGTCGTGGTGATTTCATGTGGCTAGTATGGATAGGCGAGGGTGGCACAAGGAGTAGGGATGCTAGAGTTTCCGGGATAGAAATAGAAAGGAGGATAGGAAGGGAGTGGAAGAGAAGAGGAGGAAGAGCAAGGAGGGGGCAAGGCCACACACTCAGGTTCGATTAGGGGAGGTTTGCAGTCAGTCGTATGACGAGGGTGGCGACATTGATAATGACTGTAAGTGATGGTGTTTCCTTCTCAGGGGAAAGAGCCTATCAGAGTTCTCTGTAACGGCTACACGTTATCAAGGGGACACTCCACGGTTTGCGAGAAGGAGAGGTCACTATCACGTTACTAGACTATTTAAGATATCTAGTTAATTATTAGTTAATACTATAATTATTATTCCTATTATAATTCCTATACTGCAAGACCACTTTCTATGGGATTTTTACTATGGGTTTATGTTCTATTTGACCAAGATTGATTGACATCCGCATCATCAATTTATGAATGTAACATTTCTAACTTATTTTATACTATGGTCGATTCTAATATCAATTTATAATTAATGTTCCCATTGATTCCAAATTAATAGTGTCAATTTGAGATTAATAGATGGGATCAAGGTCTAGTCAAGTTTTTAAGGCTCCAAGTCATCAATGTTGACTAAAAGGGTTCAAACGTGACTATTGATACTCAATGAGAGACTAGATTGTAAATATTATTCCAAGGAAGATAAAAAGAGTGAGGAATATACTTTTGGGACTAGTTTATAATTATTTCCTGAATAAGAAGAATGAATTCATCCTGACACCAGAACCATAAAAGAAACTTGATAATTTGATCAAAATAACGATTGGGACCAAGAATGAAGGACCGTCAGGTAAATGACTCCACGTTCCAGAGAAATGATGATTTATAGCTCAAAATAGATTTAGTATACAAATTTTGGTATGTTACACATACCATCCGAGGTACAATTGTAGTTGTCCTCTAATTTTGTCACATATATAATCACTGAGATACGACCGCAACCGTTCTCAATCACATCATATGTATGAGGCATGACCATAGCCAACCTCCACAATCTTCATTGTGGATGACAAGGATATATCCTCAACTTGCTACCCCCAAATACTCAACAATATGCGTTTCGAGTTTCCCTTAGGAATACTCATTTCACCATCTGGAAATTTCTGACACTCAGATGTATCTATGGCACAGGGCGCTATATGATTAGAGTTTCACTTGATTAATTATGCCAATTGTGTGAATTAAGGCTACATCAAATAAGTGGACATACAAACCCTAATTCACTTCTAGCAAGCATATAAATATCACAACTTTGAAAAGATATAAAATGTGTGAAAAATAATTTCTCATCTCATCAACACATGGTACTATTCACTTTCCATTCATGTGACCACACTAGTCATCTTACTATCACAAGATAATAATCTTTTTCACAACATCACATGGTATCAACGCTTATCAACATAACAAGATTACACCTCATTCAGGGATCAACCATGCCCAAAGGTCATTCAGACCATCATACTATCACAAGATATAAATCCTTTTCACAATATCATAGGGCATTAACCCTTATCAACACAAGAGGATTACACCTCATTCAGGGCTCAACCATGCCCAAAGGTCATTAAGAGAAACATATTATTCTGTGCAAGATCATCATTATCTTTGCATGCCTTATAACAAGGCTCAACAACATCACTTATATATAATACACCAGATCAGCACAATATTGCATTAATGAACTAGGTTATATTAATAAACAATCATAGCAGGGTTATATTAACATTAAGTACATTCCTTTATTACATCAACATGCAATGAATCTATATATGATTAACTCTCATCATGTTCATAATGCACATGTTTAGCATAAGAAAGTATCAACCATGTGGTTATGATAACCACCAATTAACATACCAAGGTTATGATCATGCTAAAGAGGTTATTCCACCATCATTCCAGCATATAAGAATGTTAAACACGAATACTCATCTTTATCTATTTGCATTAGAGTTAGGTTCAACATAATAAATTATATCAATGTTACTAAATATCACTCATACCCAAAACCTAACTCACATCATCCCCATTGGATCATGGATGCATCAGGTGAAGTATCACCATCACATTCAATACCATTCTCAAGTATGAACCCACGTATATATCAAGGTATAATGATTAAGTTATAGCATACTAGGGTTTCAACAATAGTAATAGAGTACTTCATGATTGCATTAGTCATTCAAGGACTATTCATACCCAATTAACATCATTTAGTTATATTAAAGCTAGGTATAACAAGCTATACCTCATTAGGGTTACATATCAACACAATATGGTTATCATCCCTTCTATTCATATGAGTGAATAGGTAAGACTACCTTATTAAGGGTAACCCTCCATTTGTTCCACCATCATTCAACATGTATCACCATACCACAATGTCACCCAGAACCATTGGATGCTTAAAAGGTAAGACCTTTGATTGTTTACATAAGTAAACAGCTTGGATAAACCAGTTATGAAGTCCTTGATTTGTGCTCTAGAAAGAGTCACCATCTAACCCTAGACATCCCTTGATTAACAACACAAAAAGTTCCATTGAGAGTAGGGTAAAACCCACAATTGATTGTTTAGTTAAAATAAGTCATCCATTGTCAACAAGTAAGCTCCTTAAGTTGATCGTATAAAGGAAACCATCTAAATCCCATTATTAGGACCAACATATTACATTATCCATCATTCCACTTTATTGGAGGAATAAACATTAGATCTTGACCATTGGGTCAAGTTCATATATTAAAACCATCAATTACAGTAAAGGTTCGACCATTGCATCAAGTGACCCAAGAAACCATTGGTCTAAGGCTTAATTGATACTAAAACTATATGATTAACTCACCATAGATTGTAGACACCAGATCCACCATCATTATTGATCATTAAATCACTATAGGTTGTTAGATCAACACTATATTCATTAATCATCATCAAATATTAAGTTGATGTCATCATTGATTGATAGCATCAGTAGGGTACTTAATGGTTGATCATTATACTTCTAATTGATCCAAAACTTGACCTAAGGGGGTGAACATAGGTTGTCACCATCATTTGACACCCTTAATCACGACCACGAGTTGTTATGAAGACAACATCATAGGGTTGTTGCAATAGTACCATCATCGAGTCATGGTTTATAGAAGAAATCAGCTTTAAACCCTAAAATTGACCGTTTTTAGATAGGTTCTTAGCACCATAGGTTGTCAAAACAACCTGATCCAAGTCATATAATACCTTAGGAATAATGTACACATGATCACAGGTTCATATATAACTGAAATCAAAACAGGAAACATTATTAAAATTGAAATCCTAGTCAAGTATAGCTTTTAGTGTATGTATCATCATTTTTAAGCAAGAACATGATCTGGAAAGCTTATGGTAAGCAATAAATGTGGAGCAAGTTATAAAAATGGCCTCTAATGAGAAGATGAAACCCCACACTGAAGAAATTTCGATCAGGTAGGGTAGAAAATCCAAGAATAAGCTATGAATTCATCCATCTAGCACCTTTCTTCATCAAGTAAGCAAACCCTAAACATAAGGAGCAAGAAAAGTAGGGTTTTAGAGCTTTAGAGCAAATTCTACCATGGAACAATAAGGTTTCGACCTGGAGGAAGGTCTAAGGAAGGAGAAGAGCAAGAAAAACGAAGAAGGTTTTAGAGCTTTAGAGCAAATTCTACCTTGGAATAGCATGGTTCTGACCTGGAGGAAGGTATAAGGAAGCAGAAGAGCAAGAAAATGAAGAAGGAAGGAAGAAAGCAACTTGCCTTGGTCGAATTCCCTAGAAGATGACCTTGGAAACCCTAGGTAGGGCTAGATGGAGCCCTAGGAGACCTTCTCCAAAAAGGGGTTGTCTTCTACCTTAGAGCAGTTGGTTCCACAAAAAAATAGAGTGAATTCGTTTCTCTAGGTTAGAATAAAGAGAAAGCAAGCATAGTTTCGTATTTGGGCAAGGAAGAGGCCAATATAGACCATAGATAAGGATAGAAGCAAGCATGAGGTGTAAAAGTAGCTTCCCCATGAGTTTATGGCCTTAAACTATTGAGAATATACAAGAACACACACAAGCAACTCCCCCACCATCCCTATTAACCTACTTAGATTTCCTTTGTCGAAATTCCCAGCCAATCACAAATTTCATTAGTTGATAGGTACTAAAGTAGATCATTCGTGAAGGGGTAAACCCTAAAATACCCTTGATGAAAACACCTTCAAAACATGTCTCAACTAGGAGCCCCATGGCTCAAAAATCTCAAGAATGATAATATAAAATCTAAGGAACATATTATATGTGACAAATTTCAAAGAAAACCGCTCAATTGGGTAAATTGTAGAAAAGTCCAAAATGTACATAAAATTGCATAACTTGCTCAAACAATGTCTAAATTGGACAAAATTTGAAAATTAAGCTTGTATTATGATTTCAAAACATATCAAAAGGTTAGATTAGGGTTCGAAGAATTCAATTATGGTAATTAAGCTCATTCAACTCATTACGCAAGTTTAGGGGCCTTACAACGTGAGAGCGCGAGGAAGAGATGAGGAGAAAGTACCCTTCCCTTTTCTTTTAGGATTTCAGGGGTGAAATCCCTGTTAGGGGTTTATGGCTTGTAAGGACCCTAGCCCACAGTTTTGGATAACCCTATTTGTTTTTCTTGAGTATGTTTCCTAGCTCCTTTCTCTAATCTTCTAAGATGTAATTAGGGCATTTTGGAAGCTTGAGTTCCTTGTTTAAGCTTGTTTGGTTGATGTTTGTGTTTTTTGGAGAGGTGTTGGTGCAAATTGCAATTTACCCAAGATTGGGGTTGATGTGCACGTTTGCCACCTCTAGTATGTTCCTTCTCTCTCTTGGCATCATCTAGAGGGAAGAGAAAGAGATGGGTATCTTATTTGAGCCTAAGTTGAGTGGTAACATCCTTGGTGATGTTTTGCACTCATGTTTGAGGTGTGTTTTGCTCCTAGGAGTGTTTTCTCAGGCTTGAGAGCCTTGGAGAGGTCTTGTGTCGGTTGTGGGTGTCTTGAGGAGTAACCTATCAGTTTTGGGGTGTGTCTAGATGCAACATATTGGCTTGTGGCTCTAGTGTTTCATTCCTATCAGTTTGTGAAGGGAGTGGGTGTGTGTATCATCCATGACCTTAGAAGATAACCTAGTGGGTGAGGTGTGGTTCTTATCACCTTATTGCATGGTGTTGCATGTGTCCTTTCTTCACAGACATGTTTCATCTAAGGTTCTTTGGTGGTGACACCTTTCCTTTGCTCTCTCTTGTATATATACTTCTTTATCTCCCTACAAGAGAATCATTTGGACATCTTTGCTTTCCTCTTCCTTGGTGGATGATCTTGAGCTTGAGGAGTGCTCTCCCTTTGAGGTTGGTGGATGAGCCTAAGCTTGTTGTGTGCTCTTTTCATCTTCTACCATGGTAAGACATGATTCTTAGCTCTTCTTTCTCTCCTTCTTTCTTCTTCTCAGCCATGGACCTTGGTTGCTTTCCTTCCTTCTCATTCTCTCTTAACCATGGTTCCCTTTTCTCTCTTGGAGGTGTTGTGGTGATTGAGCTTGGAGGATCTTCTTCTACCTTAAGCTCGTGAAGCTTGGAGCTTCACCTTGGAGCTTAGAGCTTGGTGGTGATCCTTGAGGCGGGTTATATAACTCTAAACCCTCTTTGTTATTATCACCTTTTACTTGCTATGTTGTTCTTTCTTCTTGGCTCCTTATTGCTTGCATGCTAGTAGTTCTTTTAGGTAGTTTTGTGACATTTTTTAGTATAGATCGTGGCTTAGTTTCTTACCATGCATTGCACCTTTCTTTGACCTTGTTAGTAACGTCATCTCGAGGTTGAAGATGAGGTGGCCAACATGCTCGAGAGGCCGACATGCTTGAGAGGCTTATGTTCTTGTGGAGGCCAATAGGTAGGGTAGGCCATCACAACCTGTGACTCCACTAGATGTTACCCTTGTGGCTGGTCATCTCGACCTTGGAAAGGTTAAGGTTGACACCTTTAGTTGGATGGTCATCATGTCCCTAGGGAAATCTGAGCTGACACACCCTGGTAGTATTTAGGTTATCATGCCTTGTGCATGAAGTGACCAATATGGGAACAATGTTACGCGTTGCTTATAGAGGCATTTCCCATCAGGACTCTGGCTCTCATGCCTTGAGAGGTATTGATGCATGATAGACCCAACTCGTGAGTTGCTTGATGATGCCTTAGCTGGGCAGAGGCTAACACACCCTAAACTAATACCTTTCTTGGTGTGGTTGCCCGATGTATCTATTGTCGGGACTCCTGACTTCGCTTGAATACATTTCTAAACCCCTGAGAAAACTGTCACTCTTTGTGATATCGACATACCCAACCATTGACTGTTACCCTAACGCCATCACATCAGGCATTGTTGTTGGTAGACACCCTATCCATTAGGTGCTTGTGCCTGACACACCTATATAATGATAACTAAGCCGATATACCTTCTCAAGTGGTAGGCGATACCTTGATTGCTCTCTTAGAATACCCTAAAATCATACCCTTTCTTGGAGTGGTTGCCCGAAACACCTAGGGTTAACCCGACACCCAATGTTGTAACCATAATCGACATCTTGTAGTGGTGTTGAAGATAAACCATGTTGATTCTAAGGTCATTCAGTATGATGTGATACCTTATGGAGTAGTTGTACGTATGATGTGAGAGCTTTGTTTCTATATTCCATAACATGTTTATTAATAATAATGAGAAACACACTTCTATGTCTCATAACACATTTCATAATTATGATGAAGTGATAATCTATGGGTGGTTGTTGATCCAACATTATAAACCCTATTTGGGTAAAGTGAAACCCTAATTGTCATGATGTAAAAAGTATGATATAAAATTTATGGCATGAGTCCTATGAGATGATGATGTTGATGATGCATTGCCTTCTTGTTATTAGTTTCTAATCATGCAGGTGATACCAATTGATGTATATAGCCAGGGATGAGCTACAGTGGTTATGATCTATTGGAATGGTCCTTGTGATGGGCATTGGTACTTGTATTGGACATTGGTCTTTGTGGTGGACATATGATAAATAATAGGCATAAAGAGACCTGATGTGATGAAGTCATACCTAATATATTTCAATATGTTCTATTGATGAGTCATGCCCTTCTTTATGTAGATCTTGTTTAGAGGTTATATGTTGTAACTTGATTCATTCTTAAAGATGTTTAAATTGATCTAATTAATCAAGTAGAATCTAATAATGTAGTTTTCCCTGTGCCATACATCCCTTCAGTGTCAACAATTGTTGAATGGTGAAATGAGTTTAACTGGGAGTGCATATTGTTGAATATGGGGGGGGGTTCAAATTGAGGTATCTCCTGGCATCATGAATGTAGATATATGGGATTGGCTGTGGTCTTACCCCAATAGGAGTACAACTGTGGTTGTAGCTCAATTTGTGTGATGACCAGAAACAAATCAAGCCATCACCAATAAATAATTGCAGAATAACCATAAGAAGCGGATTAACAAAATCACTAAAAATTAAAACCATTTTGCAAAGAGATCCTCTTCCAGGAAACTCTTACCGAAAGAACCAAAACTTTATATACATCAGGGTTCACATTATACATACATCATGCCATCTCATCTTGAGGATAGCATGTAATAATTGCTTTGTCAAAACATATATTGAAGCAACATAAAACCTCGAGGCATTCAACCCAAAATCTCATATTGTTTATAAAACCATCACGTACTAAATCCAAGGACCTGAGAGTACAAAGATGACACATAGGACTTCTATCTTCAAGACACGACAGACAATACACTCAACCTAAGCTATTACTGTTGTCCCTGCTTCTGTTGTTCTCCCTCTGCAATACGGTCTCTACCCCCTTGTGCACGTCCACCTAAAAAATGTGGATCCCACGGGGTGAGACAATTGTCACAGTGAGAGATATAACTCTCTGTCGACCATATTATTATCACAGTTAAGCAGTATAAAACTTAGTAGAGGTTGTTTTATGATAACAAGCAGGACTAATCACTGTACAAATAGGAAAGAGTAATCTCTTTATTTAAGAAGAATAATGCATTTAACCATGGTAGAGTAATAATCTATTTATCCACTTTATAAGGAATATAAAGAAATATAAATAACCTATATTCAACTAAGATGTATAACTGAAGTGTATATCAACCAATGTCTTTCCGTATTTGATCCTTAAGCAAATACGCTACTCGGATGATTACATATTACAATCACACTTATGCCCTGAGGAGATGAATTATATCATTCATGCTCCAACCGGCTACTAGTAAGTCAAAATCGGTACCATACAAGGTCAAGGAAAGAGCCAACTGCCAAGACCTCACCTGTCTCGATCAGTACGAGACCACACAGATTCAACAGGACATATTATGTCATTTGCTGGTAGGACACCTCATGTCCACTACAAATCATCTATGTCGGGGTATAGCGACATCTTTGCTATAGAGTTACAGCTGCAACATGTACTTTCTTTAGGGAGATCTCAATTTATCCATCCCTAGATTAAAAGAATACAGAAGATTACAATTCCTTAACTGTTCGGGATAATTACATTTCAATCCCGATCCACACTAAACGAAGAAGGATTCTACACATCAATTTCTCATTTGGTCGGGAGATTCACATCATCCCATGATAAATAAGAAAGGTGCAACATCAGTTCTTCATTGGGATGTCTGGATATAATTCGTCCATCACCCATGCATATTCAAAAATATGCTCTTCAGGAAATCCTGTGGGAAAACCATTTCCCCATTCAACAATTTCTGACGCTGAATGGATCTATGGTCAGGGAACCAGATGATGAGATTTCTCTTGATTAATTAGGTACATTATAGTATCTTTTAGCATCAACCATGTTTCAAACATGAATTATAACAGATGTTATAAAGAAAGGGTAGAACTTTTAAGATCTTTGGAACATTTTTAAAGTATATCACTCGGGATCTCAGTCCCTTATCACATCACTCGGAATTCTCATCCCTTCACATCATCATCATCATGATTACTGGATCTGGGTATTCAAACCCTTAGATCATCACTGAGAATTGTTACCTCTGTAACATGTGACTATCACCTCTAGGTCCTCAGAACAAGGTATTCATCATATTTGTTGTACAAGTATTTTACATAGCTTATAGGGATCATTAAACATCTTGTCACCTCTCACTAGGCAACAACTATTCTCATGGATCACAAGGCCCATTAAACATTTTGACACCTCTCTCTAGGAAACAATTGTTCACATGGCTCACAAGGCCCATTAAACATCTTGTCACCTCTCACTAGGAAACATATATCTTTTAGGTCATCAGACCACATAAACATTATACTTGTTATACAAGTATTTAACATGTCTCACAAGGCTTGTGCAATAAGAGAAACACAACCTTCCAATTATTTGGGTTAGGGTTTCCCTTTTATAGCCAAATAGGGTTTCAATTTCATATTATCAAACCAAACCCTAATTTAATACTATACACATCTAGGAGCATACATTGATATCATAAGTATTCAATCATACTTATTTATCCTCATCATTTATCATTAAATGATTAACAACACAAAGTATGAGTTTCTCTCTCATTCTCACTAGTATATTGATTACATCATACTTTATTATCTTGGCTTAACCCTTTCTCAAGATATGTTAGCCTACACTTATAAAAGTGCATTAAACTCACTACATACCAATGTAACACTTGACATACACACTTCATGTGTTACTCATTCCAGCATATTGGATTTAAGGTGCATCAAGGTGTATCAACCTTGAGGCGTTGGCTGTGATATTTACCTTGCCTTGATGTATCACTTCCCTCATCACTTTTAACTTACTTAAGTTCATCAACTTATCTTGTATTAGGGTATTTCCCATCCTAATACTTTATTCACTAACTCATCACATTTATCATGTAGTGTATTTGCCATAAGTCACACATTTAAATTACCCAACTACCATCAAGTGATATGGACTAATCTCGGGTTAAGGCATTATTGATATATGGTTGACCATTATCAACCACTATAGGTGTTTCACCCATCAAGGTATTAGCCACACCATTACTTGGTGTTACACTCATCACTCCTAAGAGTGTTATACCCTCACCTTTAATGGTGTATCAGGTTGATCATGTATGTCAAGTTGAACACATGTATTGGGTTAGGTGCATATTAAGCTAGACATCATCATATCCCTCATACCCTTACCCATAAAGGTATCAACTTTACCAATCATATGGTGTATCACCTTTACCATACATGGGTGTAACATCCTCACCTCACTTGAAGATATTGGCCACACCATACTTTAGTGTATTGGCCATTACATGTTCTAGGGTATTAACCACCTTACCACTTTTGTCACCTAGTGTATTGGGTTACCCACCATATTGTTTTAGAGATGTGTGTTCAACACCATGTCATCTAAGAGGTGCATGCTTAACCCAATATCGGTTTAGAGGTGTATGCTTGCTACCAATATCACTTTATAGGTGTATGTGTGCTTACCATATCCGAAAAGAGGTGTATGGTTGCTTACCATATCACTTTAGAGGTGTATGTGTGCTTACCATATTGGGCAAAGAGGTGTGTGTTTTCTTCACACCATATCGGGAAAAGAGGTGTGTGTGTGCTTCACACCATATCGGGCAAAGAGATGTGTGTGTGCTTCACACCATATCGGGAAAAGAGGTGTGTGTGTGCTTCACACCATATCAGGTAAAGAGGTGTGTGTGTGTGCTTCACACCATATTTCCCATAAGCTATATCTTGATCACCATATCGTTCATGAGGTGTATAACCATCACCATTTAGGGTTTCAATATCATATCAGGTTAGAGATGCTTGCTTATGTGCTTGAACCCAATTTCACTTTATAAGGTGATACCATCATCTTGAAGATCTAGACCTTCGTTCTAATTTTTCTAGAACAAGGATAACAGGTCTAAGAAACTACTAGAACTCATAGATATATCAAGTATTCAACAAACGTTCGGAATTGAAAGTAGATCATCAAATATACCAAGAAAGATGGTGAGTAATAACATGTTTGGGTTCAAGTTATATAATCCGCCTCAAGAACATCTTCAAAGCTCCAAGATCCAAAGCTTCACGTTCCTAAGGTTGAAGATGACTTATCAAAAGTCCAAGTCTTATTCACAACTCCTTCATATACAAGGAATCAGTATAGTTAATAACTTGGTGAAGAAGAAAAGAAAGGAAGATCATAACCCTAGATCCATGCTTCAATCCAAGGTTGAAGATGATCATGGCCTCACCTTAGGGTTAATAATTGAGCTCCTTATTGATCCTTATCACCTTGCAAGATACATCAATACTCATGCATGATATTCCCTCACTTGTGGCTGATATCCCCTTCACTTGTGGCCAATATCACTTCATTTGAGATATCAACTTGTTATGGCCGACACCCAAGGCCCTATGCATGATACTAGTTCACCTATGCACGATACCAAGACTCTATGAACAATATCTAAGAGTACGGAGGTGGTAGGAATTGAAAATTTTCACTAAGTGGTAAAAGGAAGGGTATATATACTTTAGGTTCATGGGAGAGAGTGTAAGACATGTCATCACCTTACTACCAGTAGGTGCCACATGGCCATGCATGGATTCAAAAATGTACTTGCATGCATTCCATATTTATCTTGACATTCAAAATAAAAACTTGAGGATAATGCAAGGGATAAGGGTCGACACCTTTAGTTATCTTCTAGGGAAAGCCACTTCCACTCACATTATTATATTCACAATTCAATGCAACCTTTCCCAAGGAAAATTGCAAGCCGATATCCATTGCTTTATTGAGGTTTTTAGATCATTTTTTCAAATACAAAGAGTTAAAAACCATATATGGGGACTCCTATTTGGCTCCTTGGCCGATAGGGACTCCCATTTAACACTACAACCCGATACACCCAATACAAGCTCAAATTAGGGTTTCCATTCAACCCCTTTCTTGGTCATTTCATCACCAAGAATACTACCACTCATAAATGATTCAAACATTGTGTCTCATCCATTCTATCTCCTCTAAATGATACATAGAGGAGGTAGGAACACTCTAGAGGTTGTAATTTGCATATCAACCCTACATTTTGGGTAAATTACAATTTGTACCAAAATTGGTGCACAAGGCACTAGTATTATTCAAACAAGTTCAAACTTGGTATTTAGGCTTTCCACAAGCCACTACTTAGCATAATTCTCTTTATTATAATGATAAAACACTTAGGGCACATTCAACATGTGACATATTGCAATATAAAACCTCATCTTGGGTAAATTGCACTTTGGTCCAAAACAAAGGAACATAAGTGTGTCACATGATAACACAACACCTTTGAGGATTATATTAAAATTCTAAGAAGCTTACTTATCCAAAACAAGTAGGGTAACCTCATAACCCAGGTCAGAGTCATTACAAGTTATAAATTCCTAATAAGGATTTCATCCCCAAAATCCCAGATGAAGGAAGACAATTGTCATTCATGCATCTTATTATCAAGTCTCCGCATAACATCTTGATGTCATGGAGATGCCATAAAACTTTGACCAGCACAAGGTACTTCCATTTAGAGTCATCATAGAATCTGTCAGGACACATACTCAACTGTGTTTTCCATTACTGACTATAGAGTCAACTCTTTGTCAGGTAACACATTTCTTAATCAGAGAAACATTTTACCTTATTTAACTTAGGTGTCAAACCTCACTGATTTGTCACCTTTCTCAACCTACAACTTTATGTGACAAGATTCACGATTCTAGGGAGTCTTCCATACTCCTCACTCAGTTTAGCATTTCAGCTCCAAGGAAAGACCAGAGTAACGTTCTATCACCCACTTGGGACTACAAGTCTTATCATACATCTGTTGTGCCATCTAATCTATTGACACAACACTAAACTTTCTTATGACTTTTACCAACTATCTTGCTAGTTGTACATTCTCTTATCATAAGGAGAGGTCACTTATTAAAGAAGAACTTATCTCAGAGGTATCTCTAGATGTTATGTATAAGTTTCCTCAACAGATCTAGATAGGGATATTCTAAGGAATTACTTTTAGGTTTGATAAGCTTTTCCAAAAATGATCTTACAATTGTTTCTTCAACTCATATATCCTTGCTTATGTTATGTTTATGCGGAGCATAAAACCTTAACACATAATATCCATACTATAGGTACATATCTAGATAGATCTCCAAGTAGGCCCTTCTAAGTAGCCAAACATTAATCATCTTATCAAGAGTCATGTTCTCACTTTCCCATACCACCTGACTCTTCTTGGATACCAAAATCCCTTACCTTGGTATCTGTCACATGTGTCAAAATCGCAGCACATCCCCTTCATTTCCATCCCTCTGTTGTCATTACCAAAGCCAAACATACAAAAGGATCTTTGTTTCATCTTGGGACATTACTTATTACACATCTTTATCTTGAAATCAAAGTCCAAGATGAACGAATACTTTTCTAAGTACCCATGAATAGAACACTTCTAACTCATACACGTCAAGTGTCATAAGACTCACTTGATTTCCATGTCCCTGAAAGGAATGAACACAAAGAAACATATTCCTCTTATCACCCCATCATCACCCTGGGTTGTTTATCAAAGATAAGAGATTTTCACCTCCTCTAATTATTGCATGAACTTTCAACTGTTCATGAGTCATTTACTCTTGTTTCATCATAGATTCCTTGCCATCAGCATAGGAATTATAAGGATTATTACATGTCATCACTCCTTTCTTTGTTATTGTCTAACATGTTCATGAACATTTTATGATTTTATCACATTTTTCATTTTCATATTATGGAAGAGATCATTATCCTTCACATATTATTTATTTGAATATGGATCATCTTCCTTGTTCCCTTTCACTTATCATGAGAATTGTACTTTGTACTTTCTCATACTCACAAGTTGATCTAAGATAATCTCATATTCCATTTTATTTCACTTAGGATGTGATAGAAATATCCATGCCATATTTTCAATTTCATTATGCTCTTTAGATTGTCTCAAAATGATTACTTGATCAGAGCAATCAGAAAGATAGCAATCTAAGAGTTCCATACATACCCTACCTTCAATAGTTGAATACCTGGCCAGGGTATACAAGTACTGAGGTTAGGTAGTATGCACCTCATTTGTATCATATACCTTACTTTTCATATCATCCAAGTCACATGACTTAATATCCCTGGATTTATCGAGGCATCTCTTTCACACCTCATCCTCTTTTATACAGACAAGAGCAATTATAAAGTATTTAAAAGAATATTGGACAAAATATAAATTCTAGTCCTCATCATTTCTTCCCCATGTTCCCATAGGGAAACCAAAGGGAAGTCAACAACATCAATCCTTCTTATGATTATCAGATAAAATCAAGAGAAGACATATCAGAATGAAAAAAACTCTATCTGACTATCACCCTTCATGGTCATCTACCACTTTAGGTTGACTCAAAACATAGAGTCTAGCTATTTCATGTTGTTTCTTTAGCCTTTTTACATTATTGGGTTGTAACTTTCGTAAGCCCTACTGAGTCTGCCTCGATTGTTTGGTCATTTCCTCCTTTCTTTTTGAACAAAATGTTTTAGTATGCTCAACATGTTCATATCTATAACATGCCTTGTCCTCGTACCATGGTCTTATTGGTCTTGTTACCAATGTAGAAACTAATTCAGGAGTTCTTACAAGTGGAAAGTTAGGACTTTTTCCTTTACTTATTGGCTACTCCCCTGGTGCACTAGGCATTTATTGCACTCATGGCACCAAAAAACTTCGGCTTTTTAGAACAAATAGGCAAATGTCTCTAGAATTGTAGAGACCTTTCCTTAATTCTCAACTTATTGCCCCTCCTTGGGGAATTACCATCACAGATGTACTATCTATCTATACTTATGGCAGAGTCTATTTTCTTGCCATATGTTAATCCTTCCCACATTTTTTACTGTTCCTACATGACTATGTCATTCAGGAACCCTTTCAGAACCCAAAGTTTCTACATTGAGGACTGGTAACCTAGGTTGTAATGCTAGTATCCAGTCTACTATATGCATCACTAGTATCCAGTCTACAAACCAACCCATCACTAGTAAATAATTGTGGCATAACCATAAGCAGCAGATTAACAAAATCACTAAAAATTAAAACCATTTTGTAAAGAGATCCTCTTCTAGAAAACTCTTACTGAAAGAACCAAAACTTTATTTACATCAGGGTTCACATTGTACATACATCGTACCATCTCATCTTGAGGATAACATGATATATATGCTTTGTCAAAATATATATTGAAGAAACATTAAACCTCGAGGCATACAAACTAAAATCTCAGATTGTTTATAAAACCATCATGTACTAAATCCAAGGACCTGAGAGTATAGAGATGACACATAGGACTTCTATCTACAAGACACAACAGACAGTACACTCAACCTGAGTTGTTACTACTGCCCCTACTTCTGTTATTCTCCCTCTGCAGTACAGTCTCTACCCCCTCGTGCACATCCACCTAAAAAAATGTGGATCCCACGGGGTGAGACAATTGTCCCAGCGAGAGATATAGCTCTCCGCCGACCATATTATTATCACAGTTAAGCAGTATAAAACTGAGCAGAGTTTCTTTTATAATAACAAGAAGGACTAATCACTGTATAAATAGGACATAGTAATCTCTTTATTTAAGAAGAATAATGCATTTATCCATGGTAGAGTACTAAACCATCTATCCACCTTACAAGGAATATAAATAAACATAAATAACCTCTATTCAACTAAGAGTATAACTGAAGTGTATCTCCACCGATGTCTTTCCGGTTGATCCTTAAGAAAATGCGCTACTCGGTTGATTACATATTACAATCACACTTATTCCCTAAGGAGATGAAGTATACTATTCAAGAACCAACCGAACACAAGTCAAAATTGGTACCATACAAGGTCAAGGACAGAGCTGAATGCCAAGACCTCACCTGTCTTAGTCAGTACGAGACTACACAGATTCAGCAGGACATCTCGTGTCATCTGCTGGAAGGACATCTCGTGTCAACTGCAAATTAGTTGTGCCGGGGTATAGTGACATCTTCGCTATAGAGTTACAGCCACATCATGCACTCTCTTCAGGGAGATCTTAGTTTATCCATCCCTGTATTAAAAGAATAAGGAAGATTACACATCAATTCCTTAATTGTTCGAGAGAATCACATTTCAATCCCAATCCACATAGAATGAAGAAGGATTCTATGCATCAATTTCTCATTTTGTCGGGAGATTCACATCATCTCGTGATAAATAAGAAATGTGCGACATTAGTTCTTCATTGGGATGTCTGGATATAATTCATCCAACACCCCTGCATATTCAAAAATATGCTCTCTAAGAAATCCCGTGGGAAAACCCATTTCACCATTCAGCAATTTCTGATCTTGAATGGATCTTTAGTCAGGGCACTACATGATGAGATTTCTATTGATTAATTAGGTACATCATAGTATCTTTTAGCATCAACCAAGTTTCAAACATGAATTATTACAGATGTTATAAATAAATGGTAGTACTTTTAAGATCTTTGGAACATTTTGAAAGTATATCACTTGAGATCTCAGTCCCTTATCACATCATTGGGAATTCTCATCCCTTCACATCATCATCATCATGATTACTAGATCTTGGTATTCAAACCCTTAGATCATCACTGGGCATTGTTACCTCTGTAACCAGTAACTATTACCTCTAGGCCCTCAAACCAAGGTATTCATCATATTTTTTGTACATGTATTTCACATAGCTTATAAGGCTCATTAAACATCTTGTCACCTCTTACTACGCAACTACTATTCTCATCTCTCACAAGGCCCATTAAACATCTTGTCACCTCTCTCTAGGCAACAATTATTCGCATGACTCACAAGGCCCATTAAACATCTTGTCACCTCTCACTAGGCAACAAATATCTTTTTGGTCATCAGACCACATAAACATTATACTTGTTATACAAGTATTTAACATGTCTCACAAGGCTTATGTAATAAGAGAAATAAACCCTTCCCATTATTAGGGTTAGGGTTTCCCTTTTATAGACGAATAGGGTTTCAATTTCAGATTATCAAACCAAACCCTAATTTATTGCTCTACACATCTAGGAGCATACATTGATATCATAAATATTCAATCATACTTATTTATCCTCATCATTTATCATTAAATGATTAACAACACAAAGTATGAGTTTCTCTCTCATTCTCACTAGGATATTAATTACATCATACCTTACTATCTTGGCTTAACCCTTTCTCAAGGAATGTTAGCCTACACTTATCAAAGTGCATTAAACTAATTACATCTCAATGTAACAATTGACATGACAGACTTCATGTGTCACTCATTCAAGTATATCGGATTAAAGGTGCATCAATTTGTATCAACCTTGAGGTGTTGGATTTGATATTTATCATGCTTTGATGTATCACTTCCCTCATTACTTTTAACTTACTTAAGTTCATCAACTTATCTTGTATTAGGGTATTTTCCATCCTAATACTTTATGCACCAACTCATCACATTTATCCTGTATTTTATTGGCCATAAGTCACACATTCAAATTACCCAACTACCATCAAGAGATATGGACTAATCTTGAGTTAAGGCATTATTGATATAGGGTTGACCATTATCAACCACTATAGGTGTTTCACCTATCAAGGTATTAGCCACACAATTACTTGGTGTTACACTCATCACTCCTAAGAGTGTTTTACCCTCACCTTTACAAGGTGTATCAGGTTGAATCATGTATGTCAAGTAGAACACATGTATTGGGTTAGGTGTATATTAAGCTAGACATTACCATATCCCTAATACCCTTACCCATCAAGGTATCGACCTTACCAATCATATGGTGTATCACCTTCACCATACATGATTGTAACATCCTCCCTCACTCGAAGATATACGCCACACCATACTTTAGTGTATTGGCCATTACATGTTCCAGGGTATTAACCACTTTACCACTGTTGTCACCTAGTGAATTGGGTTACTCATCATATTGTTTTAGAGATGTGTGCTCAATACCATGTCGTCAAAGAGGTGTACGCTTAACCCAATATCGGTTTAGAGGTGTATGCTTTCTACCCATATCACTTTATAGGTGTATGTGTGCTTACCGTATCAGGCAAAAGGTGTATGCTGGCTTGCCATATCACTTTAGAGGTGTATGCATCCTTACCATCTCGGGCAAGAGGTGTGTGTGTGCTTTACACCATATCGGGTAAAGAGGTGTGTGTGCTTCACACCATATCAGGAAAAGAGGTGTGTGTGTGCTTCACACTATATTTCCCATGAGGTATATCTTGGTCACCATATCATTCATGAGGTGTATAACCATTACCATCTAGGGTTTCAATATCATATCGGGTTAGAGATGCTTGCTTATGTGCTTGAACCCGATATCACTTTAGAAGGTGATACCATCATCTTCAAGCTCTAAAACTTCGGTCTACTTGTTCTAGTACAAGGATAATAGGTCTAAGAAGCTACTAGAACTCATAGATATACCAAGTTTTCAAGAAAATTTCAGAATTGAAAGTAGATCATCAAATATAGCAAGAAATATGGTGAGTAATAAAATGTTTGGGTTCAAGTTATATAACCCGCCTCAAGAACAACTTCAAAGCTCCAAGATCCAAAGAGTCACGTTCCTAAGGGTGAATATGACTTATAAAAAGTCCAAGGCTTGTTCACAACTCTTTCATATACAAGGAATCACCATAGTTGAGAACTTGGTGAAGAAGAAAAGAAAGGAAGATCATAACCCTAGATCCATGCTTCAATCCAAGGTTGAAGATGATAATGGCCTCACCTTAGTGTTAATACTCGAGCTCCTTCTTTCGCCTTAGCACCTTGAACGATACCTCACTACTCATGCACGATATCCCCTCACTTGTGGCTGATATCCCCTTCACTTGTGGCCAATATCACTTCATTTGGCCGATATCAACTTGCTATGGCCGATATCTACATGCTATGGCCTATATCACATGCTATGGCCGATACCCAATGCCCTATGCATGATACCACTTCACCTATGAAAGATACCAAGACTCTATTCATGATTTCTAAGTGCAACGAGGTGGTAGGATTCGAAATATTTCACTAAGGGGTGAAAGGAAGGGTGTATATACTTGAGGTTCATGGGAGAGAGTGTAAGAGGTGTCATCACCTTACTACTAGTAGGTGCCACATGGCCATGCATGGATTGACACATGTACTTGCATGAATTCCATCTTTATCTTTCCATGAAAAATGAAAACTTGAGGATAATTTAATGGATAAGGGTCGGCCCCGTTGGTTATCTTCTAGGGCAAGCGACTTCCACTCACATTATTATATTCACAATTCAATGCAACCTTTCCCTAGGAAAATTGCAAGATGATATCCATTTCTTTATTGAGGTGCTTAGCTAGTTTTTGCAAAGACAAAGAGTAAAGAACACAATATGGGGGTCTCCACTTTGTCTCCTTAACCGATAGGTACTCCCATTTAACACTACAACCTGATACACTCAATACAAGCTCAAATTAGGGTTTCCATTCAACCCCTTTCTTGGTCTTTTCATCACCAAGAATACTACCACTCGTTAATGATTCAAACATGGTGTATCATCCATTATATCTCCTCTAAATGATACATAGAGGAAGTAGGAACACTCTAGAGGTGGTAATTTAGATATCAACCCTACATTATGGGTAAATTACAATTTGTACCAAAATTGGTGCGCAAGGCACTAACATTATTCAAACAAGTTCAAACTTGGCATTTAGGCTTTCTACAAGCAACCTATTAGCATCTTTCTCTTTATTATAATGCTAGAACACTTAGGGCATGTTCAACATGTGACATATTGCAATATAACCCGTCATATTGTGTAAATTGCACTTTGGTCCAAAAACAAAGGAACATAAGTGTGTCACATGATAACAAAACACCTTAGAGGATTACATTAAATTTCTAAGCAACTTACTTAGCTAAAACAAACAGGGTTACCTCATAACCCAGGTCAGGTTCATTACAATTTGAGATACAGGAATGGCTATGGTCATATCCTAATAAAAAGTATGGCTGTGGTAGTAACTCACTAGCACCTTGACTTGTACCGAGGAAAGCTAGATATGTACAACTAGACTATAAGTCATTGATAGTAGTCTGACTAATGATGTCATTGCCAATATTCTCGTACTAACTAAGGGGATGAGTTCATGGATTCTAGCTCTTCCACTAGACCTTGTATGGCACTGATTTTGACTTATCAAGTGGTCAGTTCAATTTGGGTGGTAAGACTCAAATCCTCGGGGCATAAGAACATGTAATCAGTCGTATAGTATGTTGTATAGGATCAAAATATGAAAACATTTGTTGAGGCCTTTCCTAATCTTTATACAATGTTTTTATAGGAAATATACATGTTCTTCATATTCCTTTTAAATTATTAAGATGTTTCATAATTCAACAGTAATTGCTCTTCCTGTAAATGATATTACCTATTTCATTTAGTTATAATTATTCTAATGCTTTGTTTATCTTATTTGTGATTATAATAGAGTTGGTGGTGAGTTATATCTCACAATGAGATTTGGAATCTCGCCATGTGGGTTTCCCAAACCCTTTTTAGGTGGACGAGCATGAATAGGTAGAGATCATGCATTGGAGGTTGAGTAGCAGCTAGAGGAGTAGCAGCTGATAAGGTTGGAAGAGTTGTTGGATGTCCTTTGTTGATAGAGTCCTAGAGTCATCCCTATACACTTGGGTCTTTGAGAATGTTTTGTAGATGTTTCGTGAACGTACTTTCTTTATGTGCCCTTTTGTATACTAGATGTGGTGGAATCATGTATATATGTTCTCGAACAGTTCATTGGTTATAGGTTTACAACATGCCTTATATTTGCTTTGAGGCGTGAAAGGACTTATATGTGAAGGTTCTTGTTGCTTTGTAGTTTTATGAAAAAGGTTTTAATTTTTAGTGTATCTCAGTAATATGTTCGTTAACCTTTCATTCGGGGTTATGTTCTGAGTAATCTCACTTTTGTGGCAATAGGTGTCACAATTATTATTTCCACATTACATGTACATTAATTGTCGGAAGATGCCTTAATCCCACTTCTTCTCAAAATACCCAAACTTGAGGTGAGGAGGGAAGTATCTTATATGGTTTATTAGGAAAGAGGATGATAAGTGGATGAATCAAGATGAGAAGGAATCCTAAAGATATTTTACTTCAGGAAAAATCATCCAACATTGGCCAAGCAGGATGAACAGGACCAGGAGTCCTCATAAGATGACTAGCGGTGTGGAGGAAGCTTTTTCTAGCCCCCAGGTCATGTTCCATTCTAGACCCTATTGTCTTTAGAAAAAGCCCTAATAACAGATTACTTGAAATTATAAACTATTAGATATTTTTTGAAAAATCTAGTGCTTCGATAAAAAATGTAACAACCTCACTTTTCAGCAACCCCAAACTAAGGAAGGTCAAAAATATGAGAGAAATTACCTAAATGTTTCCCAAAGACCCATATTTTTAACACATAATAATCAATAGAAAATAATTTCCATTAATTCAAATATGTTGTTTACAAGATGTTCCTCAAGAACTTTCATAATTTTCCATCATTAGATTTGTGCATATGAAAACTATATGAGAATAAGTATCTATCTGATCCTCCTTACAAGTTAACTTTAATGACTTCAAGTGATCTGATATGTCCATCACATCTTGATATCAACTTATCTAGCATGTACCTAAAACATCATGAAACCAAAATGGGGATCAGTATAACAAGTTATAATGTGTACATGGGGTGTAGGAATTATGTGTACAAGTAAACTAACCTCATATATTCCATCAAACACTTGCAAATAAGAACTGGAAATTTCTTCATATAATCTTTCTTTATGTGATACTCATAGTCGCATTATATTTTAACAAAATGTAAATAAACATCCAACATTTAGTTGTTCAATCCTCGATTAAAAGTGGAAAACACCAAAAAACTAATGCAGATAGTCATAGGCATAACCACATAGATCAATGGTGAGTTATGAAGATTATGCAGTTGTTGAGCACTTTATCCAATCAAGCAAGCAAATCAAGTGATCAACTTTAATATGCATGTATGTAAATCCAAAAGTTTCACCATCACATTAAACATAATAAACCCTACTCGGGTCCTAATCTAGGGTTTAGGTTTTCTTGTTATCGAGTTATCCTTAGAGTCATGCTTTGAAACCCTAATTACTATATTTAGTGATCTAATGACTCAAGAACCCTAATCCCTATTAGGTATATCCATGATCATAAAATCTACCATATTATTACATAATGAACACTTATATCATATTAAATTCATTAATAACATGGAAAGTTACATCATTGATGTTCAAGATCTTAATTACACATGTTAAGGACCATTCACCCTAGAAAACCTAGTTTCTCATTATTATGATCATAACCATATTTTATTACCATTATAGTCTAGAATATCAGATAATAGCGTAAAAGAGAGGTTTTAAACATATTCAACATGTTAATACCCAAATCTAGGGTTTTTATATTTTAATCACCAACATTCCCCATGTTAACACAACTTTTGCAATCAGATCTTATTTAGGCATCCCTGATATTTTATTTACATTCCTCTTATTTTTTAGATTGAAATGATATATAATATCATTATATTCTGATCTACCAATATCTATTTATGAATATTGTAATCTAACCTTGTCTAAGTCATTAAGAGTTTGACACGTCATCAGTAATTTGACTTGTTTTTTAGTCGAGATGGCTAAAGAAAAGGAAAAGGACCTTTTCACCCCTCACGTGCATGTAAGGGCACACTTGTCCTAGGACTACGGGGCGTCTTCTCTCTCACAATGAAGTTTCTCGGGACCCAGAGTCCCTGTCCTCATGCACCCACCTCAACATGGAAATTCGGGAGGAAGGAGGTGATTTGTTAGTATCGCCAACCCTTGAAAGAGATGGCCAGTCCCAACTACTTTGGTGGTGACCATATACCATGGAGTTCGTCCTCCAACCTTCTTCTCAGTTGCTCCATCATCAGAGATCGCTCCCCTAGCTAATGAGTGTGCTTTACTCTGCCTTCTTGTCTGGGACTCATGATTCCATAGAGGGATGACCTTCTAAACCCCCTTTCTCCACAAACAAGAGCAAGGCCTCCACCCTACCATGTTGGTCCTTTAACGATGTTCTCCTACCCTAGTCCTCATCGTACACCAAGTCATGGTGCTGCAATCTCACCATCCTGACAGTGAGTAGGGAGGGTTACCAAGTTGCAATCATTCTCTCTCCTCTTGTTCCAATAGAGGACGGCTTCTATCCATTGTGTTGTTGGAGAGCCTTTGATTCCCCCTTCATAGATAGCGTACATACCCTTATATAAGGTGCATGTATATGCCCTAGGTTAATGAAGGGGAAGGTGATGATGAAGGAAAGAGACGAGTGGTAATTCTGGGGTTTGCTTCCCATATTGTACACATGGTAGGAGAGGATCATAAGGGAAAGTGTCAATTTTCTCTCTTTATCCTTAATTACTTCCCCTTCTTTTCCATGTACATGGATTCATGGCTTATTTCAAGGTTTACCCTTTTTCTAATCTACTCATATCCGCAAACTTTATACCCATATATTTTATCCTCTCTTTGTTGTACCAAAGGCAAGGTATTCCATAAACACATATGACCACCTTTTTATGAATATCCAAATAAAAATCCTTTTTTATATTCAATATTTGGTTTCCAACTAAAATAAATAAGAAAGGAAAGGCATCTTGTTTAGAAATCAATTAAACCTATTCCACTTTGATTACTTTTTCATATGCACACGTATCAAAAAGTGCTTCTTTTATTCTCTTTCTCTCTCTATCTTTCATTAAGGCATTTCCTAAAACAAAATTCCATGTTACTTGGTTGACACAATAAAAACCATTAAGGAAATATATAAGTGTATGGTACTATATTGAATAAAGAATTCTATATCATCCAATTTATTACTTGCCCTCAACATGTCTTTCTAGAAAATTACACACCATTCCTTATTTCTTTACCAATTGTCCATTATTTTTGGTAATTCCTTTATCATTAGCTTTCCCCCTCTTTTTTTATTTAATATCTATTAATGGATTATTGAAACTTGTAAACTTCATGATATCTATTCCATATGGAGTATTTTCACTTTCGAACCATAATTTCCAAACAAGAAACATAGAGAAAATCTTTCTAATGTGTCATTCATATGAAATTATTTGCAAACAAATATATAAAAACATGGGAAAAACTAGGTTATAGCATCTTTTAAGAAACTGGGATTGTTTTGTAATATCCTCAAATTCTGGGAAGCTCATATTTTATTTGATAATATCATGAGATAATCGAAATTGGAATAATGAAGGAAATTTGATGACTCTAGTTAATGATTTGATATCTAGAACTAGTTTAACCCTTTATATTAAGTAAGTAAAGAAATAATGATCAAATGTTTCATAGGAAGATTCAATCGAGGAATAATGTTAGTCCATACTTTTATTTTTGTAATTGTGAGTTGGATCAATCTTATGGACCCTTTGGAAAACCAAGAAATGGGCCAAGTTCCGTAAGAACCATTTCAAGCCCATTTTGGACAATCTTTGTTTACATATGGGTCCTTGGAGTACAAGTTTGGGAAGTTAGTATTTCATTCCCATGATAAATGCTTAAGATACTTTTAATAGATGGAGAATTTAAATGTAAGATTATGGGTGAAATTTTAGATAACTTTGATTTATGTAGTGATCTAGGTAATTAAATTAATAATTATCCTATATTTACTTAAACGACAAATTGAAAGTAATTATCTAATTTTGTTTGATCTAAGCCTTTTCTCAGGAAAGGATAATATCAAGCTGAATTGAACCCCAAAATTTGGAACTGAAGAGGATATTTATGCGGGCTATACAATTTTTTCTTTGAACTAGACTTTTACCCCCAAAAAAGGGGCGGAGTAGAGTTTGACCCCAGGAAGCATGGTCTAAACAAAGGATTCACGAATGGGAATCTTTCCCAAGATCTGGTAAAATGGATGATATAAAAGCCTCAATTATCTATAGAAATGGGTTAGACAATGTTAGATCTAGTTTTTTGTAGAATTTGAGAGAGATAACAAGTAGGTGAAGAAGAACAACAGAGGCGAGCAGCAACAAGGACTTTGTTTAGGAAAGGGGTCATCTTATCCTGTCACCCCAGGCATGGCATCCACACAAACCTAGTAGAAGATAATGGGACAAGGTTAGAAGGAGGCTCATAGTAGGCATCAATGGCATGAGCGCAATGATCGAGATCATTGGAGTTTGGTCGTAGGGAAGCAAAGAACAGAGCCATGTGGGAGATGAGTTAAGCATATGAGAAATAAGAAGGGACTGTCTGGTCTACTAGTTCAAAATGGTAAGGCATAGGTGTAGATCCGTGATCATTGTTGGAATGGGAAGTCACTAAGAATCTTAATAATCAGATCACCTTTGAACAAACAACACTCATCAAAGAGGTATCCTATTTGAAAAATCATATCTCCTAAGTTAGTTATCTGATTGTAGAAATCAAGGTGTCCATAGAAATCTTATGATGTCAGTTCTCTCCTAAAAGTAGGTCTCATGGGTCATTTTGGTGACTAGTAATTATAGTAATTTGATTACTAAAAGATATGATGTTTCAATGTTTTGGTAACTAAAAATAGTAAAGACTTTAGAAATTCATGAATATTTTATAGAAAGCATATTTTGATATGTTTAGTATGATTCTGAAACCTGATCATACATATTTGGAATTTTATTAAGGTTTTTATGTAAACCCTAATAAGGGTATTATAGATTTTTCATTCAATGTTTCACAATGAATCGACCAAAGATTTCTACCTAGACATTAATATACATTTTTCTTACTATTTCTAATTTTTTCTGGAGTATGAAGTATAATTATATTAGCATAGTTCTTTAGATCTAAGTAGCCATTAGACAAGATATTTGATGATTATTTATAAGGGAATATGGGATATGTATGCATATTTTGTTAGGGAGATGATTTGTAATTAACTTTTACTCTTATGTCATAATTGAGTCAGCAAGATTTGTATTTTTTTTTATAATCAAGATTTATAGTCATTATTTAATGTATATGCTCACTATAGTGCATAACATGAATTTCAACTTAATTGAGTATAAATACTATGGTAGTTATATAATGTAAGTTTAGATATAAATTTGAATACTATGATTTTATCATGGTTTCAGATAAGATTCATGCTTAGTCTAAACATGAATCTAAATTTATTTTAGGAGTTTGGAGTGATGGGGATTTGAATTTAGAATAGAAGGAGGGAACATTCACATGGAATTATAGAAACTTGTTGGTGTCCATGTAAATATGTCATGAACCAAGGAATCAAGACTATGTTAGGGATCTTAAAATGGTAAGTGAGCCATGTCCATCGAATTTCATTATTATTATGCTTTATTATACACCTTTTACAAAGTTACTTAGGGATTAATTTACTTTAAGACATTTAGTTATTATTGTTAGCTTATATCCAATAATTCTTTTAGTAAGTAGGCTTGTTTAGATGAAGTTATTTTATGAGGATATCAGATTATATATATTTGATATTTAAACTACTTTTAGATACCTAGTATTTATTTATTCAGTTTGGTTTATTTCTCAAGTGTTTAGACACAAATGTCATATATCTGATATCAGAATTGAATAAAGTAATCTATTAAATAAGAGTTTTGGATTAAGACTTATTCATACAATAAGAATATCCAATCTCAGCTAATTAGTAATTAAGATACGAATTGAGGTTTAGATTCAAAGTTTAGATTTAGATTTTACTTAAAACTTAAGAACAAAAATTCAGATTATGATTTAGAATTCAATATATGTTTAGTTATCAGTATTCAATTTAAGTATAAGATAAGTTCAGATTTAGAACACTAGTATATGTTCAGTTATTAGTATTCTCTTTCAATATAAACTAGTATATGTTCAATTAGTTGTATTCTCTTTCAGTATAACATACATTCATATTCAGTATTCAATATATGTTTGGTTATCGATATTTAGTTTCAGTATAAGCTATCAATATTTAGTAAGTTCAAATTTAAGATAATAAATTCAAAACCTTCACATACAACATTATATAATAAGTCCTCATTCAGTTAGTATTGGGACGATTCATAGGCATCTATTGCTAATATAGAGGATTGTTTACTCCAATTCAAATGTACTTCGGTACCAATTTAGGGCATACTCATGCCAATTTAGAGACACCTCAGTGTCATTCAGAGGCCTGTAGTGCCAATTCAGTGGTACTTTGGTATCAATTTAACGGCATAGATATGCCAATCTAGGAAGACTTATTATATAATGGTGGCCAAAAAATAGATAAAAGACATCAATTCAATATAAGTTTAAAACTTTGAGTTATTAGTTCATCTTTCAGTTATATTATATTAAAGTTTATCTTATATGAAATTTAATGACACATACTCTAACCTAAGTTTCCTTTATGCATGGAAGGGTACGAGATGTCTGCATGTATAAAAGTTTAGGAGATAGTCGTGTTAAGAGGATGCAACTACAATTTTAAGAGGTTTTCTTGGTATTGTGCCATCTACGCGATTCTAGATTTGATATGAGATTTTTATAAAGTGGTATCACAATATTAAGCTTCTTTTGTGTATGAAGATGTAATACAATATTTTCTAAGGAATTATGAGAATGCATTGTTATATTAGTCTATTTTGTGAGGACCCCAATTCATGTAGACTTTCCAAATTGACATTCCCTAGATATGCGTGCACTCATATCTATAAGATGTCAAGAGGGAAAATGTAAGGGATTGTAATTGTCATCTAAAGTTACACGGAACCCAAATCCTTCTTCACAGCATCACATAGATGGACATACAAATCACCATTCATACGGTGAAAAGTCATAATACATTATTCAAGAAGAGAAAACTAGTTCTATGGAATGAAAAGTACATACCATATAGAGCATCCTATACACCATCGAAAAGAAAGAAACAACTGTCTAACAAAAATAAAGATAAGATACAGCCATCTAACTAGCTATCCTTCAATAACTTTATTTAGCATCTTCAAGTACTTTGAAATGCTTTACTTGTTCCTTGAACCTAGAAAATACAAGAAACAAACGATCAACATAATGTTGGTACATTGTTGAAAAATACAAACTATGCTGGCAAATTTCAAATACTTGAAAAAGAAGAAAGAAAAGAAACCATTATTTAAGGTGGAAAATCAGGTAAATCCAATTTATTGATCATATTTCAATGGATATGTATTACTATAGTGGACTTAGAATGAACATATATTATTGGTCCCTTTCCCCATGTAGTTTGTACTCTAGGGATCTACCCATATACATTGTACTCTAGGGAGGTGCTAGTCATCACTAATACTTTCCATCTCTAATAGGGACATTAATGAACCATCAAAAACTACATTCCATTATCTTTCCTTAGTGTTCTTAGTGTTCAAGGCGAAAAAAACATTTATAAATATACATCGAACAATATTATACAATTACATGCAAGCATTTACTCATAATTAGATCACCCAACAAAACTGGTCTTATACTTATATCCATGTACCTTGAATCTCAGATCATGATTTCAACAAGCCTAGATTAAGAGAGTAGATCACCCAGAAAGAGAAATAAAGACCTAATGTCATCATGTGTTTTTAACACCTCATATTAGGGTTTTGGTCTTACCTTGGTTTTCATTTAGTGTATTTACTTTTAACTCAGGGTATAACAGGAAGGATCCTTAGGTTAGGAATTAGAGTGTGGAATTAAGTATTAAGGATGGCTGATTTTCCCTAAATCATCATTATTGAAAGAGAGAGAAGATAAGGGTCATCCATGTGATATTAATGAGTGTGAACCTATCATTGATCATCCTCTTAGGGTTTTGAGTCAAGAGCTCAGGGTTAGATGGATACCATAGGGTTTTCCGTAAAAATAGAACCTTGTTCTTATATTCCTTTTATATAAGTAAACTAATAATTGAACATTAATTAAGCTATAAAAGGGTACATCAATTTTAGTATTGGTTTTAGGTACATGTGATAATTTATATTGGTTCTCCTCATTTTTTTAGAACATGGGTATTTTGTGGGGATTTTTCAATATTGGAAACATTTATTATGGCTTTTCCATATTCAACCAATCAGAAATAGGTTGGGGTTTCAAAAGAAAAATAAAAAAGAGGGAAAGAAGTTGACCCTTGTGGAACATAGGAGGGATTTGGCTCTGCGGATCCTCCTCTTAACTCGTGAGCCAGCCTCTGTTGGGTTTTAGGGAGGCAGAGAAGGCAGCAGAAACAAAAAATTTTCCTCCCCAAACCTAGAACAAGGAAACGCGTCAATGTCTATATAATAGGAAAGGATGGTTTGTGGAATCATACCTTGTCCCGAGGCTTGCTCGGAGACAATACCTCACGGCTTGTGCGGTCTTCACCTCCAGTCTTGGACGGTGTCTGTGCAGCTCCTGATCGCACCGGGACTGACGACTCCTGGTCTCACCGGTACTGTCGGGATTGACAACTGTCCTCCGAGCGGTAGAAATCTCCCGCCTCTAAAGTAGTGCACACGGACCACTTGGAACTCCAATCTCCTTGTCCCACAAGGAATTGGAAGGAGTCACACCCTCCTGTCAGCGTACTAATCACTGACACACTCTCCTGCCACCAGTCGCTTTTTATAGTTCTCTTTCCCTTAATGCGCCTCCCTTATCGGGTAGCACTTGCTCGGGCTCTCTCGGTTACCAAAACCAGAGAGAATGACAACTTTATAGAGCAATTGGTTGCACTGAGTTGTACTTTGAGAAGCACCCAATACCACTATATATAGGAGGGTCATGGAACAGGGTTCTCTATCCCAGGCAATGTGGGACTAAAGTAGGAGTAGAAGGGTTCGAGATTTTCCACAAAAACAACCAACTGCACAACCTGAATCGATCATTTTATTTCTGAAATGGTCAGTTGGGGACCTGAGCCGGTCGGTTGACACCTCAACCGATCAGTTGGGACCCATGAAACGGTCAGTTCACTTCTGAATTGGTTGGTTTGTGGTCCTGGTTAGTTCCCGATTGACTTTTCCTCTTTTGTTTCTAATTGGTACCAAATACCAATCCTTGTTCCAATCAAATTGGGTAAGTGAAACGAAAACAAATTTCCCACCAATCCTACTTTCCCAACTTGCTCGGTTGGACCAGTTGAACCGATCGTTTCAATACTTGAAGAGATTGTTTCACCCTGTCCATCAGCTGATCGACTCACCATCTGAGCTGATCGGTTCACCAAGCTCAGCCGATCGGTTCATCACATGAGCTGATCAGTTGGGAGTGCAGATTGTGCAGATTCAGTCAATTGCAGTTTCAATCAATCCGATACTCCAATCAATGTGTCCAACACATTGAACATTATGACATTTAGCTATCAATTAATTGAGTGTTTAATTGAACTACTAAACTCCTTTAGTAATCAATCTAAACATTGTTTGTGGACAAAACTCCTCTTCCAGGTTAAATCCTATGTGTGTGACCCTACAGGTCCTTTTCACGTTGGTAGTAAAATTCCATAACACTTATGACTTCACAAGCAAAGAGTGGTGCCTAGTCACACATCAGTGCTACCCAAGTGAAATAGAAAGTTGGAGAACAACTTTCAATCCTACAATCTATGAATGGTGTTACAGTGAATGTATAATTCCTTTGTCACTGATATCCCGAATGAACTTGAGGCATGGAACAGTCATCCTGTCAACGTTCATTCACTTTCTTGATCTCGGAGTAGATTTGAAAGAGATATGTATGACATCAATATCACATACTGATTCACACATGCGTGCACGCCTTTCTCAATCCTACTCATCAAGTGGCCATGGATATCAAACTCCCTCAAGAGGGACAAATCCCATATCTATCACTCACCCCTCAAAAGCCCCATGTGTCAAAGCCACCCAATCATCACCTTTATAACAACCCATGTTTCAGGACTTCGTTTGATGATGTCAAAGTGTGCCCAACAATATGTGTTGAGTGTAGTGATTTCAGGTCAAAGAATCACACTCACCACCATCACTGTGAGTACTGACTGTGACTACCATGTCATGGTTCCATGTGTCAAACTCACGGTGGGTCTGTCTGGTACACTTGTTCTCTAACACGTACCTATGTGTTTAGTTTGATATCTCTATATCATGACTAATGAGATTTTGTCATCAACCAACACCACAATCTAGTGTTGTGTGTCATTGTTGTCCATCTACCTTCCACAATGACATCCGACGAGGGACATAATGAGAATGTACAAACTCTTAGCATTTGTATGATCTCATCGTTCAGGTCCTGAACCTGAAGGCATACGTCATTGAGTACTGTCATTCTCTAGACATTCAATATGTTCTATCACTATCTCATATGATTGAACCAGAAAGAATTGGAAGCTTGCCTTTGATGTTTATCAAATCAATCTTAATGTATCCCACCAATCATCCCATGATTGGCTCTCAGGGCATACATACCAACAGACTCCCACTTGCACTGTGAGCCAATCACCCTTGAATCATATTCATAATGATCTTCAAACATGTCCCACATGTTACTATGCTCTAGTGCGAACATAGTGAGTTATGGAAACACCTTGCCAAAGTCAGTATAAATTGCATGTCTCTCATCTCTTCATTGTACGTCATACGTATGATATGGAGTTGCCATAATATGCAATCTAGTATTCCTTTGCTAACCTTTAGCCACATTGCATGATCATGGATTCCATACTTGTCATCAATGAGCGGAATATCTATAAGTTCATCTCATGAAATTCTAGATCCATATAGTATCTATTGATGTTCTCTAACACGTAGATACTCGGCATTTCCTTTTTAAATGGTTTTATTGGAACACTTCCAATTATCAACAAACTTTAACTTTTATATATCATATATATATATTGTGATTAATTTTCTATCCTTTCAGAAGTTTGCATCAATGTAACTCTTTACATTGAACTCTTCCTTATCTCCATAGAACTAGTACTTCTCAAGTACTTATCAAGTTCTCATGGTATTCCAGTAACCCTTACTGGAAGTAGACAGACATCCACTCATCATGTCTTACATACGAGTTATCAGGATGAGCACATCATATTGCCATGTCCAACATACAAGATGATGAATGCATTTTGTTCTTGCCATGTCGATACATGCAAGATAATGGGATGATTACATACATGATAGATCCATATCTATTCTTAGTGTTCCCATTCTTCATAAGAATTGGACACTTGGCCTTGGGATACTAACTCCATGTAACATGGACAAGTTTTCTCCCACTGAATCTGTGCATACTGAACTCTTCAGTACAGATTGCCAATGTATGCTTTCTTTTTTCAGGTCAAGAGGTTTTCGAGAACTATCTCTATAGATATCTATTCCTATCACATAGGAAACATCTCTATCTTCCTTAAAGATAATTTCCACTTTTGGATTTCCATTCTAGAACATTTCCATTTCACATCAACATGTGGAATGTGAATACGCTCCCACTAAATCACAGATCCCTTCTTTATCTTTGACATATCAGTCAAACTCGTTGACTATATCATCAAAGTAAAGATCCAATTATGAGTTGCTTGTACTCAATCAATCACATTGATTAGTCCATTATAACTTATAGACTTCATTTTCATTAGTGGATTCATAAACCTTATAGGTTGTGTCACGTACACATCCTTGTTTTATTCATCATAGGAATGTGGTTTTAGTATCCATATGCCAAATGTCTTAGTCATTAAGTTGCAATCAACAAGCATCATCCTTCTCAAAATGTTATCCATGTGTCTTAACACTTAAGATTCATTTGCACTTATGGATTTCATCCAATGGGTGCTACCATCAAGGTCATACCTTATGGTTCACATGGATGTCATTTAGGATGTAATGGTCATAAACCATAACTCAAAATTTGATTCCTCATATTCATCTAGATAGTTGACTCATCACATGAACAACTCATCACATAGATAAACGAGGTGTATCTGTCAAGGATATAAGAACTTACAACTCCTTGTGATTCTTAATGTCCTTTATTAGTGTGGGGTATTCTTTTATTAAGAAGAATTCAGTTATTTGATAATCATTCTCTAACTCCTTAGAGTATGATTCCTTCTTGATTTAGACATCACCATGCCTTAATCATGAGTTCACTATGATACACTATCATAATCACTCATAAGGATCTCAAACATTTGGTCCAAGTATTTCATTCATTGATCTCATCAAGAATTAACACTTTACCAAATTTGCACTTCATCTATGATAATCTGGAACACTTCAAGATATTCATATTGGTATTTCTCTAAACACCATTTGAAGTATTAGCATTTGTTCCAATAGGTATGTAAATACATCACATGTATCATACCTAATAGGACAATCATTCTCCCACTACCTTTAGTGAAGATTGATTAATCATGTCCAAGATATTCATGTCTCTTACTGGTTCTCAAACCAAAAGAGTAGATTTATCCATCACATAGAAACTAGAAATGAATTTCTCATGATTGATGCTAATTTGATTGTTTGAGTTATCTATAACTTTTAGGTATCATTTTATCTTATGCATATCAAATACCACAAGATAAACAAGGCATTGCCACAAAGATCATATCTTTAGAAATTGAAACATCTCTTTATTGATTGTCATCATTGTCATATAATATGAAAAAATAAAGTGTTTCTATCTATTGGCAAATATGAAATAGCAGTTCATAACTATATTACATGCCTTTTAGGCTGAAAATAAAATAAAGTACTCCTTACTATGGCAGCAACACTTGCCCCATTTATTGAGTGCTTTACACTTTACATCTTGGTATCATATACCTCAAAACTGTTACAAGTTTACTTTCATGACACCTTTAAGTAGAGACGTCTGTCGTGTCCTTCTTCTTTTGTTCTTCTAGATATAGAGGGAAATCCCTCATACACCCTTTCCCCATGTGCCTTGAGGCTGAAGACAGCTTGGATTGCTGGCTAGCATCAGAATAGTTCTTTGCTTTGCCCTTGTCCTTGCCCTTAAGAATTACCTTTTCTTTGATCATATCAAAGATTATGGTTTGTCTTTCTTCATCTTTGCCTCTACTATCCTCAACATGTCCAACAACTCTGTCAATGCTTGTCAAAGTTGTTCATCATGAATTGTATGATTCTCACAACATTTGTAGTATCATACCAATAGCCAACCCTTGGCTCAGAGGGAATCCTTCTTAGTCAGGTTTTCCACATACCCAATCACATTAAGTGTGTGAATACCTTACTGAATCTCCTTCTGTCATGACATACTAGGACAATGTCTTGGAGACATCATATGTCTCATGTTGTCTCTACAACTCATAGTTCAGAGAACACAACATCAAGCACTCCTCATCAATGTCTTCCTCGGTATGCTTCCATAAGTATACTTTCAGGCATTGATATGGTGGGATCGAGTTCATCTGGTTCTGGTATAACGAGGACTTAGAGCTTTTGCTCTTTGATTGAGAACGCTTCTCAACGTCCTAACCAATCGTGGAATTTATTCCCATTTAACTTGTCCTTTTCCAGGATGGATCGCAAAGAAAAGTGCTTGTTGTTTGTTTCCATTTGTACTACAAAAGGAAAATATGCAATTTTAGTCCAAAACTCATTTTTGACTTATTTGATTGATTTGAAAAGTTGACGATATAATTAGGCCTTTAATTAATTATGGCTCCCACTATTTTAGTTCAAATTGATAGCCCTCACCATCAATTCAGAAGATTGCAGCGTACAACCTTCTAGTGGGCAAGATCCTAAAATCCTCTAAGTCATGGACTAGCTTGGGTTGTCACCCACAACTTAGATCTCTCAGGTAGGCAACTCTTGCCAATTGCATCATATGCAACTCTTGATAAGATGTCATATGCAACTCCTTGCCATGATCATCTCCATGCCTCAAGGTGCTAGATCCTATCTAGGTCACCTTGTTAAGTCTGACCCAAAGCAAACACGATGAATATGCACCCTGCTAGGGCAGACCCACATATCCATCCTTCACACTTCCACGAGATAGACAGTGCACCACGCTAGGGCGTGCCCACACTTGGTCGATCAAGATTTTCACGTGTGTCTCATTTGGAAGGCATGTAAAACATTAATATTTAATGAGGGATTTGGTTTTATATACATATAGATATCCAATCACCAAAATATATAGTATGTATCATATACATGCTATATCCCACAGAAAAAATGCAAAATGATAAAAGCGATGATTATGGCCATCCTAATGTGATTCCTCGAGCCAAGAGGAATCATGGTCATCTAGGTCTACATCACATGCAACCTGTACAAGATGAACTCTGTGCTTTGCCTTTTTGGGTTTGATCAACTCATCACATGACTGATCGGCTCGACATCAGGTCGGTCGGCTGGGTGACACCATCCGATCGGTTGGCTCCTCCAACCGATCAATTCTCTTGGTCGTCATGCATCTCATCATGGCCGCCACCCACTCGTCTCGCTCCTTGAACCGGTCATCAACCGATCAGCTCACTCCTTGAATCGATCGTCTCAAACGTCAACCGATAGGTTCACGCCTTGAATCGGTCATCTTAGTTGTTGTCAGGATGTCCTCCGTTCTTTGATATAACAGGAAATAAAATTCTATCCTATTTTACATTGTAAAAAGAGAAACCACGAGTTACATTTGGGGGGAGCAAAGGTAGGAAAGAAATCTCGAATTATTTCGAGTTACATCAGGAATAAGAGAAAGGGAATCAGTGCGCAGACCGAGATGCAAGCAACCACATACAACCATTCACAAATAGGGTTTATTGGCCATAACCACACTATACATCCACCACAAAACTCATTTAAGGGCGACACGTATCAAGTGCATTCATAATACATATCATATATGTAAATTGGGATTTTTGGATTTAGGATTGGACATGCATAAAGCCAATTTTATTCGCATCGTATGCAATAAATAAAGGTGACAAACCAAAATCGATCATATCGATAATCCTAAAGTATAGAGCAGTTGACGTGGCTCTGATAGCACTGTTGCATTTTAGGGAGGTAGAGAATGCAGCGGAAACATAAAATTTTCCTCCCCAAACCCAGAACAAGGAAACACGTCAACGTCTGTACAATAGGAAAGGATGGTTTGTGGAATCATACCTTGTCCTGAGGCTTTCTCGGCGAAAATATGTCGCGGCTTGTGCGGTCTTCACCTCTGGTCTTGGACGGTGTCTGTGCAACTCCTAGTCGCACCGGGACTGATGACTCCTGGTCTCACCGGGACTGTCGGGATTGACAGCTGTCCTCTGAGCGGCAGAAATCTCCCGCCTCTGAAGTAGTCCACACGGACCACCTGGAACTCCAATCTCCTTGTCCCATAAGGAATTGGAAGGAGTCACACCCTCCTATCAGCGTACTAGTCACTGACACACTCTCTTGCTACCAGTCGCTTTCTGCAATTGTCTTTCCCTTTTTGTGCCTCCCTTATCAGGTAGCACTTGCTCCGGCTCTCTCAGTTACCAAAACCAGAGAGAACGACAACTTTATAGAGCAACTAGTTGCACTGAGTTGTACTTTGAGAAGCCCCCAATACCCCTATATATAGGAGGGTCATGGGACAGGGTTCTCTATCCCAGGTAATGTGGGACTAAAGCAGGAGTAGAAGGGTTTGAGATTTTCCAAAAAAAAACCAACTACGCAGCCTAAACCGATCGTTTCATTTATGAAACAGTCGGTTGGGGACCTGAGTCGGTCGGTTGACACCTCAACCGATCAGTTGGGACCCATGAAATGGTCAATTCACTTCTGAACTGGTCAGTTCGTGGTCCTGGTCAGTTCCCAATTGACTTTTCCTCTTTTGTTTCTAATTGGTACCAAATACCAATCCTTGTTCCAATCAAATTGGGCAAGTGAAATGCAAAGAAATTTCTCACCAATCCTACTTTCCCAACTTGCTCGGTTGGACCATTTGAACCGATCGTTTCAACACTTGAAGCGATTGTTTCACCCTGTCCATCAGTCAATCGACTCACCATCTGAGTCGATCGGTTCACCAAGCTCAGCCGATCGGTTCATCACATGAGCCGATCGGCTGGGAGTGCAGATTGTGCAGAGTCAGTCAATTGCAGTTTCAATCAATCCGATACTCCAATCAATGTGTCCAACACCTTGAACATTATGACATTGAGCTATCAATTAATTAAGTCTTTAATTGAACTACTAAACTCCTTTAGTAATCAATCTAAACATTGTTTGTGGACAAAACTCCTCTTCCAGGTTAAATCCTATGTGTGTGACCCTGCAGGTCCTTTTCACGTTGGCAGTGAAAGTCCATAACACTTATGACTTCACAAGAAAAGAGTGGTGCCTAGTCACACATCAGTGCTACCCAAGTGAAATAGAAAGTTGGAGAACAACTTTCAATCCTACAATCCGTGAATGGTGTCACAATGAATGTATAATTCCTTTGTCACTGATATCCCGAATGAACTCGAGGCATGGAACAGTCATCCTGTCAACGTTCATTCATTTTCTTGATCTCAGAGTAGATTTGAAAGAGATATGTATGACATCAATATCACATACTGATTCACACATGTGTGCACGCCTTTGTCAATCTTACTCATCAAGTAGACATGGATATCAAACTCCCTCAGGAGGGACAAATCCCATATCTATCACTCACCCCTCAAAGCCCCATGTGTCAAAGCCACCCAATCATCACCTTTATAACAACCCATGTTTCAGGACTGCGTTTGATGATGTCAAAGTGTGCCCAACGACATGTGTTGAGTGTAGTGATTTCAGGTCAAAGAATCACACTCACCACCATCACTATGAGTACTGACTATGACTACCATGTCATGGTTCCATGTGTCAAACTCACGGTGGGTCTGTCTGGTACACTTGTTCTCTAACAAGTACCTATGTGTTTGGTTTGATATCTCTATATCATGACTAATGAGATTTTGTCATCAACCAACACCACCATCTAGTCTTGTGTGTCATTGTTGTCTATCTACCTTCCATAATGACATCCAACTAGGGACATAATGAGAATGTACAAACTCTTGGAATCTGTATGATCTCATCGTTCAGGTCCTGAACCTGAAGGCATACGTCATTGAGTACTGTCATTCTCTAGACATTCAATATGTTCTATCACTATCTCATATGACTGAACCAGAAAGAATTGGAAGCTTGCCTTTGATGTTTATCAAATCAATCTTAATGTATCCCACCAATCATCCCATGATTGGCGCTCAGGGCATACATACCAACAGCCTCACCTAATAGAGTCAAGCAAGGAGGTACAAAGACTCAAATGCCCAAGGGACATTCATATGTTATCACAACATAGAAGGGGAAAAGTGTATAACTCATCCACTCCATTGATGCTCCTCTCACACCATGGCAATAGAGAGGCAAAGTGAGAGGAGGCAATCACTCTGGGTATCTAGGTTGGTGCTAAAGCGTGCAGAGGTACGGGTTGAAATCGTGGTGTCACCCGATAATAGGAAACCCAAAAGGGTCATCAGAGGTGTTCTATAGCTTAGGTTCCAATCAACAATAGGAAGATAGAATAAAAGTGCAATTTTGATAATTACCTCCCCTTTGGTTGGATTGAGGGATGGAGTTTTGCATGAGTTTCAATGATGCTTCCCAAGCTTAACTAATGTGAGGGTGTGTTCAGGCTCCTCCTCCTATATTGCTATGAAAATTAATCTGAGGTTCTAGTCGACCGGACTCCCTGGGGCTTCATGAGTCTAGGTGAGGGTAGGGACCTCTACTCCAAAGTCTCGTGATGGTGTAGACGTCGAGAATTTAGTGGCATTGGCCCCCAGGGGGAGTGGAGGTCGAGGTTAGGTGCATGTGGGGGTAGCTTGAGGGTAGAGGTGTTGGGTCAGGTATGAGTGCAATTGGAGGTTGAGGATGGTTAAAGGGAGGTAGGTGATGATGTGGGAGGCCTTAAATAGGAAGGGGTGATATCGTGTGAGGAGGCCCTATGTAGGGCGCCACCGCCAGGTGAGAGCAGCGAGAAAGGAGGGGGTCATTCTTATTGATCTGGGCATTAATGGTGACGTGGTTTAGTTTTTTGAGCTTGTATCATCAAGAGTAGATTCTCCTCCAATTATCTCATATGGATAATTCCTAAGGTTGGCACACGAGGTCGCGATCAGGTGACAAGTTTGTTGGGTATGGAGGTCGGGTCCAGTTGGAGTTAGAAGATGAGGTCTCCACTGTTAGATGCTCCCACAATCCGAGATTAGATAGATCAGATGGTTGGGATGTGAGGCCAACTAAAGGGTGTCCACACCCAAGATGATAAGCCATGCGTGAAACATAAATTTCACATATTATTGATCAAATCACTAGGCTTAAATAAAAGATATTATGAACTTTTAATTCAATTACTTATAATTCCCACATGGTTTAATCAATCAAAGTGAAATTTTAGGTATAGATTCATGATGTCATCATCTAGCAATGGTATAAAATTAGGTTCCAAATTCAAAGATTGACTGTATAAATTGACTAAGCATCATAATACATATATTCCAACTCTTATGAACTAGGGTTTATCTTATAATGAAATTGACCATTGTTTTTTGTCAATTAAGTTAGGGATATGGTTGAGGGTATTATTGGAAATATCAAATTGTAAGAGAGAGAAAATATTATTAAAAACTCACCCCGTCACATTCTCCCCTCCTTTTAAAGAAATTTTTCCTCAAAATTCAGGCATCTTGAAATAGGTGCGGGTACTTCTGCTGAATCTTAGAGTTAAGCTCCCAGGTGGCATCAGTCTGATCATGATGGCTCCAGAGAACTTTCACCATATCTATGCACCAATAAAGTACAAACTCCTTCATCTTGGAATTAAGAATTGTGAAAGGGGACTCAACATAAGACATATCATCTTTCAGTTCTAGAGGCGCATTATTCAAAATGTGACTGGGGTCTTTGACATAAGGCTTCATAATTGAAACATGAAAGGAATTATGCATGGCACTATACTAAGGTAGAAAAGCAAGATGATAAGCACATTCCCAAATCCATTCTAGAATCTCAAAGGGTCCAACATAGTGATGACTGAGCTTTCCTTTATTCTTGGCAAAAGATCGAATAGGTTGGATCTTCAAAAAGATGTGGTCACCTTTTTGAATGGACGTTCCTACCGATGAGCACCCGCATAAGATTTCTTCCTATCATGTACCCGCTTCATCCTCTACCTAATCGGAGCAACTTTGTCTGTATATATTTACATCTCCTCATATTTCATCAAGGTGTCTTCGCTGATGTCATCCCAGTGTAGAAGAGATCTGCACAGTCAGCCATAGAGAGCTTCAAAAGGAGGCAACCCAATACTCACCTGATAGCTATTATTATATGCAAACTCATGTAAAGGAAAATGGTGGTCCCACGAGCCTTCCCAATCAAGAACACAAGACCATAGAAGATCCTCCAGAATCTGAATGATGTGCTCTGACTGTCCATCTATCTATGGATGGTAGGCTGAACCAATGCTCAATTTGGTGCCCAGTTCTTCTTGAACCTATTTCCACAGCTTTGAAGTGAACTTTGGGTCCATGTCTAAGACAATGGATGTTGGAACTCCATTCAGACGTACTTTCTCCCATATATATAAGTCAGCTAGCTTAGACACCTTGGTAGTAGTCTTCACAGGGAGAAAATGAGCTGACTTCATGAGACGATCCACTAGAACCCATGCAACATCATACCCCTATCTGGTCCTAGGTAGTCCCACCACGAAATCCATGGTGATGTGTTCCTATTTCCATTATGGGATTTCAAGGGGTTGCAGTAGACCATGTGGTATTTGGTGCTCTGCCTTAATTTTCTAGCATGTCAGGCATCTAGACATAAATTCTACAATATCATGCTTGATGCCCCTCTACCACAACTGATGTTGTAGGTCTTTGTACATATTAGTTGTATCAGGATGAACTATGTACTTTGACCCATGTGCCTCACTAAGAATCTTCATCTTAACAACTGATTTCTCAGGAACCCACAAACGATTCTTCTATCGAAGACCGCCCATCATGACCCACAGATAGATGTGTTTGAGGCTTTTATAGGATAGGGGAGAACTGTACAAGATCAAGACTACCTTTTTGTGCCTCAAGAAGTTCAGACTAAAGACCAGACATAATAGAGATATTGTTGACTTGGAGACGATCAAAAAAGAACTATGGCTTCCATCCCACTACATCCTCATTGTTTCTCCACTTGGAGACAAATAAAGATGCACATACTAGCCTTTTTCTGCTAAGAACATCAATGACTACATTAGCCCTTCCTGGATGGTAACCGATAGTGAAATTGTAATCTTTCTGATACTTAATCCATTAGCGTCTATGCAAGTTAAGGTCTTTCTGAGTCAGGTTGTCGCCTTGTATAGGTAGTGCCTCCAAATTTTGAGGGCATGGATGATTACAGCTAATTCCTAATCGTGTGTGGGATAGTTAAGTTCATTGGGTTTTAGCTGTCTAGATGCAAAGGCCACCACCTTTTTGTGTTGTTACAGGACACATCCTAACCCATTTCTTGAAGCATCAGTGAAGATCACAAATCCTTCATTTCCATAAGGTAGAACTAGAACATGAGTTAATGTCAATCTCTACATTAACTCCTAGAAATTGGACTCACAAGCACCTGACCAGATGAATTGCTTGTCCTTCTGAGTAAGCTTAGTCAGAGGAAGTGCAACTTTGGAGAAATTAGGAATGAAGTGATGATAATATCCACCTAGACCTAAGAAGCTCCAAATTTCAAAAGGGTTTCGAGGAGGTTGCCAATAAAGAACCACAAACATTTTTGTGGGATCAACAAATATATTACCCCCAGGAATAACTTGTCCAAGAAACATGACTTTATCAATCCAGAATTCACATTTAGAAAGGTTGCCATAGAATTGTTGTCTCAAAGGATTTCAAGAACTTCCTTTAAGTGCACACGATGTTTTTCCATGGAGTCAGAATAAATCAAGATATCATCAATGAAGACGACCACTAACTCATCAAGATGAGATTGGAAGACTTTATTCATCAGATTCATAAATACGCCAGGTGCGTTGGTCAACCTGAATGCTTTGTAATGCCCATAAAAAGTTTGAAAAGTAGTTTTAGAAATATCAAAATCTTTGACTTTAAGTTGATGGTATCCAGAATGAAGATCAATTTTTGAGAAAACTTTAGCAGTGCAAAGTTGATCAAAGAGTTCATCAATACAAGGAAGGGGATACTTTTTTTAATAGTGGTCTGGTTCAACATGCGGTAGTTAATACACATACGCATAGAACTGTCTTTCTTTTTGACAAAAAGAACAGGCACACCACAAGGGGAAACACTAGGACATATAAAACTTTTGTCAAGAAGTTCTTGTAGCTATTTCTGCAACTCCATAAGCTTACAAGAGCCATCCCATACGATTCCCTAGAAATTGGAGTTGTTCCGGGGAGATGATCTATGGAGAACTCAATGTCTCTATTTGGAGGCAGTCTAGGTAGCTCCTCTGAAAATACTTCAAGGAAATCATGTACCACCTCCAGTCTTTCTTCATGCTCACTACTTAGATTGGTCTATGAGACTAATGCGAGGAAGAGTTTACATCCTTTAGAAATGAGCTTTTTAAATTTAGGAGAGGAGATTATAATATTATTATAGAATCTGCTTCCCCTAGGGATTACCACAGGACAAGAAAGAGGTTGAGAAAGGACTACCATCTTGTTTCTACAATCAATCTCAGTATGATACTTGTATATCAAATCCATACCAAGTATAATATCAAAGTCTTCCATAGTTACGAGAATGAATTCAAAGTGCTTATCTTGATTTTAGAATTTTAGTGGCAAGACATCAATTTTCTATAGTGTAGTAAGTATTTTTTCACTAGGAGTCAACACATCAAGAATGAATCTCAAGTCCCTTATCTGAAGATGTAACATAGATGCCATATTTTGAGAAATGAATGTGCTTGTTGATCCAGAATTGAATAAATCTTTAACAAGTTGATCATTTAAGAATACAATGCCTACACACGTAATTATGTTATGAATATATTGAAGGCATTTGAACAGATATTAGATATATGAAAAGAGTTTAGGTTACTTCAACAAGCTGATTGGGATTTGCCTTGGCTTCTTCTGCAGTCACTATGAATACTTTGGTGTTGTGGTGTCCCTGAGGGGGTGGAGCACCAACTATAGGATTGCTAAAGATGGAGGGAATTAGGAACTTGGTGATGAAATGGCTCTCCTTCTTGTAGTTGTAGCAGACCAGATTGGGATGACAACATAACCCACCATGGTGTCACCCACAAGTCTTGCACTTTGGGTGAGTTATCTTCTGTTGATTTTGGTGATTTTTCTATCCTCCTTTACCTTAACCACTTCTTCCTTATCCCTTGTTATTATGTCCAGGGTGGAACATCCTAGACCTATCATCCTAGGTTGTAGTTAACCCTAGGTATCCCATGCTGGAAGGCTTCTGCAAACCATATTTCCCTTTCCTGCTTGAGGGCCATGTCTAGGTCTTCATCTATTCTTCTAGGATGGGAGGATATGACTAGGGTTTTCATATGAGTAGCTAGGTAGTCAACATAGTGCTCCATGAGGTGAGCTTCAGTCTTAATAGGTGCATAACTCTCCATAAGACTAAACTTCTAGGTGTAGTCAGCTAGTGAGAGATTGTCGTCTTATGTTCACTCCTTCCTCTTCCTGTCATCTATTTGTATAAAGCGGTCAATGAAGAGGGTTTTGAAGGCTTCCCAGCCCATGTTGTCCACTTCTTCTCTCCTATTCCCACCATAGTTTTCCCACCATATTTTTGCCCCTCCCTTAAGCAGATGTGTCGCAAATTTGACCATCTTTTCATTGGGTACTTCTAGGGTACGAAAGGCATTTTCCACAGACAATGTCTAGGCTTCATCCTTATCCATCACCTCAAGCTGGTCTTCCCCCCAAAAGGTGTCAGGATTAAGCTTAACAAAATCTAACATAGTCACCTCCTTATTCTTAGATGAGATGGGTTCAGGGGTTCCTTTTAGGGAAAGGGTCTCCATGAAGTCTAGAAGGACTTTCTTTTGTTCTTCCCACCTATCCATGGCCATTTTCTTAGAATCAGGTTCCTTGGGAGGTTTAGGTTCTTTCCTCTTCTTAGAATATGACTCTTCATAGGCCTTGGAGTTATGGGTCTTTTGAGGCATCTTGAAATTAGGTGAAATATATTAGATATATCATCATCATTTTTTTCATGTTGTATTTCATTATTATTCTTTAATATTATTATTATCTTAATGTTATGATTTGTGGATGATACCCTAAAATCCTTATCAGTCTGTCCTTAGGGCTTCTAAATGGAGTGACTCTTTTCCTAACCTTATATCATAGAGATGAGAGGGAAATATATTTATAAAAAAAACATGAGGTTGGAATTTTTCTATAGAGGGTGTGAGAGGTAATATCTATAGATGAGAAGGGCCATTAATTAAGGTATGCCCAAGAAGTAGGGGACACATAGGGTATCGTCCGAGTAGACTTAGATTGCCATATAGGTAACCTTGTAATTGCCAAGCTAAGTGGCTCAGAGACTTTAGCTAGACCCATGGTAGATGCTATCCTAGTCACTGTATCCCTAACTCAAGGACTACCCTAGACTCACAATAGGGTGAATGAGGTTCATGTGGCCATGATTTGTGAGCATTGGATTTGATATGAAATGTGACGACCCCAATTCCTATACACTTTCCAAGTTGACATTCCCTAGACATGGTGAACTCATATCTATAAGATGTCAAGAGGGAAAATTTAAGGGATTGTGATTGTCATCTGAAGTTACATGGAATCCAGATCATTGTTCACAACATCACATATATAGCCAAACAAATTATCATTCATATGGTAAAAAGTCATAATACATTATTCAAGAAGAGAAAGATTAGTTCTATGGAATGAAAAGTACATAAAGTCACATGTGTTTTCAACACCTCATATTAGGGTTTTGGTTTTACTAGGGTTTTCAATTTGTGTCTTGAGTTTTAACTCAGGGTCAAACAGGGAGTATCCTCGGGTTAGGGATTAGAATGTGGATTTAGGTATTTAGGATGGTTGATTTTCCCTTAATTTTCATTATTGAAAGAGAGAGAAGATAAGGGTAATCCATGTGATATTAATGAGTGTGAACCTATCATTGATCATCATATTTGGGTTTTGAGTCAAGGGCTTAGGGTTAGATGGATGTCTTATGGTTTTTCATAAATATAGAACCTTGTTCTTATATTCATTTTCTATAAGTTAACTAATAATAGAACATTAATTAAAGGTATAGAAGGGTACATTGATTCTAGGATTGGTTTTAGGTACAGCTGATAATTTATATAGGTTATCCTCATTTTTTTAGAAATTGGGTATTTTATGGGGATTTTTTGGATGTTCGAAACATTAATTATGGCTTTTACATATTAAACCAATCAGAAAAGGTTTGGGTTTTAAAAGAAAAATAAAAAAGTGGGAAAGCAGCTGGACCTCTGGGATCATAGGAGGGATCTAGCTCCGTAGATCCTCCTCTTAAACTACAAGACAACCTTGCCTAATAGAGTGGAGCATGGAGGTACAAAGACACAAATTCCCAAGTGTTTTGATACGTGATTGCGACAGATAAGGGGCAAAGCAGACAACTCATACACTCGATTGATGCTACTCTTGCGCCATGGTAGTAGTGAGGCAAAGAGAGAGGAGGTGATCACTCTGGGTAGCTAGGTGAGTGTTGAGGTGTGCAGAGGTACAAGTCGAAATTGTGGTGTCACCTGATAACATGAAACCCAAAAGGGGTGGTCAGAGGTGGTCTATAGCATAGGTTACAATCAACAACGGGTGAAGAGAATAAAAATTGTATTTTGAGAATTACCTCCCCTCCAGTTGGATTGAGGGATGAAGGAGCTTTTTGTGAGTTTTAGTGATTATTCTCGAGCTTAACTGATGTGAGGGTGTGTTCAGGCTCCTCCTCCGGTGCTGCTCTGCAACTCGTTCCTAGGTGCTAGTCGACCAGACTCCCTTAGGATTTGCGAGTCTAGGTAAGGGAAATAACCTCTTTGCCAAAGTCTCGTGATGGTGTGGATGCTGGGAATTGAGTGGCACTAACCCTAAGGTGAGTAGATGTCTTAGTCAGGTGCAGGTGGGGGTAGCTTGAGGGTGGAGGAATTGGGGTAGGTTCGAGTGCAATTGGGCTCGAGGATGGTTAAAGGGAGGTAGGTGGTGATATGGGAGGCCTTAAATAGGTAGGGGAGTTATCGTGTGAGGAAGCCCTAAGTAGGGTGTCAACACCATGTGAGAGCAGCGAGAAAGGAGGGGGTCATTCTTGCTGATCTGCGGTTAGAGGTGACATGGTTGCATTTGTTGAGCTCGTCTCAGTGAGAGGAGATTATCTTCCAATTATCTTGAGTGGATAATTCTTAAGGTGGGTGTGCGAGATCGTGATCGGGTGACATGTTTGTTGGGTTGGGAGACACGGTCCGGCGGGATGTAGGAGACAAGATCTCCACCATTGGATGCTCCCTCGATCTGAGATTAGATAGATTAAACGGTCGAGATGTTAGGCCCACTAAAGGGTGTCCGCACCCAGGCTGAGCAGCCTTACATGACACATAACTGTCACATGTTATTGGTCAAATCATCAGAACTTAGATCATTAGGCCTAAATGAAAGTTATTGTGTACATTTAATTCAATTACTTATAATTCCCACATGTTTTAATCAATTAAAGTGAAAATTTAGGTATAGATTCATGATGTCATCATCTAGTGAAGGTATAAAATTAGGTTCCAAATTTGTAGATTGACTATATAAATTGACTAAGTATCATAATACATATATTCCACCTCTTTATGAACTAGGGTTTATCTTATAATGAAATTGATCATTCCTTTTTGTCAGTTAATTTAGGAATATGGTTGAGGGTATTATTGAAAATACCAATATTGTAAGAGAGAGAAAATATAAGCAAAAACTCACTCTATCACATTTTTGGTCCATATATATCATTATTGTAATGCATATCATGTTAGAAACACTCCCTAGTTAAAAATATTTATCTTCCTCTCATGTGATTAAAAGATCAGGGTGTTATATTATGGTATCAAAGCAATAATGTAGATGGCCATCAGACAAATTCGCATATTTTGAGTTTTGATTGCCCCATTAGAATCTAAGTGAGACTAGATAGATTTATAAAGATAGTTAGTAGACCTAGTAATAATAGAAGTGAGATAAATATACTAGAATCTAGGATATAGGTTTAGTCAGGCAATAGAATTTGAGATATAAACTAGGGTTAGTGTCTAGTTGCTTTAGACTTTTTGTGTTAACTTTAGATTTGTACATATTATGCCCCCTCTTTTTCCCATATGTTTTTTGTATGGGACACAAGCTTATGGAATTTTGTAGAGGGTATGTTATATGCATAATCTAAACTAATTACACTTATCTCATTTTTTCAAGTGCATATGGTATGGGACATGTGTACTTTCAGATGAAATAAATATGGAAAAACATGGCACTTTAAGATGTATCACCACACGACTTGCATTGAGAGTTGATAAAAGAAAGTTGACACAAAATTCTTGAGGTGGATGGCCACCTTAACCTAATTGGATGCCTATTAGAACCCTAAAATGAATAACAATGGTAGATTTTTTGAAATAGTTAAATGACTTAGCATTAAGTGGAATAATTATTGGATGGAGATAAGGTCTTTTTCCTACTATACTCGATGAGAATTAGAGAACTCTTGATTTCCAAAGGATCTCCATCCCAAGGAAAATTACAATCACACAGCAAATCATGATGGCTTATTAAGGGTAATGCTTGATGATAATAAAATTGAGGTTATGAACCAAATTTAAGTCAAGTATGATAATTGCTAAAGGCAAATAAAAGTCTTTAACGTTATGCATGAGGATGCTTTAAGCATATGGTGATACAATATATGTGATAGTATGGAACTGTGATGACCCTGATTTTATGATTATGATACCCAATATAGTGTTTTAAGATCATGAGTGTCATGTAGATGATTGATACCAAAATGAGGAATTGGTTATTCAATCATTGCATATTTCCACCCAAAAAGTGTAACTATATATGTAATTGACAATTAGAACATTGATTGAGTTCAAGTATGATGAATAGGTTTGATTAATTGATTTGGGTACATATGAGTCCATGGGACCCATTTAATAGTACCAATGCACTCAAGTGATATATTAGTGAACTTGAGGTATTAGTATTATAATAAGTGTTCTGGACTTGTAGGATCAAGAATTATGATGATTTGAATTGAATTCAAGGTTAATATGCCTCTTTATAAGGTCGTTCAAATAATTTATTTGCACAAACAAATAATGAAGTTTGTGTCTCAAACTATTGTAGAAGTTGTCTTAGGGTAGTATGAGCCAATATCTAAAGTTCCAAAATGTTTGGAGTTTGCTACAAACATATGTATCTATTTGAGGTTGGAACATTAGTGATGTAAATATGATTGGACTTTAGCTTTTTGGGTATATTTGTACTTAGGCATGTGACAGACTTTATGTCACATAGTTTTGTTCATTGTGTTGTGCGGCTCCTTCAAAGCTATGGACCCAGGACCCAGTCATCCCTAACCTCTGTAAATGGAGTAACATAACTCACTGAGGTGTCCTTCGGAGCCGATGAAGGAGGGGGGTAGTCAAAGGGGAATTAGATTTGTGATACTCAGAACCTGAACAACCCCTCACACAGCCACATTGGTACAGAAATCACAGAGAACCAAACTTCATCCCCCCCTTGTCGTTCTCCACCCACCAAACCAGCGAGACCCCAAACAAAAATAGTATTGACATGGAGAATATGGAGCTCGGTTTCCCGCAGCATCGCATCACCATAGGAGAGAGACCGGCTTCAAAATTATCAGGGGAAGATGATCCTCTAGACCACTCGAATATGAGGAAGGATATGCTATCCATTTGGAGGTGTCTTCCTGATAAATCCCATCATCCAAGCCGTGGAGCCGGAGCTTGACGACCAGGGGAGGAGACCCTGACCTGGGTTTCTTGCTCGCTGGAGAAAAGGCTCACAGCAGCGGAATCTTCTTGCCCAGATCAGAATAGGCCATAGAAGACCCTCATGGTGGTGAGGATGTGGGCACCAATGATGATATCCTTGGTTGCAAAGCCCTCTAATCGAAGGAAGGTTTCACCTTTCCTTCTTCTTGTGGCATCAGTCGGAGGCCTGGCCCTGCATTGCGATGGCGGTCGCAGGAGTGCAGAGCCAAGCTCTGTGCATCCAGTCGGGGTCGTCCACGCGATCGACGATTCTAGGAGAAGGAAGAGGGAGACTAAGAGGATGAGGAGGACTTATGCTCGTCTAGACCCTTGTTGGAGACAAACTCCTGCGTGCGGCGGCGCCCTGGTGCGTCACACAAAACATTACCCTCGCAGAGGCGAGCGCAAGAGCGAGAGAGATAGAGTAGAAAGATTAGTCCAACTCCCAGCCGTCCGGCTCAACAAGTAGAGTCTAGTTAGGGTCAAACATCTTAAGGAATGAAAGAGCAGGTGGCGACCATCTAGGGCGCCTGGAAGGAGATCCAGCGGTCCACATTTAACCCTAAAGGTAAATCCTTTTAAATTCTCATAAATATACCATATCTTAGAAATATGATTATAAATAGATCCATTGGCCAATAATTACCCCAAAAATATCTCTAGACTCAGAAAAATATCCTCTACATTATTGGACCCTTAGATCAGACTTTTGAAAAACAACTGATGATGATATTTAATGTAGAGTAAGATTCTTCTTTTGGGTTCATTTAATTTGTATAATTAGCAAATGATGGATATAAAATATGAGAAAAATATTCTTGGAACCCTAATACCACTTAGAAACCATAAGTGGACTCTAATCTAATATTAATGCCAAAATGTTATGTCTTTCCTTATTAATGAGCAAATTAATGCTTTTAAACTCTTTTTAGTTCTAGAAAATAGACCTATCATCTGAAAATTATGAAATATGAACCAGACCCTTAGAATGACATCTGGATCACTATAAAATATCAGAGACAAACCTAGGTCATCTTGGACCTTAGATTTGACCTAAACCCTAATTTGGACCTAAAATATCAGTAATATTATGAACCATGTATTAATGACGATTAATTGTTATTAATCAGGTGATGACCAGATTGTCTAGATGATCAAGGATAGCTATGATTCTCTGAACTCAAGTACGTGGATATAATTATATGACTAGTTTTTGCTGGATGATAATTATGAGTAATTTCTTGCATGTATTTGAATATCTTGTTGGATGTACATCTATATGTATTGTCATTTCTGCCTTAAACAATACGAACACTAAGGAAAGAAAATGGAATGTAGTTACTGATGGTTCATTAATCTCCCTATTAGAGAGGGAAAGCATTAATGTTGACTAGCACCTCCCTAATGGTACAAGGTACGCAGGGAGATCCCTAATGGTACAAGGTACGCAGGGATAGGGCCCAATATTTATGTTTGTGCTAAGTCCACCATAGTAATACATGTCCATTGAAATATGATTAATAACTTGGGTTTACCTGATTTTCTGCCATTAAATAATGTTTCTTTCTCTCTTTCTTCTTTTTCTAGTATTTTCAATATGCCAGCATAGTATAGCTCTTTAATTCCACGTACCAACTTTTGTTGATGTTTTGTTTCTCGTATTTTATAGGTCCAGAGTGAGAATGGGATAAGGGATTAGGATGTGAGCAAGTTGTACAGGTTGTACCTATTGTCTAAGATCCTAGATAGCATACATGTTTATAGATTGTAGATTTCATTCAATATGTAACTGTAAATCATTTGTAATAATTCATATTGTATAAATATACATGTTGAGATTGTTTATGGTGTATGTTATGGTTGTATGTTCATGTATGTGTATTATGCTTCCGCATCGCTTTCTGATATGATTGGATGATGTTTTCGGATTCTGACATCTCATTCCCAATAGGGTTTGGAGAAGCCAAAATCCGGGGACGTCACAGTTGGTATCAGAGCATGAACATTAGCTACACCTAACAATTGCTCACCATGAAACATTAAACCTAAATCTCACCTTTCACTTTAAAACCTTAGAAACTTAGTAAGTTGTTCTATAGGAATAAGGTTTGACTTAGCCTCTAAGTTAGAACCTAGATGTTCGAGAACTAGGTTTAGACAAGTGTAAGAAACCCTTTCCATATAGATCTCATATGTATTGGGTAGCTATACTAGTCTACATCTCGTTCTCACCATTTCACTAGGTGACATGACACTAGACTATCTACTGTGTGCGGGACACTCAATTTTGCTGATTTGGTTTTGTTTTCCAATTGGCTCGAGCCTCGATAGTTTTCTCTGTCATCTGCCTTCTCAGAGAAAAACTATATAATATTTTATTATATATATGTAAATATGAAAATGTGTCCCTCACACTATAGAGTAGTTAGTGTTCATGAAATCTAAGTGAAAGGGAGTGACATCAGTCTAGAAGAGAGAATAGATCTAGATTAGACGTCTAGAGCCTCATAAGGTTATGTGATACATGGATAGACAAAAGAAAGATGAAGGAAATAATCATATAGAATCTTATCTAACTTTAATCCATGATGGTATAAGTTTCCTTATTAATATTTGAGTTGTAGATGAGCCGAATCCACTCTTAGAGGATCTATGCTAAGTCGTGATGATGAAAGTACATTCCCTTTTCCTACTTAAGATAAGCTAAGTTAAGATAGAGATGAGTGTGCATGAGCCTCAAGCTCTTATACAAGGAGGATATCTAGTGGTAGGATGAGATATGTGGTGAACTCTAGAGAGAGTAAGACCCATAGGGAGAAGGTCATAGGACCTAGCCTCCAATATATGAGATATGTGTTAAAAAAAATGTCCTACACTAGATTACTCTCGAGTGTTGAGTTGAGTCCTTATGCATGATTCAAATCTATATGTGAGAATTGGGTAAAATAAACGGATGGGTAGATGGCCCATATGATAAAGTCAATCCTTTGGCTGAGTTAGGTCCTAGCTTGAGTGACATATTTTGTGGATTTCATCATTAATTGCAAGTGAGGTAATATATGAACTCTAGTTATGAGAGTATGATGCTTTGTGCAAAAGATACTAAAAAATACAATTCTCCCTTCTTCTTCTCTTTCTTAATATATGATGATAGAAACCTCACTTGAGCTATATAGATTATTTATATATGAGGAGTCACTCGTATAAGCTGACCTATTCTATATTTCCCCCCTATATCATACATGTAGTACCCAAGATTGAAATCATGATAAGTTTGACTTTAAAATATTCTCTCCCCTTCATATGAAACATGAAAGATATGATGTTGAGATCATGGGATAAACTTAGTACATTCTCTTTTTCCTTCACATAATACATGCAATGCATAAAAAGTTGAACTCATGAACTTGATATAAAGATATTTTTGGATCATAGGATATATGATCAAAAATGTAGTTCGTAACTTTAATACTTCTCAATATGATTCTAAGTTGAGTATAAAATATCACACCATAGGGTGAAACCCTAATGGTCAAGCATGTTAGTAAGCCCTTCTTATGTAGAAAAATCCTAATATCAAGGATGAAGATAAATCTCCTCTAATGCTGAAATCATTGTAAGATGTTAATGATGTTAGATTTGAACAATATGAATGTCATGGCATATAAACGAATTCTTCTTGAATTTTAAAAGTATAAACAAAACATGTACCCTTAGGGGTGATGTAATCCTAAGATATCATAATGTCATGTTATGGCTAAGACCTTAAATGATGCTTCAATCCAGATAAGGTTAGGTGTGTACACCCTTGATGATATACAATCCTAAGATGAAAATTTAGGGTATATCCATTAGTATGATAGCCTTGAAACCATAAGTGGTGGCCTAGATGTAAAAAAAAATCTCCTTGCTATCACTGGGAATATAAGCTTAGTTGAATTTCGGGGATGAAATTCCATTTAAGGTGGGGTGAATGTGATGACCCTGGTTTTATGATTATGATACCCAATATAGTGTTTTAAGATCATGAGTGTCATGTAGATGATTGATACCAAAATGAGGAATTGGTTATTCAATCATTGCATATATCCACCCAAAAAGTGTAACTATATATGTAATTGACAATTAGAACATTGATTGAGTTCAAGTATGATGAATAGGTTTGATTAATTGATTTGGGTACATATGAGTCCATGGGACCCGTTTAATAGTACCAATGGACTCAAGTGATCTATTAGTGAACTTGAGGTATTAGTGTCATAACAAGTGTTCTGGACTTGTAGGATCAAGAATTATGATTATTTGAATTGAATTCAAGGTTAATATGCCTCTTTATAAGGTCGTTCAAAGAATTTATTAGCAAAAACAAATAATGAAGTTTGTGTCTCAAACTATTGTAGAAGTTGTCTTAGGGTAGTATGAGCCAATATCTAAAGTTCCAAAATGTTTGGAGATTGCTACAAACATATGTATCTATTTGAGGTTGGAACATTAGTGATGTAAATATGATTGGACTTTAGTTTTTTGGGTATATTTGTACTTAGGCATGTGACGGACTTTATGTCACATAGTTTTGTTCATTGTGTTGTGCGGCTCCTTCAAAGCTATGGACCCAGGACCCAGTCATCCCTAACCGCCGTAAATGGAGGAACAGAACTCACTGAGGTGTCCTTCAGAGCCGATGAAGGAGGGGGGTAGTCAAAGGGGAATTAGATTTGTGATACTCGGAACCTGAACAACCCCTCACACAGCCACATTGGTACAGAAATCACAGAGAACCAAACTTCATCCCCCCCTGGCCGTTCTCCACCCACCAAACTAGCGAGACCCCAAACAAAAACAGTATTGACGTGGAGAATATGGAGCTCGGTTTCCCGCAGCATCGCATCACCATAGGAGAGAGACCGGCTTCAAAATTCTCAGGGGAAGATGATCCTCTAGACCACTCGAATATGAGGAAGGAGATGATATCCATTTGGAGGTGTCTTCCTGATAAATCCCATCATCCAAGCCATGGCGCCGGAGCTTGACGACCTGGGGAGGAGACCCTGACCTGGGTTTCTTGCTCGCCGGAGAAAAGGCTCACAACAGCGGAATCTTCTTGCCCAGATCAGAACAAGCCATAGAAGACCCTCATGGTGGTGAGGATGTGGGCGCCGACAATGATACCCTTGGTTGCAAAGCCCTCTAATCGAAGGAAGGTCTCGCCTTTCCTTTTTCTTGTGGCGTCAGTCGGAGGCCTGGCCCTGCATTGCGGTGGCGGTCGCAGGAGTGCAGAGCCAAGCTCTGTGCATCCAGTCGGGGTCGTCCACGCGATCGACGATGCTAGGAGAAGGAAGAGGGAGACTAAGAGGATGAGGAGGACTTATGCTCGTCTAGACCCTTGTTGGAGACAAACCCCTGCGTGCGGCGGCGCCCTGGTGCGTCACACAAAACATTACCCTCGCAGAGGCGAGCGCAAGAGCGAGAGAGATAGAGTAGAAAGATTGGTCCAGCTCGCAGCCGTCCAGCTCAACAAGCAGAGTCCATTTAGGGTCAAACAGCTTAAGGAATGAAAGAGTAGGTGGCGACCATCTAGGGAGCCTGGAAGGAGATCCAACGGTCCACATTTAACCCTAAAGGTAAATCCTTTTAAATTCTCAGAAATATACCATATCTTAGAAATATGGTTATAAATAGCTCCATTGGCCAATAATTACCCCAAAAATATCTATGGACTCAGAAAAATATCCTCTACATTATTGGACCCTTAGATCAGACTTTTGAAGAACAAATAATGATGATATTTAATGTAGAGTAAGATGCTTCTTTTGGGTTCATTTGATTTGTATAATTAGCAAATGATGGATATAAAATATGAGAAAAATATTCTTGGAACCCTAATACCACTTAGAAACCATAAGTGGACTCTAATCTAATATTAATGCCAAAATGTTATGTCTTTCCTTATTAATGAGAAAATTAATGCTTTTAAACTCTTTTTAGTTCTAGAAAATAGACCTATCATTGGAAAATTATGAAATCTGAACTAGACCCTTATAAGGACATCTGGATCACTATAAAATATCAGAGACAAACCTAGGTCATCTTGGACCTTAGATTTGACCTAAATCCTAATTTGGACCTAAAATATCAGTAATATTATGAACCATGTATTAATGACGATTAATTGTTATTAATCAGGAGATGACCAGATTGTCTAGATGATCAAGGATAGCTATGATTCTCTAAACTCAGGTACGTGGATATAATTATATGACTAGTTTTTGCTGGATGATTATTATGAGTAATTGCTTGCATGTATTTGAATATCTTGTTGGATGTATTGTCATTTCCGCCTTAAACAATAAGAACACTAAGGAAAGAAAATGGAATGTAGTTATTGATGGTTCATTAATCTCCCTATTAGAGAGGGAAAGCGTTAATGTTGACTAGCACCTCCCTAATGGTACAAGGTACGCAGGGATAGGGCCCAATATTTATGTTTGTTCTAAGTCCACCATAGTAATACATGTCCATTGAAATATGATTAATAACTTGGGTTTACCTAATTTTCTGCCATTAAATAATGTTTCTTTCTCTCTTTCTTCTTTTTCTAGTATTTTCAATATGCCAGCATAGTATAGCTCTTTAATTCCATGTACCAACTTTTGTTGATGTTTTGTTTCTCGTATTTTCTAGGTCCAGAGTGAGAATGGGATAAAGGATTAGGATGTGAGCAAGTTGTACAGGTTGTACCTATTTTCTAAGATCCTAGATAGCATACATGTTTATAGATTGTAGATTTCATTCAATATGTAACTGTAAATCATTTGTAATAATTCATATTGTATAAATATACATGTTGAGATTGTTTATGGTGTATGTTATGGTTGTATGTTCATGTATGCGTATTATGCTTCCGCATCACTTTCTGATATGATTGGATGATGTTTTCGGATTCTGACATCTCATTCCCAATAGGGTTTGGAGAAGCCAAAATCTGGGGACGTCACAAATGATGCAAGAACACTATAATATAGCCTTTGAGCTGATTTTCACAAGATATAAAGCCCTGAGAGGTTGCTCGAGTATGGTTTGATTTAGTAATCTTGGGGATAGAAACAATTTCATGAGAGATTGGTGATTATTAGTACCATGGGTTCACCCAACCTAGAGGACCATGATTAGATGAAGAAATTCATTAAAAATAATATTAAGAAAGTAATGTACATTTTTTGTCCCCCAAACTAAGTGAAGAATTTGGTAAAATGAGTATATTGATGTAATGTGCATTATAATGTAAAGTTTCATGAAGAAATCACAATAAATGACTCACTAATTTCAAGTAGAGGACCATGATAATGATGATGAACCATGAGACAACATTTAATTATTCATCCTCTTCAGTTTTAGAACTCTAGATTTGTGCCTTAAGAGAAAAGCTAGACTATAACCTTGACCAAAATATTGTGAGAGTGGGCTATCAATAAAAGATTGTTACTAGCTCTTATCATCCAAAAATATTTTAAGGACTCGGAGATTTTTACCCATTAGAATGGTCATTTTGATGTAACTGTGTTGTATATGAGTATAGGAGAAGGGTTCTAAATGACTTTAGTGTGGAATTTCACAAACCAAAGTAAATGGTCTATACCCATGAGTATTCACTTACTAACCCCAATATATTTACATGTTTCTTAAATAATACTTTTATGATTTGTGTGATCCAATGTTCAAAGATATTTAGATAAGACATGCAAGTAAGGATTTTGTAATTTCATGGATATATCCTTTTGGGCCTAAGATCTCAAGTAGAGACATGTTGATAAGATTTCTTAGAATGATTAATATCTAAAACTGAAATACATGATAAGGATATAATTTTTGAATGCATTTAGCCACAATTATGTATCTAAGATATGACTTATCTGCTAATATTTAATATCGATGAAAGACGTTGAGGTTAGAATGCATTAAGATTCATATAAGATCTGATTTAATGAAATGAAATGGAATTATGGAGTTATATCCAAGCCTTAGTGCAGGTCAAATCAAGAGACTTGACCCAAACCCTTTGTATAGGTCACAAGACCAAGGTACCGGAGTGCATGTCTCCAAGGAAAGATATTTAAAAAGATAGAATTAAAAGTAAAGAAAGAATAGTTGTTTTTGCTTAAGGTGTTCCTACATATTTCAATGTTAGTTGTATGTGCTAGTTAGATAAGGATGTTAGACATAGTTTGTTATTCATGAGAAGGTCATACTTTCAAAGTGTCGACAAGATTTTATGATAATTGTCAAGAGTTAGTGTTTGTAAGCCATGCAAAATCCTATGTGGGTAGTCTACTATAGTTTAACCAATTTTCAAGGATGAAATTCCCAAAAAGATGGGTAGTATTGTCACACCTCTACTTTTTGGGACCTAGAAAAGACATGATTAAGTTATTGAAGGAATCAATATAGGATTTATTTATGGCTACAAGAAGGTTCCATCCAATTTTCATGATATTTGGATTTAAGGTCAAAAAAATGTTGAGAACTATATTATAGAATTGGGATTGTTTTGTAATATCTTTGAAGTATGGGAATCAATTATTTTATTTGATAATTTTAGGTGACAATCCAATTGGAATGATGAAGGAAATGTGATGACCCTAGTTAATGATTTGATCCATAGACCTAGTTTAAACCTTCATATTAAGTAAAGAAATAATGATCAAATGTACAGTAAGAAGCTTCAATTGAGGAATTATGTTAGTTCATACTTTGATTATTGTAATTGAGAGTTGGATCAATCTTATGGACCCTATGGAAGACCAAGGAATGGGCCAGGTGCCCTAGGAACCATTCCAAGCCCATTTGGTCCAATCATAGTCTACATATGGGACCTTGAAGTACAAGTTTGGGAATTTAGTGTTTCATTCTCATGGTAAATACTAAATATATTTCCAATAGATGGAGAATTTCAATGTACGATTATGGTTTAAATTTCAAATAACTTTGAATTATCTAGTTATCTAGGTAATTAAAATAGTAATTATCCTATATTTACTTAGAAGACAAATTTAAAGTAATTATCTACTTTTGTTTTGATATAATCCTTTTCTCAGGAAAGGATAATGTCAAGATGAAGTTAACCCAAAAATTTGGAATTGAAGAGGATCTTCATTCTGCTTATACACTTACTTCTATAAAACAGACTTCTACCCCAAAAAACAAAAAAATGGTGGACGAGAGTTCGAAACAAGGTAGAATAGGTCCAAATAGAGGATTCACGAGGGGGGGGGGTCTTGCCAAAGATTGGGTAGAGTGCATGCTATAAAAGCCTCAATAATCCATAGAAGTAGATTAGATGATGCTAGATCTAAGGTTTTGTGCAAATTGAGAGAGAGAACAAGTGAAGAAGAACAACATAGACCAAAACTAACAAGGCATGTGTTTGAGGATGGGGTCTTATTCACCTACCACTCAGGGAATGGCATCCACACAAACATGGTAGTAGAGAACCATATGATGTTAGAGGGAAGCTCACATTAGGCATCAATGGCCTGAGCGCCATGATCCAGATCACCAGATTTTGGATGTCGGGAGGTAGACAATAGAGCTGCATGGGAGACGAGTCAGGTGCATGACAAAGAAGAAGGGATTGTTTGATCCATAGGTTCCAAATTAGTCTATTCTAGGTGTAGATCCGTGACTTCTACTGGCAAGGGAGGTCTCTAAGAATCTTCACCATCAGATCAACTTTGAACAAACAACACTCATCAAAGAGGTATCCTATTTGAATAGACATATCTCCTAAGTTAGCTATCTGAATTTAGAAATGAAGGTGTTCATAGAAAGCATATGATTACTCCTAAAAATAGTTTTTAAGGGTCATTTTGGTGACTAGTAATTATTATAATTTGATTACTAAAAGAAACAAGGTTTCGATGTTTTGGCCATTAAAAATAGCAAAAGACTTTAGAAATTCATAAATATTTTACAATAAGAATATTTTGATATATTAAATATGACTCCAAAAATGGATCATTTGTATTTGAAATTTTATTACAATTTTTGATGTAAACCCTAAAAAGGGCATTATGGGTATTTCACCCAATGTTTTATAATGAACCAACCAAAGATTTCTACCTAGAATTTTATATACATTGTTCTTACTACTTCTAATGTTTTTATGGAGTTTCAAGTATAATTATATTAGAACCTAGTTCTTGGGGACTAAGTAGTTGTTAGGCAAGATAATTGATGCCTATTTATGAGGGAATATGGGATAAGTATGAATATTTTGTTACTAAGATGATTTGTAATTGATTATTAATCTCATGTCATAATTGTGTCAACAAGATTTGTATATTTGATTATGTTTGAGATTTATCCTCATTATTTATTTTTTATGCTCATATTAGTGCATTAGTTGATTTCAACTTAATTGAGTATAAAGACTAATAGTTATATATTGTAGGTTTTGATATAAGTTAAATATTATGATTTTACCATTGTTTCATATTAGACTCATGCTTAGCTAAACATGAACCCTAATTTATTGAAGGAGTTTAGAGTGATGGGGTTTGGATTTAGAATTATAAAGAGGGAACACACACATGGGCATACATAAACTTGTTGGAGTCCAGGTAAATATGTCGTGAACCAAGGAATCAAGACTACATTAAAGATATCTTTAGAAAAGGTAATTGGGCCATGTCCAATGAATTTTATTATTTTTATGCACCATCCTACAACTTCTTACAAAGTAACTTTGAGATTAAGTTAGTTTCATACATTCAGCTGTTAATGTTAGCTCATATTCAATAATGCCTTTAGTAAGCAGATTTTGTTCAAATGAAGTTATATTGTGAGGATATCATTTTATAGATTTTTGGTATTTAAACTACTTTCAGATACTTAGTATATATTTATTCAGTTCACTTTAATTCTCAAGCCTTTAAACAAAAATTTTGTATAGATATCAGAATTCAATCGAGTCATCCATTAAATAATAGTTTTAAATTAAGACTTATTAATATAATAAGAATATAGATTTCAAATGTTAAGATTTATATTTCTCATTATGAGTAGTTATTAATTAGATCCACATACCTAATAAGAGTCTCAAATCCAATCTAACTTATTTAGTAATTAAGATACAGATTTAGAGTTTAGATTAAAATTAAATTTAAAAGTAAGAAATAGAGATTCAAATTCAAATCCAAAATTCAATATATGCTAAGTTATTCATATCTATTTTTAGTATAAGATAAGTTCAAATTCAAAATTTAGTATATGTTTAGTAATCAATATTCAATTTTAGTATAAGATAAGTTCAGATTCAAAATTTGTATATGTTCAATTATCAATATTCACATTTATTAGAAGATAAATTCTGATTCTAAATTTAGTAAGTACAAATTTAAGATAATTAATTCAAAACCTTCACATAAGACATTATATGATAAGTCCTCATTCAGTTAGTCCTAGGACTATTTAGAGGCATCTATTTCCAATTCAGAGGAGTGTTTATACCAATTAAGAGGTACTTCGGTACCAATTTAGGGCGTACTCACATCAATTTAGAGATACCTCAGTGTCATTCAGAGGCATGTAGTGCCAATTCATAGGTACTTTGGTACCAATTCAGAGGCATAGGTACACCAATCTAGGAGGACATATTGTATAATGGTGGCCACAAAATATATAAATGACATAAATAAAAGACACATTAATTCAGTATAATTTTATAACTTTTAGAGATTTGTTCATCTTTTAGTTATATCATATTCAAGTTTATATTATTAGGAATTCAATGCAACTTACTCTAACCTATGTTTCCCTTTGTACGTTGTTGGGGATGAAATGTATGCATGTATAAAACTTTAGGAGATAGTCATAACAAGAGGATGCATCTACAATTTTAAGAAGTTCACTTGGTGGGCACCATCTACACAGTCCTAGATTTGATATGAGATTTGTTTAAAGTGATATGAGATTTCCCCATTTGAATTCAGGTGTCTGTAGATAGATTTTGAAACACGGCTAGTAGCCTTGGTTATAATAAAAGTGAGAGAAATATTGTAGAACTAGGTTAGAGGTTTAGTCAGGCAATAGAAGTTGAGATATAAACTAGGGTTAGTGACTTTTTAAGTTAACTATATATTTTTTCATATTATTCCCTCTCTTTTTCCCACATGTTTGTGGTATGGGACACAAGCTTATGGGGTTTTGTAGAGGGTATGTTATATACATAAATTTAACCTTATTCTGCTTGTCTCATTTATTTCTAATGTAAATGGTACAGGACATGTGTACTGTAGGATGAGATAAATATGGTATGAAATGGAACTATCAGATGTATGACTAGACGACATGCATTGGGGGGTGACAAAAAAAGTTAACACAACAACTTTGAGGTAGATAGTTACATAAACCTAAATGGATACCTATTAGAACTCTAGAATGCATAACAAAGGTAGATATTTTGAAATAGATGAGTGACTTAACTTTAGAGTGGAATAATTATGGGATAGAGATTAGGTATTTTTCCTAATACACTCTATGATAATTAAAGAACTCTTGATGTCATTAGGATCTCCATCCCAAGGAGGAATCACAATTGCACATTGAATCATTACAACTTGTTAAGGGTAATGCTTGAGGATAATAGAATTGATGTTACGAACCAAATTTAATTTTAAAGTATGATAATTGCTAAAGGTGACAAAAAGTCTTTAAGGTCATATATGAGTATGCTTTAAGCATATGGTGATACAAGATATGTGATAGTATGGATCAATGATCTAGGATCACTATAATTTTGGGTTTTAGATGATTTTCAAATGAGATAGATCCCAGAAAAATTGCTCGACTACAGTTTGATTCAATATTATTGAGAATAGGAACAATTTCATGAGAGAGGTGATTATCAATACCTTAGGTTCTCACTAGTGGACCATGATTAGATGAACAAAGTCATTAATAATAATATTAAGAAAGTAATGTACATTTTTCGTCCCCCAAACTAAGTGAACAATATGGTAAAATGACTGTATTGATGTAATGAGCTCTATGATGTAAGGTTTTGTGAAGAAATCACCATATATGAGTGACTAATTTTAAGTATAAGATCATGATAATTATGAAGAACCATTAGTCAACATTTAATACTTCATCCTCAAAAATTTTAGAAGCCTAGATTCGTTCCTTAAGAGAAAAGATGGACTATAACCTTGACCAAAGTGCTTGGAGGGTTGGTAATCCATAAAAGATGGTTAATTTCTCTTAGCATTCAAGAATATAACAAGGACTTAGAGATTTGTACCCATTAGAAAGATCATTTTGACCTAACCGTGTTGTACATGATTAGAGGAGAAGGGTGTATGAATGACTTTAGTGTGGGATTTCACAAACCAAAGTAAGTGGTCTATACCAATGAGTATTTACTTACTAAGCCTGACATATTTACATATTTCTTAATTATGACTTTCACAATTTGTGTGATCCAATGGTCTATGATATTTAGATAATACATGCAAGTAAGGTTTTTTGTACTTTCATGGATATATCCTTAGTTCCTAAGATCTCAATTAGAGACATGTTGATAAAATTCCATAGAATGATTAATATCTAAGAATTTAAAACACAATGGTAGAGGGTTTCTGCTCTGGCGACTGAGAGGGCATTTTAGGGCGTGCGGCTGGCGATCTCGGGGGAGGGGGCCTCAGCGGCGGTCGGACGCCACCCCACTCCCCCTGGGCATCTTCTTCAGCTCGTTTCTCCTCTGATCTGGTGAGGGTCAGAGACTACCGGTCTATCCATCCCTTCCCCCCTTCTCTCATGTCGGCCGTGTGGAGTGCCAGACCTGGTCTGGGTGTGCTGCTGCATCGACTGGCGTTTTGGTGGGCTGGGAGCAGCTGTGACCTCTCCCGGACGCTAGCCATCGGTAGGTGCGATGTACCTAGTTTCTCCCACCCTTTGCTAACAGATCTGCTGGAGTCGAGCTTTCCCCCTCTTGCTGTGGTTCACGTTTACTGCTTTCCGTAGTTAATTTTCCTTAGTTTAGGGCAGTTTATCTGCCGGGTTTCTACGTCTTAATGGTATCTGTTTCTATCCTTTGGAATAAAGGTTTTTCTCCTTCCAGTGTGGAGGTGGTCTGGCTTGGGGTTTATCCCTGTACTTCGACCATGATTGGGGTTTCCCCCCTTTCTTATGTGGTGGTCAGTTGCTCTGTTGGCTACTTTTTGGTTTTTTATCCACAGAGGTCAGAAGGTGATCACAAGAATTATGGTCTTTCTTACTCTTGGATTTATGGAAGAATCATCTACTGCGTTGAGATCACCCAGGATTGTGGTTTGATTCCGGTTAAAAGCTCCTATGGCGAGCTCGTCGGGGAGGAATCCAATTTGAAGTGTTTTATTTATATCCAATCCCATCTACTAAATGTTGATGTAATTTTCCTTTCTTTTCTCTTGAGCGGCGGACTATTATTCTTTGTAGATGTTGTATGGCTGTTATCAGTGTGATAGAAACTGATTTAAAAAAAAAGAATTTAAAACACAATTAAATTATAAGATTTGAATGCATGAAGCCACAATTATGCTTCTAAGATATCACTTATGTTTTAAGTTTAAGATTTGGGTAAGACACTGAGGTTAGAATGCATTAAAACTCATATTGGATCATGTTTAATGAGATGAAATGGGAATATGTAGTTATACCGGGGACTTAGTGCAGGTCAACTCAAGATACATGACCCAAACCCTTAGTACGAGTCATGAGACCAAGGTGCCAAAGTACAAGTCTCCAGGGAATGATATGTAAAAAGAAAGAATATTTGTTTATGCTTAGGGGTTTCCTGCATATTTCTATGTTAGTTGTATATGCTAGTTACATAAGTATGTTAGACATAGTTTTTTATCCATGAGGAGGTCATACTTTGAATGTGCCCCTGATACTTTCAGACAATTGTCAAGAGTTAGTGTTTGTAAGGTATGTGAAATTCTAAGTTGGATAACCTCTTGTAGTTCAATCGAATTTTGAGGACAGAATTCCCAAAAAGGTGGATAGCATTGTCACACCTCTAATTTTTGGGACCTAGCAATCACTTGATTAAGTTTTTGATGGAATAAATATAGGATTTATTGGTGGTTACAATAAGGTTCCATCCAATTTTTACTATAAATGGATTTAAGGGAAAAAGAATGTTTAGAGGCATCTATGCAATTTAGATTGTTTTTTAATATCCTCAAAGTCTGGGAATTTGATATTTTATTTGATAATATGAGGTGACAATCAAGTTGGAATAATGAAGGAAATATGATGACCCTAGTTAATGATGTGATCCTTAGACCTATTTTAAACCTTCATATCAAGTAATGAAACTAATAATGGTCAAATTCATCACAGGAAACTTCATTGAGGAATTATGTTAGTTCACACTTTGATTTTTGAAATTGAGAGTAGGATCAATCTTGTGGACCATTTGGAAGACCAAGGAATGGGCCAGGTACCTAGGAACCATTTCAAGCTCATTTGGGCCAATCATAATTTACATATGTGTCATTGGAATACAAGTTTGGGAGTTTAATCTTTCGTGCTCATGATAAATACTCAAAATATTTTCAATAGATGAATAATTTAAATGTAAGATTATGGGTGAAATTTTGGATAATTTTTATTTATCAAGTGATCTAGGTAATTAAATTAGTAATTATCCTATATTTACTTACAAGAAAAATTTTAAACTAATTATTTAATTATTTTTTATATAACCCTTCACTCAGGAATGGATAATGTCCAAATTAAGTCAACCCCAAGATTTGAAATTGAAAATGATCTATATGTGGGATATACAATTATTTCTTTAAACTAGACTTTTACAAAAAAAAGGGGGCAAACTTGAGTTTGATCCCAGGATGAAGAGGGTCCAAAAAGAGGATTTTTGAAAGGGGGGGGTCTTTCCCAAGACCGGGTAGAGTGGAGGCTATAAAAGCCTCAATTATCTATAGAAGTTGGCTAAGACTATGAAAGATCTAGGTTTTTGCGCAACTAGAGAGGGAACAAGTAAGCGGAGAAGAATAGAAGAGGTCAGTAGTAGTAAGGAGTATGTTTGGGGATGGGGTCTTCATCTAATATCACCCAGGTCATGGTAGCCACATAGATGTAGTAGAAGAGATCCGAATAAGGTTAGACAGAAGCTCACAGTAGACATCTATGGCTTGAGCACCATTATCTTGATCACCAGGGTTTAGCAGTAGGGAGGCAAAGAATAGAGCCACGTCGGACATGATTCGTAAACGTGAGAAACATGAAGGGATTGTCTAGTCTACGGGTTCCAAAATGGATAGATCAAGCCACAAATTTTTGTTTACTACTGGAAAGGGATGTATCTGAGAATCTTCACCATCATATCAACTTTGAATGAACAACAGTAATAGCTAACTTAGAATATATGGTTTTTCAAATAGGTATCCTTTTTGAAAAATTATATCTTCTAAGTTAGATATCTAAATTTAGAAATCAAGGTGTCCATTAAAATCTTATGATGTTTATTTCTCCTAAAATTCATTTTTAAGGGTCATTTTGGTGACTAGTAATTATTATAATTTGATTACTAAAAGATATGAGGTTTCAATGTTTTGGTCATTAAAAATCACATAAGACTTTAGAAACTCATGAATATTTTATGATTCCAAAACTTGGTCATTCATATTTGAAATTTTATTAAGGTTTTTCATGTAAATGCTAGTAAGGGCATTATGCATATTTTGCCCAATGTTTCACAACAAATGAATCAGAGATTTCTACCTAAACTTTCTATACATTCTTCTTACTATTTCTAATGTTTTTTGGAGTTTCAAGTATAATTATATTAGCATTTCCTTCTTGGGGCCTAAGCAGCCATTAGGCAAGATAATTGATGTTTATTGCATGAGGGAATATGGGATATATATATGCATATTTTGTTTTGGATACTCTATGTAATTAACATTTACTCTTATGTCATAATTTAGTGCAAGATTTATATATTTGATTATGTTTGAGATTTATCATCATTATTTAATGTGTATGCTCACATTAGTGCTTAACATGATTTTTGACTTAATTGAGCATAAATACTATGGTAGTTATATAATGTGAGTTTTGATATACGTAAAATACTAATATTTTATCATGGTTTTAGATTAGATTCATGTTTTGTCTAAACATTAACCCCAATCTATTTTAGGATTTTAGTTTGATAGGGGGTTTGAATTCGGAATTGGAAAGAGGAACACACACATGGACTTATAGAAACTTGTTACTGTCTAGGTAAATATGTCGTGATCCAAAGGAATCAAGACTACATTAACGATCTCGTCAAAAAAATTACGTGGGCCATATCCACTAATTTTCATTATTATGCTTCACCCTACACCTTCTATTATGTAACTTAGAGATTACATTACTTTCAGGCATTCCGTTATTAATGTTAGCTCATACCCAATAATGCTTTGAGTAAGAAGTCTTTTTTCATATATAATTATGTTGTGAGGATATCGGATTATAGATTTTTTATATTTAAACTACTTTTAGATATTTAGTATTTATTTATTCAGTTTAGTTTGTTTCTCAAGACTTTAGACACAAATTCCATATATCTGATATCATAATTTGATCAAGTCATCTATTAAATAAGAGTTTTAAATTAAGACTTATTCAGACAATAAGAATCTAAATCAAATTTTGGATTTTTATTTCTCATTGTGAGTAGTCATAAAATTAATCCACATACCTAATAAGAGTCTAGATTCAATCTCAATTATTTAGTAATAAAGATACATATTCAGGTTCATATTCATAGTTCAAATTTAGATATAATTTAAATTTAATAATAGATATTCATATTTGGATTTGGAATTCAGTATATGTTTAGTTATCAGTATTTAGGTTTAGTATAAGATAAGTTTAGATTCAAAATTTAGTATGTGTTCAATTATCAATATTCAGTTTTTGTATAGGACACATTTGAGTTCAGAATTTAGTAAGTTCAAATTTAAGATGATTAAGTCAAAACCTTAACATAAGACATTATATGATAAGTATGAATTTATTTAGACTAGGGACGATTCAGAGGGATCTATTCCCAATTCATAGGAGTGTTTACTCCAATTAAGAGGTACTTGGTACCAAATTCAGGGCATGCTCACGCCAGTTCAAAGACAACTCAATGTCATTCACATGCATGTAGTTCCAAATCATAAGTACTTTGGTACCAATTCATAGGTGTGGATATGACAATTCAGGAGTCTTGTCGCATAATGGTGCCCAAAAAATATATAGAAGACATAAATAAAAGATACATCAATTCAATTTAACTTTACAACATTCATATATTAGTTCATCTTTCAGTTATATTATATTCAAGTTTATCTTATTAGGAATTCAATGGTACTTACTCTAACCTATGTTTCCCTTTGTATGTGGTTGGGGATGAGATGTCCACAGGTATAAAACTTTTGGAGATAGTCATAATAAGAGGATGCATCTATAATTTTAAGAAGTTTTCCTGGTGGGGTTCTATCTACACGGTCTAAGATTTGATATGAGATTCATTTAAAGTGGTATCACGATATTATGTTTTTTTAATATCAATATGTAATAGAGTTTCAATTATGAGAATTTATGAGAATGCATTGTAACAGTAGTTTCTTTTGGTCCATATATATCATTATTTCAATGCCATATCATTTTAGTAACACTCCCTAGTTAAAGAAAATATAGTTTATGCTCATGTGATAAGAAAATCAGAGTGTTACAAGATGGTATCGGAGAAATAACATTGATGTCCATTAGGAAAATTCTCATATTATTAGTTTAGAATTCCCCATTTGAATTCAAGTGGGACTAGATAGATTTATAAAGATAGTAAGTAGCCTTGGTTATAATAGAAGCGACAAAAATATAGTAGAACTAAGTTAGAGGTTTAGTTAGGCAATAGAAGTTGAGATATAAAATAGGGTTAGTGTCTAGTTGCTTTAGAATTTTTATGTTAACTTTATATGTGTGCATATTTTACCCTCTCATTTTCCCACATGTTTGTGGTATGGGACACAACCTTATGAGGTTTTGTAGAGGGTATGTATATACATAAAGCTAAACTTATTATGCTTGTCTCATTTTTTTCTAATGCAAATTGTATGGGGCATGTGTACTGTCAGATTAATTAATAATTGTAAGACATGGAACTTTCATATGTATGACTGGACGACATGGATTGGGAGGTGAAAAAAAATGTTGACAAAAAAATTTTGAGGTAAATAGTCACATAAACCTAATAGGATACCTATTAGACCCCTAGAATGCATAACAAAGGTAGATATTCTGAAATAGATGAGTGACTTAACTTTAGATTGGAATAATTATTGGATGGAGATGATCTATTTTTCCTACTATACTCTACTAGAACTAGAGATCTCTTGATGACATTAGGATCTATATCCCAAGGAGGAATTGAAATTGCACATCAAATCGTGATATCTTGTTAAGGGTAATGCTTGAGGATAACAAAATTAAGGTTATGAACCAAATTTAATTTTAAAGTATGATAATATCTATAGGAAACTAAAGGTCTTTCACATTATATATGATGATATTTTAAGCATATGGTGATACAAGATATGTGATAGTATGGATCAGTGATCTAGGACCACTATAATATTGGGTTTTAGATGATTTTCAAATGAGATAGAGCCCAAAAAAATTGCTCAAAAAAGGTTTGATTTAGTATTTTTGAGGATAGGAATAGTTTCATGAGAGAGTGATGATTATCAGTACCTTGGGTTCACCCTAGAGGGCCATGATTATATGAATAAAGTCATTAATAATAATATTAAGAAAGTAATGTGCATTTTTTGTCCCCCAAATTAAGTGAACAGTATGGTAAAATGATTGTATTGGTGTAATGTGCACTATGACATAAGGTTTCATGAAGAAATCACCGCAGATGACTCACAAATTTCAAGTTGAAGATCATGATAATGATGAAGAACCACGAGACAACATTTAATGCTTTATCCTCAACAATTTGAGAACCCTAGATTCGCTCCTTAAGAGGAAAGATAGACTATAACCTTGACCAAAGTGCTTTCAGGGTTGGAAATCCATAAAACATTGTTAATGGCTCTTATCATTCAAGAATATAAAAAGGACTCAAAGATTTGTACCCATTAGAAAGGTCATTTTGACCTAACCATGTTATATATGATTAGAGGTGAAGGGTGATCCCATGTTATATTTATATGTTTCTTAACTAAAAATTTCATGATTTGTGTGATCTAATGTTCTAAGATATTTAGATAAGACATGCGAGTAAGGTTTTTTTACTTTAATGGACATATCCTTATTGTTCCTAAGATCTCAAGTAGAGACATGCTAATCAAATTTTGTAGAATGGTTAATATCTAAGAATTATATACATGATAACATTATAAGAGTTGAATGCATGGATCCACAATTATGTTTCTAAGATATGACTTATGTTTTAAAATTTAAGATCAGGGTAAGACCCTAAGGTTAATGCATTAAGATTCATATTAGTTCAATTTTAATGAGATGAAATGGGATTATGGAGTTAGACCCAGGCCTTAGTGCAAGTCAACTCAAGAGACATGACCCAAACCCTTAGTATAGGTCATGAGACCAAGGTACCAGAGTACATGTCTCCTGGGAAATATATGTAAAAGGAAAGAACTAAGAGTAAAGAAAGAATACTTTTTTATGCTTAGGGTTTTCCTACATCTTTCCATGTTTGTTATATATGCTAGTTATATAAGGATGCTAGACATAGTTTGTTATCCATGAGGAGGTCATACTTTGAATGTGCCCACGATACTTTATGAAAATGTCAAGAGTTAGTGTTTGTAAGGTATGTGAAAGTCTAAGTTGGGTAACCTCCTATAGTTCAGCCGAATTTCAAGGAAAACAATTCCCAAAAAATGGGTAGTATTGTCATACCTCTACTTTTTGGGACATAACAAGTACATGATTAAGTTATTGATGAATCAATATATGATTTAGTTATGGTTACAATAAGGTTCCATCCAATTTTTATTATATTTGGATTTAAGGGAAAAATAGAGTTGAGAGGTCTTTATGCAATTAAGATTTTTTTTAATATCATAAAAGTCTGGAATTCTGAAAATTTATTTGATAATATGAGGCAATAATCAAGTTGGAATAATGAAGGAAATATGATGACCCTAGTTAATGATTTGATCCCTAGACCAAGTTTAGACGTTCATATAAGTAAGTAAAGTAATAATGGTCAACTGCATCATAGGAAACTTCATTGAGGAATTATGTCAATTCACACTTTGATTTTTGTAATCGAGACCACAATCTATCATATGGACCATTTGAAAGACCAAGAAATGGGATATGTACCCTAGGAACCATTTCAAACCCATCTCGGCCAATAATAGTTTACATATGGGTCATTGGAGTACAAATTTGGGAGTTTAATGTTTCATGCTCATGATAAATACTCAAAACACTTTTAGTATATGAGCAATTTAAATGTAATATTATGGGTGAAATTTCAGATAACTTTGATTTAACTAGTGATCTAAGTAACTAAATTAGTAACTATCCAAATTTACTTAAAAGACAAATTTAAAGTAATTATATGATTTTGTTTGATATAATCCTTTGATCTGGGAAGGATAATCTCAAGATGAAGTAAAACTCAAAAATTGGAATTGAAGAGGATCTTTATGCAGGATATACATTTACTTCTTTAAACTAGGCTTATACAAAAAAAGAGGCAGACATGAGTTTGATCCCAGACCAAATAGGGTCCAAATAGAGGATTTGTGTGGGGGGGGTCTGTAATGACCCCACATCCCGGTAACCCCCACTTAAGGGAGACCAAAAGGTCAAAGATGTCATCCCAATATTTTAGGATCCATGGTTTGGCATTGTTTTTTGTTTGAGGTTAAGGACTGGTCTTGTATTCAACTAATCACCAGAATCATACAAAACCAGCGGAGATATGGAAGGAGGTACCATTTCTCCAGTCTGTCCATAGTCATTGCCAGCGACCAGAGCCCAATTGGCCATGGCGTGAGCAACTTTATTACAACTCCTAGGAGCAAAAACAAAGGAAATAGAAACAAAAGACAGAGCTAAGTTACGTATATCATCTAAAATCAGACCCAGATGGTCCAAACGTTGCGTCGATCCAATGAGTTCCAGGTGTAGGACTTGAGAATCCGTCTCGCAGATCAGGTCCGTGCACCCCTTTTCTGTAGCTCGCCGCAAACAGAAGAGGAGAGCAAGGGCCTCTCCCATCTCCACCGCTACAGTTGCTTCCCGCCGTGACCTGAAGGATTCGACCACCCTCCCTGAGTGATCGCGCAGCACACCTCCAAGCCCGATCATGTCGTGAGGACCCATCGCTACGTCAGTATTCAGCTTCAGTCTATCCCGAGGCGGTCTCCTCCAGCGCTGGGTCTGCGGCTGCACACTCGCCGCATCGCCGGTGGTGGCCACCGCCATGGTTGCCTTGTACTCGCCTATGATGCCCGTGTATCTACTGATGATGGTCCGCTTATCCATATTCTCCTTATCAAAAACTCGCCGGTTTCTCCAGTGCCACAACCCCCACCACACACTGGCTGCCATCTCCAGCTCCTCACAAGAAAGGTTATCGGCAAGGTACTGGAGTCTGTCAACTAGAGGACGGTTGCCCGACTGTAATATCTTCTCCTTCAGTGGATGTTCATTCCACATCTGCTGCACCTCTGGGCAGTCGAACAACAGATGATCAATGGTTTCTTTCTCCGTATGACATATTGGACAGTGGAAGTCCACATCGCAATGACGGTCATAAAGTCTGCCCATCGTGGCCATGCTGCTCGTACAAACCTGCCACAGGAAGTGCACGAGACGCGGTGGCCACTGGGTCTTCCAGATCCAACTCCATGTCGGTTCACCCTGCTCCCTACGACTCCGAAGATACTCTTCGCTGCCAAGATAACCCAGTCAATAAGCTGAGCGGGTCGTGAAGTCTCCCCTCGGCCTCGGCCACCAGAAAGGCGTGTCGGATGGTCTCCTCGAGCTGAGCGGTGTGGAAACTATGGCATCCACGACGGCTTGCAGAAAAATGGACTGTACCTCCTCTTCCTTCCAAACATTGTTGTCCCGATCGAAAAGGTCGCTGACCCGTAGAGATGGGTGTGCCTCCTGTGCCTCCGGACATATATCTCCCAACGTGCCTTGTAGGTTCATAACCCATCTGCTATTCCATAGGTCCACTAGTGCTCCGTCACCCACCCTCTAGCTCACCCCTTCACAAATCAAAGCCTTCGCTCCCCACAAACTCCTCCATGTATAGCTCGGGCTGTATCCTCTGTGTGCTTCCAAAATGGATGAACGTGGATAATATCTTGCTTTAAGAACCTGCGAGACTAGTGAGGTCAGCTTTGTAAGTAACCTCCATACTTGTTTTGCAAGAAGAGCCTGATTGAAACTATGAAGGTCTCTAAATCCCATGTTGCCTGCTTTTTTTGGTTTACACAACCGCTCCCAACATTGCCAAGCTATCTTCCTCTCATTACCCTTTGCACCCCACCAAAAATTGGCCACAAAACTATGAATCTCCTGACTAATCATCGAAGGAATTTGGAACACACTCATAATATATGACGGTATGGCATGTGCGATGGATTTAATAAGAACCTCTTTCCCCGATTTGGATAGAAACTTTTCCTTCCATCCATGTAGCTTCTTCCAGACTCGCTCCTTAACAAAGTTGAAGACTTGTCGCTTTTACCTTCCAATAGCAGTAGGAAGACCCAAGTACTTGGCGTGCTTGTCCAATTCTCTCACATTGACGATTTCCTGCAAACTTTCACGGACATCCGGTCTAACTCCATTACTAAAGACAACCTCAGTCTTGTCATAGTTGATTTTCTGGCCCGATGCTTGTTCATATTGGCTAATGATATTAGCTATGGTCAAGCATTCATTCTGAATTGCTCTAGTGAAGAGGATACTGTCATTTGCAAAGAACAAGTGGGAAATATGTGGAGCAAGGCGGCACACACTAAGCACGTGCACGCTCTTGCTGTCAGAAGCATGAATAATGGCTGTAGAAAAAGCTTCAGCACATAAGATAAAGAGACAGGGGGAGAGAGGGTCACCCTGTCGCAGGCCGCGGGATGGCTTCAACTCCGAAGATTGGTCCCCATTAATGGCAAAAGAGTGGCTAACCGAGGAAACACAATCCAGAATACAACATCGCCACAAGGATGAGAAACCCATCTTCAACATAACATGATCGAGAAAACTCCATTCAACCCTATCATAGGCTTTTGACATATCCAGTTTGATCGCCATACTCCCCTTTTTCCTATTTGCTCCTTTTTTTATTTTGTTAAACAACTCATAAGCAATGAGGGCGTTGTTTGTGATCATCCTGCCTGGAATAAAAGCACTCTGATTCTGTGAGATGATCCTGTCCATCATAGGCTTCAGCCTGTTTGCCATGACCTTTGTGACAATTTTGTACACCACATTGCACAAATTGATGGGTCGATATTCAGCCATATCCTTCGGGTGTTCCACCTTTGGTATAAGCACAACTAAAGTAGAGTTCACCTCATCAATAGAAACTTCGCCTTTCCACCACCCTTTAATGTAGTTTGATATATCCTTCCAAACAATATTCCAAAATTTTTGAAAAAACATTGCTTTCATACCATCAGGGCCCGGGGCTTTGTTTGGATGCATTTGTTGTAAGGCTGCAAAGATTTCTTCATCAACTATATCTTTCTCAAGTAAGGCATTCATATCGTCAGAAACCTGTATAGTGATACCAATGGTAGCTTCCTCAAAACCTGAGGGATTACTAGTTTTAAAAAGCTTGTCAAAGAAATTAAGAATTACCGCAGTGATATCTTTCTCCTCGGTGCACCACTTCCCCTCATCATCTTTGAGACCAGCTATATGATTTCTCCTTTTCCTATGAGACGCCTTAAGATGGAAATATTTTGTATTCTTGTACCCACCCTTCATTTCATTAACTCTAGCACAAGCACACCAATAATCATCCTTTAGTGTATACCAGTATTCAAGCTTCTTTGAGAGATCTTCACACCTTTTCAGAACAACATTATCAGGTGCTTTTGCTTGTTCTTTTTTCAATAAGTCTTCTGTCTCTTTTATCATCTTCTTCATATGTCCGAATTTTTTCTCTGCCCATTCTTCAAGTTTCAAACCACACCCTGCAATTTTTGCCTGTAGACCATCTCCCATCCCTTGCACCCAAATATCTTCTACAATCTGTCCACATTCAGGGTCCTGGAGCCAAAACGGCTCAAAACGGAAATATCTCTCCTTTTTCTTGTCCTGCACATGTTGTTTGTCAAAGGAGATGATGATCGGTGAGTGGTCAGATTTATATCTCGTTAAATGGAGAACTTTGCAGTAACTGAACATCTGTCTCCACTCAAACGTAGCCAGTGCCCTATCCAGTCTTTCTCGAACCATAGTAAGCCCCCTTTCCCAGGTGAAGGGGCTACCTGAAAAACCAAGATCAAGGAGATCACAGTCATCAATGGCATCTCGGAAGTCCTGAAGCCACCTCTCAGCCTTTGGTGGGCCCCCAAGTTCCTCTTCATTTGACGTAATTTCATTAAAATCGCCAAAGAAAATAATCGGAAGAGTGCTTTGTGCTTTTAATTCCCTCATCAGATCCCAGGTCTTTTACTTGTTTGCTTGCTCCGACCACCCATAGATACCAATAGCTCTCCAAGATGAGTTATTCACAGCATCCTTGACTATCAGATCCACGTGCCTTTGTGAGAAACAGACCAAAGTCACATCAATATCCTTCCACCACATCCCAAGACCCCCCGCTCGCCCCACATTAGGGATGCATACCCCTTCCGTGAAGCCACATTTCCTTCGAACTTTTTCTAGCTGTGTGTCACCTATCTTGGACTCTGAGATGAAGACCAAGGACGGGCGTTCCCTCCAGCACCAGCTCCGGAGGGCATCCGAACTTCTAGGTTTACCCATGCCCTGGCAGTTCCATGCTAAGATTTTCATTTCTATTCGCGAGCCCGGTCAACACCAGAGCCCGCTACTTGAGATGTGAGCCATCCCATCGGTGTCATCTCCTTTCCCGTAGCCTGTTTTTTTGACACCTCACCGTTTGTAGTGCAACCACTTTCATCCACGATCATGGGATCCTCTGGCCTTATTCTCTTCCCAATACTGTTTCTCAGATCAGCATCAAGATTTGGTTCGTCCTCCTACACAAGATTTCTCCTTCTGACAATATATGGTTTCCGTAGCTTTAGCTCATTCCTCTTCTCAGCTGTCACCTTTCCTTCCATCCGGCGAGGAGAGGTTCTCTTCTTTTGACTCCTCGTCAACTTCCGTGCTTCCACCCATCCACCTTCAAAACTGATGATCTTCTCTGTTTGATCTTGGAGCCCCTGCTTTGCTATGTTTGACACCTCATCAGCTGTATGGCCGCCTGTATGCTGGTCGTTTGCCCTCGACAGCACCGCTTGCACATCTTTGTCCGTTACTACCACTACTCCATCAGTTCCACCTCTCGACCCCTGCGAGCAGCTGTTGGCGTTCTTCAAGCTCTGGATGGTTGAGGACACCATGGTGATCTCCGCACCCTCCTTCACTTGAGTTCTGTCGACGCTCAACATTGACTTATGTTCTCCCGTCATCTCTACGATTGCTGTATTCTCCACCGGTAGACTAGAAAGTGCATCACTAACCTCCCACCTAGGGTTTCTGTGCAACCCCTCAATGTTTGGCTGCTCCCTATCGCTGTCATGCAGGGTTGCTTCCCTCTATCGATCATTCACCCCCGTCATCCTAGGGTTTTCCTCGCCTTTCCTTTCCACTACGCTTCCCTCGTCCCTCCCGTTCCCACCGCCAACTACCCTCTGTGACAGATGCAGAGGTGCCATGGTCGCCGGTTTGGTAAAGAAAGTGAGAGCCCTCTTCGTCGTGCCTTCACCATAGACTTCCTCCGCCACCGTCAGTCTCGGTTTCCTCGGCGAGGCCTTGAGCCAGGCCCCCCAATTCCGTGCCGTATCTTCCCCCTCCGCCTCAATAGTGCATTACTTGTCCACATGGCCTAGCAGACCACATAAGAAGCAAAAATTTGGAAGCCTTTCATACTTGATCTCCAGCGGTATAACATTGCCCTTTTTATCTTTAATCCGTTGCACCCTCTTCAGCGGCTTGGTAACGTTCAATCCTACTCGGATTCTGGGCGCCACCTCCCAGCCCAATTCATCTCTGTCGACTTCCATAACAGTCCCAATCTTGCCAGCTGTGGGCTCTGATCTCCAAACCATGACATAAACACGATTAAAACTTAGCGGAAGCGAATCGGTAATCAGCGGAAGACAAAAATCACGGAAAATTAAAACTTTTCGAGATAAGAACTTGTATCCATAAAAACTCCTTTCATAAAGAGAGGTAACTGTTTACATCTCAGGATAATTACTTCTTGAGTAATTATATACATTCAAGATACAAAATCTCAAGATCACATAACACAAGACTCCAAGACCTGAGAGTACAGAGGACGCATAGGACTGACTCTAACTACACCACATGGCAGGACAAATCTCCACCTGAGATTACTGCTGCCCCTGGTGCTGCTGCTGAGATTGATCACTTGTAGGCTGGTTTCTTCGTCTCCGACGTCCACCTAAAAAGTTGAAGTCTACGGGGTGAGACAATTATACATAATTGTCCCAGCGAGAGTTATAACTCTTCGCCAGAAGCTTTATTATAACATCAAAGATTATTTTAAACAGTAAAGCCTTCAAAGCATTCTATAACAGTTGCAGATATAACAAGATCTCTACAAATTAGGAGATATGGAGAATATCAACATTATTGCAATGTAACATCAATCAACTAACTTGGAGTCATCTCTAACAAGTTATACTACATGGTTGATTATGTTTTACAAACAACATTATGCCCTGTGGAGATGAGGCTTACCACTCATACTCCAACTGATCGCTGAGAAGCCGCATCAGTATCATACATAGGTCATTAAGAGAGCCGGATTCTCATGACCTTCATCTTCCTCAGTCAGTAAGAGGATCACTTGTAGGACATCTTGTGTCTCTACTACTATAGCTCACCAGGGTAAACTGGTCCTTCGCTATTCTAGAGTCACAGTGGCGTTCTGTACTCTCTTCGTCATCAGGAGGTTTCATATTTACCTACCACTGATACGGATATCTGTGCTTTCTTCGTCATCAGGAGGTTTCATGTTTACCTACCACTGATACGGTATGGAACTATAGTGAAGGATGGATGGATTCCACATCTACATCACTTTCCTACACTAGGATGTAAGGTTCTACACATCCATGTACCCCACATACTCAAAAGTATGTGCTCCAGGAGTTCCCTATGGAAAACCTGTTTCACCATCACTTAATTTCTGACAATGATGGATCTATGATCAGGGCTCTACATTATACTTGATTAGTTAGGTACATTCAGTATTCTTTAACAGCATACATTGTTCTTCAAACAATAACAGTAGCATAGCAGCTATAAAAGAAGAATACTAAATGTAACAGGCCTAACTCATATCAATCATCATTTCTCATTATCCTCATCACAAGTCATCTCTAAAGCATGACCTTGATGGTATTCATGGCTCTCATAGCCCATTATCAGCATAGGATGCCACTAGCAAGGCATCAGATTACATTACTTATTCATAAGGCTACAACATGCCTTCAATGAATATAACATCAACATCCATACCTGGATATAATTACCTTCATATCAGAACCTGCATGATTAATACATCTGATAAAGGTAATATAACAATAAGGAATGTACTTCCTACTCTTGTCATAAGAGTTAAATCTTTAATTTAAATCAAATAGAGTTTATTGCTCAAAAGCATGCCATTACCCTTGAATTAGGGTTTACTATTCATATTACATGTCATCACCCTTGAATTAGGGTTTACTTATTCACATTACAGGTGAATTAAACTCATAACATCATCATGTATGAGTAACACCTTCATTGATGCTCTTGGATTAGTTAAAGGTTCATCATTTATCATAATTAGGGTTTCTATGATCTCACACAGGTGGATCATACCCTAATTATGCTCATTTCTGTGTATTGGGGATGCTTCAATTGAGTTTCCATTTAAAAGAGGTACTTTCTCTCTCTAGAAGTACTTTCTCTCTCTAGAAGTACTTTCTCTCTCATCATAAGGTTAGGTGATATCAACATCACTCTAAAACAGGTTGGGTTGAGTCATCATAGGCTATCATAGCCAAAAACATCACCATTAAGTGATTAGAGTTACTTTCTCTCTCTAGGGTACTTTCTCTCTCTAGAGTACTCTCTCTTTCATCATACTAATGGTTGATGATAACATTAGACTAGATCAGGTTAGATAGAGTCATTATAACTAAAAACATCATTCTCATGTAATTAGGGTTTGAATTGAGTAAAGTATAACTCAATTGACCCTTCAGGGGTATCTTGGTAATTCACCCCATTGATCATCATCATAGTCAAAAACCTTAATCAAATAACTCCTTACTATCTTAGATTATCATTAGTGTTTGATTTGAGCAACATTGAACCATCACATGATTGAATTCGGTTGAAAGTGTTGACCGATTGCTCACTTTGACCTTTCAAGTCCATGAGCCCCTTTCTAGCTCCAAGACCGTGAGCCTCCTCATGGGCTTGGGATCGTGAGCCCCCTCACGATCATGAGGTCGTGAGCCACCTCACGGTCTTGAGGTCGTGAGCCACCTCACGGTCTTGAGGTCGTGAGCCACCTCATGGTCTTGAGGTCGTGAGCTACCTCACGGTCTTGAGGTCGTGAGCCACCTCACGGTCTTGAGGTCGTGAGCCACCTCACGGTCTTGAGGTCGTGAGCTACCTCACGGTCTTGAGGTCGTGAGCCACCTCACGGTCTTGAGGTCGTGAGCCCCCTCACGGTCTTGAGGTCGTGAGCCTCTCATGGTCTCAACCGCAAGGTCCTTCAACAAAGGTTCAACAAATCAAACGATGATGTCAACCGATGTTGAAGCCTTCAAAAGGTCCAATAACTGTTGACCACCTATGGATTGAGTTAATTAAGGTTATTCTTAACCAAATGGTCATTCAATTGACCCTCAATTGTTGACCAATTAGGATTGAAATCGATTCAATTAAGGTCTATCAATGTTCACCCATCAACACTCAACAATGTGTATCAACACAAGGTTGAACCCTTCAATTGAGCTCCAATTGGGCCCAAACTTGGCTCAAACGGTCTTGAGGTCATGTGGGTGGACCCCACATGGTCTTGAGATCGTTTGCCCAAGATTTCATAAAAATCTAAGGTGATTTGATAGAGGTTGAACCCTGATTGGTCACAAAATCAGAATTTTGATTAAATTGATAACTTATTTGCAATTGGTGTTCAATTGGTCAAATTACTCAACCCTAGACCTTCAAATGGTCTTGGGTGATTGTCCTCACGGTCTTGAGGTCATGTGGGTGGACCCCACATGGTCTTGAGATCGTTTAGGTCAATCAACCCTAAAAACCCTAATTAGATCACCATAATTTCAGTACTGATTTTATCTAGGGTTAGCCCTAGTATTCACCCTTCAACTCTTAGCCCGTTTGGAATTAGACCATCAAACTTGGTGAGTTGTTAATTAACATAATTTTGAACAGTAATCTCATGGGGTCAATGCTTAGTCAACGACCTTTTACGGTCTTGAGACCTTTTGCCCAAAAAGGCAATTTCAGACCGTTTGAAAATCAGCAATTAATTCATTTAAAGTTGTGACTTAAAAAGGTCATATCTCCCGATTCCTTTGGAGTTAGTCTCCCAAATTTTGAGGGTATTTAGCCTATATAATTAGGAACAGGTTTCTTATATGGTCCACGCTCGGTCAACAGGGCCAATCGGTCTTGAGACCGCGAGCCCTCTCACGGTCTCGAGACCGCGAGGCTCTCTCACGGTCTTGAGGTCGTGAGAGCAACTGTTAGGACCGTTTAGGGAAAAGAAAAGCGGTGGGTTTTTCTTGGAAATCACGCCTTCATCTTCTAGCTCAAGAACAGTACAGATATCCCACGGGTTTGCTTGCAAAATAGCAGGGAAAAGTAGGGAAATACTAGGAGCTATCATTAACTCGCATATAAAGATGAACAAAGTAAAGCATAGGTTTAGAGTTATAAAACCCGCCTAAAGCTTGCTTCTTGAGCTCCAAGCTTTCAAGCTCCAAGCTCTAATGGAGTCCTTGAGTTCCCACAGGTTGGCCAAGGTGAAAACTCCAAGGAAGGATGAAAAGAGACGGCTAGAAAGATAGGGTTTCGAGAATTAGCCATGGAGATGACCTTGAATTCGAATTCTAACCATGGAATTAGGCAAGAAGAGGGGTTTAAACCTACCTTGCACCCCTTGATCGTCCTCCTTAGCTCCAAGGAAGTCCTTGGTCGTCTTTGGTGAAATGAAACAGTAAGGGAACGAAGGTTAAGTTCCCTTGCAACTAAAGGAAGGATGGCTTATATACATGGGGTAGGATTTTCAACATTAGTTCATAAGTTTCCCTTAATTCCAACTAAGTCCTTCCTTTATTACTTGCTCGTCCCTTCCTCTTTATTCTAAGGACAAACCTTATCTTAAGTTATAGAAAAGAAGGCAAGGAAGAACAGTCTAATAATAAATTTCATACTTAAAGGGATATTGCACATATACCCTGATTATTCCATCACAAAGCCTATTTCTTGACTTGACAACTCAATTGAGGTGAATTCCTCATCATTTCTTCTATAAATGATGGCAAAAGTCTAAAAAGATACATTAGATGACATTCTTTACAAATTGCTTCCCATCATTTGGGTAAATTGCATTTTACCCCAAATTAGGGTTTCAAGCCCTGGGATTGCTTCCACAGCTGCACCTTGGTGCTCTAGCTTGGGAAATCCCTCAAACTTTGCCAAAGAGATTCTCATGATGTCTCAACATCAGAGGAACATCTCATCATGTGCAAATTGCAAGCTAACCCTTTCAACTGGGTAAATTGCACATAGGTCCCTGTATATCAAAACAATGCTACAACTTTAAATAAAAAGGAGCAAATACTGAAATATACGTTTCTGAGAAGCTTAATTACATGCTCAGAGTTAATCACAAAGATTTAATTACATATTTAGGCAAAACACCTAGGGTTAACTCATAACCCAGGTCAGGGATGTTACAAATTATCCACCCCTTACAAGGATTTCGTCCCCGAAATCGATAAAACATATTACGAGAAAAGGGCAGGATACTTCCTTCTCATCTCATCCTCTAACTCCCAAGTGGCTTCTTCAATACCACGATGATTCCAGAGGACTTTTACAAGACTTATATCTTTCTTCTTTAACTTTTTAATTCGTTTATCAAGGATTGACACTGGTCCCTCTTCATAGGATATGTCATCATTCAATTCTACTTCTATAGGTTGTAGAACTGACTCGGTGTTTGGGTGACATTTCTTCAACATAGAAATGTGAAACACAGGATGTAACCTCTGTAATTCTGGGGGAAACTCTAGTTTATATGCTACCTTTCCAATCCGTTCAATGATTGGATAAGGCCCCATATATCTAGGAGCTAACTTCCCCTTCCTTCCAAAACGAAGGACCCCTTTCCAAGGTGAGACCTTAAGATACACCTTGTCTCCAACCAGGAACTCTAAAGGTCTACGACGTTTATCAGCATAAGATTTCTGCCTATCTTGAGCAGTCTTAATCTTATGTTGTATTACTTTAATCTTTTCCGTGGTTTGCTGCACCAGGTCAGGACCTAACAACTGGTGCTCACCAGTCTCAAACCAACACAAGGGTGATCTACAACGTCTACCATATAAGGCTTCATAAGGTGCCATATCAATACTATGCTGATAGCTATTGTTATAGGCAAACTCTATCAAGCTTAGGTGTAGATCCCAACTTCCGGTGAACTGGAGAACACATGCTCGCAACAGGTCTTCTAAGGTTTGTATGGTCCTTTCCGACTGTCCATCAGTCTGTGGATGAAAGGCCGTACTAAACCTCAGCTTAGTGCCTAGGGCATTGTGCAACTGTTCCCAAAAACGACTTGTAAACTGAGGACCTCTGTCCGAAACTATTGTAACAGGAACTCCGTGCAAACGCACTATCTCTTGAACATACAACTCTGATAACCTTTCCGCAGAATAGGTTGTTTTGACAGGTAAGAAATGTGCTGTCTTAGTCAACCTATCAACAATTACCCAAATGGAATCATGTCCTTTGCTTGTCCTGGGTAGGCCAACAACAAAGTCCATGGTCACATGGTCCCACTTCCACTGTGATATGGGTAAAGGTTGCATTGTCCCTGCAGGCTTCTGGTGTTCAGCTTTAACTTGCTGACACACAGGACACCTCAGAACAAACTCTGCAACGTCCTTCTTCATCCCAGGCCACCAATACAGATCCTTCAAATTCCGATACATCTTGGTGCTCCCTGGATGCATAGCATACATGGAAGAATGGGCTTCTTCCAGGACTAACTTCCTTAAGTTGTCCACATCCGGCACTATCATTCTTCCATTATAACAAGCTACTTGATCTTTTGAGTCATGAAACCCATCTTGCTTCTCATTTCCATACTCAGATCTTATATGTTGAACTGCAGCATCATCTAGCTGTGCTTCTTTAATCTGCTCTCTTAGGGTAGGTTTAATACGCATCTCAGCTAACAAACCGGCTAGCAATGACACCTTCAACTGTACATTGTTTTGCCTTAAAGAGATAAGCATATCTCTCCTAGAGCATACTAAAGAGTTTAGTTGTGCTCTATCCATGGTTGATGTTGCTGATTTCCTACTCAAGGCATCTGCAACAACATTGGCCTTACCTGGATGGTAATCAATTGTACAGTCGTAGTCCTTAATTAACTCCATCCAGCGACGTTGCCTCATGTTGAGCTCATGCTGAGAGAAGATATATTTAAGGTTTTTGTGGTCTGTGAAAATCTGGAATGTTTCTCCGTAGAGATAATGTTTCCAGATCTTCAAGGCATGAACCACAGCAGCTAACTCCAGATCGTGTGTTGGATAATTCTCCTCGTGTTTCTTAAGCTGTCGAGAAGCAAAAGAAATCACTTGTTTATCCTGCATCAATACACATCCTAGTCCATTCTTGGAAGCGTCACAGAAAACTATATAACCTTTTCCTTGTTCAGGTAGCACTAATACAGGTGCACTTGTCAACCTCTCCTTCAGCAACTGGAAAGATTGTTGACACTTATCACTCCAAGAAAAAGGAACATCTTTCCGGGTTAACTTGGTCAAGGGTAAAGCTATGGAACTAAAGTTCTTTATGAACCTTCGATAATAGCCAGCTAACCCCAAGAAGCTTCGAATCTCCGTCGGTGTCTTCGGTTGTTCCCATTGTAGAACAGATTCTACCTTTGTAGGGTCAACACGAATTCCCGAGGCAGATATCACATGCCCAAGAAAAGATACTTCTGGTAGCCAAAACTCACACTTGCTAAACTTAGCATACAACTTATGTTCTCTTAGCAAGGTCAAAGCTTGGCGAAGATGCTGCTCATGCTGCTGAGCATCCTTACTATAAATCAGTATGTCATCTATGAAGACGACAACACACTGATCAAGGAAAGGTCGAAAAACTCTATTCATGAGTTCCATGAATGCAGCTGGTGCATTGGTTAGTCCAAATGACATAACTGTGAACTCATAATGACCATACCTTGTCCTAAAGGCAGACTTGGATATGTCACTATCCTTAATACGAAGTTGGTGATATCCAGACCTCAAGTCTATCTTTGAAAAGACTGTTGCACCACGTAACTGGTCAAAGAGATCATCAATCCTCGGCAGAGGGTACTTATTCTTTATTGTCACTTTGTTGAGTTGTCTATAGTCGATGCATAACCGCATTGACCCATCTTTCTTTTTAACAAACAAGACCGGAGCACCCCAAGGTGAAGTACTCGGTCGGATAAAACCTCTCTCAAGTAACTCTTGAAGCTGTTTCTTGAGTTCTGCCATCTCGGCAGGAGCCATTCTATACGGAGTTTGAGCTATGGGTTTCGTATCTGGAATCAGATTGATTTCAAAGTCAATCTCCCGAGGTGGTGGTATACCAGGAAGTTCTTCAGGAAACACATCTTCGAATTCCCTGACTATGGGAACTTCGGCAGGATTGGAACTTTCCTTGGTAACATCTACCACATGGGCTAAGAATGCATAACATCCTTGCCTCAACAGCTTATCAGCAACCATAGCTGACACAAGACAGGTGGGCAGAATCTTTCTTTCACCTTGAAAGATCCATGTGTTGCTTTCATCAGCAAACACAGCCAACTTGGACTCACAATCCAAGACAACTCTATACCTTTCTAAGGTATCCATCCCAAGGATTATATCAAACCCCTGCATATCAAGTGGTATAAGGTCCACTTGAATACGATGGTCAGAAAAGAAAAGGATGCAGGGAGAACATACCTCCTGCAAAACGACAGACCCACTCAACAGAGTCTCTAACAACAAACTATCTGCTCTATGACTAACAGTCATATTGCAGTTACGAATCACTTCACGAGTGATGAAAGAGTGCGTAGCACCCGGATCAATCAGAACAGATATATTACAGGATATAGACATATCAGAATATAAAAGTTTCATCTGACCTGCCACTACCCGTGGATTGACAACTGCCTCAGGTGGGTTCATAGCATAGAACCTCGCAGTCGCCTGGTGTTGAGGTGGTGCTGATGATCCAGCTTGAGACGCTTGTCCACGTCCTCGAGCTGCTCCTTGATGTTGTCTATTCTGAGATCCCTGTTGATTCTGTCTCGGAGGTTGTTGTGTCACACCGATAGGTCTAGAACGGCAATCCTTCATCAAGTGTCCCACCTTACCACAGTTGTAGCAACTCTTCTCCTGTTGCTGTGGTCTGGGTGGTCCAGTAACTGACACTGATGCAGAACTGTGCGTTCCTTGAAGCGGTTGACTCCGTCCTCTACCTCTACTTGGTGTCCATTGAGTTTGAAAACTCGATCTGGGTGGTGGAGCGTTAGGTGCAGAGAATCTAGGTTTCTTGGAATCCCTAGATGAAGAACCCTGGAACTGGGGATATCTTTTATGGGTTTGTCTTTTCTCAACCACAGATCTCTCTATCCTTCGGACTGACTCAACGAAGGTAGAGAATCTCTCTCTGTTTTCTAAGGCAGACACAGGGGTTGACATATCAGAATTCAAACCCTTCTCGAATCTTCTGATTCTTTCCTCATCCGTAGCAGCCATATGCGGACAAAACCGCAACAGCTCCATGAACTTAGCTTCATACTCGCTAATGTTCATCATACCCTGCCTTAGTTTCTCAAACTGAGAAATCTTCTCATCTAGGAAGGTCTTTGGAAAATATCTATTGATAAATTCCCGACGAAACTCTTCCCATGAGAACTCTACTCCAGGTCTCTTCTGCTCTTCCATGTTCCACCAGTGACCAGCACTGCCTTTGAGAAGATAGACAGCATGTCTAACCTTCTCAGCTTCCGGAATCATAAGAATCCTGAAAGCCTTCTCCAACTCTGTCAACCATAAGTCAGCATCTGCAGGATCGGCAGTTCCGAAGTACTCGGTAGCTCCGACACGACGAAGTCGTTCGAATGTCTTACCAATACCTTGTACTTCAGGCTGGACAGGTGCCCTAGGTGCAGGAATGGGCATCCTATCGGTTATATGTGTCATGGCAGTCATGAACTGCCCGAACATCGTCTGTACAGCTGGATCACTTATGTCAGCTGGGTCGAACTGGGGTGGCTCTCTTGGCGACTTAGGTGCAGGTTGTTCTATTCTCGGAACTCTTGCACCGCCTCGAGGTGCACTAGCACTACTCTCAGCCACGTGCTCATCGCGATGTTCTGACATTCTTATGTATCTTCTTCTCCTGAGGAGCAGAAGATTCTATTAGATAAGGAAGGAGTACTAAAGGTAGACTCGACATCCTAAGTCCTATGCCTCTGTAGACTCAACTGAACCTGGAGCTCTGATACCACTAATTGTGGGCTCTGATCTCCAAACCATGACATAAACACGATTAAAACTTAGCGGAAGCGAATCGGTAATCAGCGGAAGACAAAAATCACGGAAAATTAAAACTTTTCGAGATAAGAACTTGTATCCATAAAAACTCCTTTCATAAAGAGAGGTAACTGTTTACATCTCAGGATAATTACTTCTTGAGTAATTATATACATTCAAGATACAAAATCTCAAGATCACATAACACAAGACTCCAAGACCTGAGAGTACAGAGGACGCATAGGACTGACTCTAACTACACCACATGGCAGGACAAATCTCCACCTGAGATTACTGCTGCCCCTGGTGCTGCTGCTGAGATTGATCACTTGTAGGCTGGTTTCTTCGTCTCCGACGTCCACCTAAAAAGTTGAAGTCTACGGGGTGAGACAATTATACATAATTGTCCCAGCGAGAGTTATAACTCTTCGCCAGAAGCTTTATTATAACATCAAAGATTATTTTAAACAGTAAAGCCTTCAAAGCATTCTATAACAGTTGCAGATATAACAAGATCTCTACAAATTAGGAGATATGGAGAATATCAACATTATTGCAATGTAACATCAATCAACTAACTTGGAGTCATCTCTAACAAGTTATACTACATGGTTGATTATGTTTTACAAACAACATTATGCCCTGTGGAGATGAGGCTTACCACTCATACTCCAACTGATCGCTGAGAAGCCGCATCAGTATCATACATAGGTCATTAAGAGAGCCGGATTCTCATGACCTTCATCTTCCTCAGTCAGTAAGAGGATCACTTGTAGGACATCTTGTGTCTCTACTACTATAGCTCACCAGGGTAAACTGGTCCTTCGCTATTCTAGAGTCACAGTGGCGTTCTGTACTCTCTTCGTCATCAGGAGGTTTCATATTTACCTACCACTGATACGGATATCTGTGCTTTCTTCGTCATCAGGAGGTTTCATGTTTACCTACCACTGATACGGTATGGAACTATAGTGAAGGATGGATGGATTCCACATCTACATCACTTTCCTACACTAGGATGTAAGGTTCTACACATCCATGTACCCCACATACTCAAAAGTATGTGCTCCAGGAGTTCCCTATGGAAAACCTGTTTCACCATCACTTAATTTCTGACAATGATGGATCTATGATCAGGGCTCTACATTATACTTGATTAGTTAGGTACATTCAGTATTCTTTAACAGCATACATTGTTCTTCAAACAATAACAGTAGCATAGCAGCTATAAAAGAAGAATACTAAATGTAACAGGCCTAACTCATATCAATCATCATTTCTCATTATCCTCATCACAAGTCATCTCTAAAGCATGACCTTGATGGTATTCATGGCTCTCATAGCCCATTATCAGCATAGGATGCCACTAGCAAGGCATCAGATTACATTACTTATTCATAAGGCTACAACATGCCTTCAATGAATATAACATCAACATCCATACCTGGATATAATTACCTTCATATCAGAACCTGCATGATTAATACATCTGATAAAGGTAATATAACAATAAGGAATGTACTTCCTACTCTTGTCATAAGAGTTAAATCTTTAATTTAAATCAAATAGAGTTTATTGCTCAAAAGCATGCCATTACCCTTGAATTAGGGTTTACTATTCATATTACATGTCATCACCCTTGAATTAGGGTTTACTTATTCACATTACAGGTGAATTAAACTCATAACATCATCATGTATGAGTAACACCTTCATTGATGCTCTTGGATTAGTTAAAGGTTCATCATTTATCATAATTAGGGTTTCTATGATCTCACACAGGTGGATCATACCCTAATTATGCTCATTTCTGTGTATTGGGGATGCTTCAATTGAGTTTCCATTTAAAAGAGGTACTTTCTCTCTCTAGAAGTACTTTCTCTCTCTAGAAGTACTTTCTCTCTCATCATAAGGTTAGGTGATATCAACATCACTCTAAAACAGGTTGGGTTGAGTCATCATAGGCTATCATAGCCAAAAACATCACCATTAAGTGATTAGAGTTACTTTCTCTCTCTAGGGTACTTTCTCTCTCTAGAGTACTCTCTCTTTCATCATACTAATGGTTGATGATAACATTAGACTAGATCAGGTTAGATAGAGTCATTATAACTAAAAACATCATTCTCATGTAATTAGGGTTTGAATTGAGTAAAGTATAACTCAATTGACCCTTCAGGGGTATCTTGGTAATTCACCCCATTGATCATCATCATAGTCAAAAACCTTAATCAAATAACTCCTTACTATCTTAGATTATCATTAGTGTTTGATTTGAGCAACATTGAACCATCACATGATTGAATTCGGTTGAAAGTGTTGACCGATTGCTCACTTTGACCTTTCAAGTCCATGAGCCCCTTTCTAGCTCCAAGACCGTGAGCCTCCTCATGGGCTTGGGATCGTGAGCCCCCTCACGATCATGAGGTCGTGAGCCACCTCACGGTCTTGAGGTCGTGAGCCACCTCACGGTCTTGAGGTCGTGAGCCACCTCATGGTCTTGAGGTCGTGAGCTACCTCACGGTCTTGAGGTCGTGAGCCACCTCACGGTCTTGAGGTCGTGAGCCACCTCACGGTCTTGAGGTCGTGAGCTACCTCACGGTCTTGAGGTCGTGAGCCACCTCACGGTCTTGAGGTCGTGAGCCCCCTCACGGTCTTGAGGTCGTGAGCCTCTCATGGTCTCAACCGCAAGGTCCTTCAACAAAGGTTCAACAAATCAAACGATGATGTCAACCGATGTTGAAGCCTTCAAAAGGTCCAATAACTGTTGACCACCTATGGATTGAGTTAATTAAGGTTATTCTTAACCAAATGGTCATTCAATTGACCCTCAATTGTTGACCAATTAGGATTGAAATCGATTCAATTAAGGTCTATCAATGTTCACCCATCAACACTCAACAATGTGTATCAACACAAGGTTGAACCCTTCAATTGAGCTCCAATTGGGCCCAAACTTGGCTCAAACGGTCTTGAGGTCATGTGGGTGGACCCCACATGGTCTTGAGATCGTTTGCCCAAGATTTCATAAAAATCTAAGGTGATTTGATAGAGGTTGAACCCTGATTGGTCACAAAATCAGAATTTTGATTAAATTGATAACTTATTTGCAATTGGTGTTCAATTGGTCAAATTACTCAACCCTAGACCTTCAAATGGTCTTGGGTGATTGTCCTCACGGTCTTGAGGTCATGTGGGTGGACCCCACATGGTCTTGAGATCGTTTAGGTCAATCAACCCTAAAAACCCTAATTAGATCACCATAATTTCAGTACTGATTTTATCTAGGGTTAGCCCTAGTATTCACCCTTCAACTCTTAGCCCGTTTGGAATTAGACCATCAAACTTGGTGAGTTGTTAATTAACATAATTTTGAACAGTAATCTCATGGGGTCAATGCTTAGTCAACGACCTTTTACGGTCTTGAGACCTTTTGCCCAAAAAGGCAATTTCAGACCGTTTGAAAATCAGCAATTAATTCATTTAAAGTTGTGACTTAAAAAGGTCATATCTCCCGATTCCTTTGGAGTTAGTCTCCCAAATTTTGAGGGTATTTAGCCTATATAATTAGGAACAGGTTTCTTATATGGTCCACGCTCGGTCAACAGGGCCAATCGGTCTTGAGACCGCGAGCCCTCTCACGGTCTCGAGACCGCGAGGCTCTCTCACGGTCTTGAGGTCGTGAGAGCAACTGTTAGGACCGTTTAGGGAAAAGAAAAGCGGTGGGTTTTTCTTGGAAATCACGCCTTCATCTTCTAGCTCAAGAACAGTACAGATATCCCACGGGTTTGCTTGCAAAATAGCAGGGAAAAGTAGGGAAATACTAGGAGCTATCATTAACTCGCATATAAAGATGAACAAAGTAAAGCATAGGTTTAGAGTTATAAAACCCGCCTAAAGCTTGCTTCTTGAGCTCCAAGCTTTCAAGCTCCAAGCTCTAATGGAGTCCTTGAGTTCCCACAGGTTGGCCAAGGTGAAAACTCCAAGGAAGGATGAAAAGAGACGGCTAGAAAGATAGGGTTTCGAGAATTAGCCATGGAGATGACCTTGAATTCGAATTCTAACCATGGAATTAGGCAAGAAGAGGGGTTTAAACCTACCTTGCACCCCTTGATCGTCCTCCTTAGCTCCAAGGAAGTCCTTGGTCGTCTTTGGTGAAATGAAACAGTAAGGGAACGAAGGTTAAGTTCCCTTGCAACTAAAGGAAGGATGGCTTATATACATGGGGTAGGATTTTCAACATTAGTTCATAAGTTTCCCTTAATTCCAACTAAGTCCTTCCTTTATTACTTGCTCGTCCCTTCCTCTTTATTCTAAGGACAAACCTTATCTTAAGTTATAGAAAAGAAGGCAAGGAAGAACAGTCTAATAATAAATTTCATACTTAAAGGGATATTGCACATATACCCTGATTATTCCATCACAAAGCCTATTTCTTGACTTGACAACTCAATTGAGGTGAATTCCTCATCATTTCTTCTATAAATGATGGCAAAAGTCTAAAAAGATACATTAGATGACATTCTTTACAAATTGCTTCCCATCATTTGGGTAAATTGCATTTTACCCCAAATTAGGGTTTCAAGCCCTGGGATTGCTTCCACAGCTGCACCTTGGTGCTCTAGCTTGGGAAATCCCTCAAACTTTGCCAAAGAGATTCTCATGATGTCTCAACATCAGAGGAACATCTCATCATGTGCAAATTGCAAGCTAACCCTTTCAACTGGGTAAATTGCACATAGGTCCCTGTATATCAAAACAATGCTACAACTTTAAATAAAAAGGAGCAAATACTGAAATATACGTTTCTGAGAAGCTTAATTACATGCTCAGAGTTAATCACAAAGATTTAATTACATATTTAGGCAAAACACCTAGGGTTAACTCATAACCCAGGTCAGGGATGTTACACCAGCAATCAACTGTATAGCACCTTCCGATCTGTGACACAAAGGAAGACCATATAGCCGGATCCAAAAGGCACAATCTTTGATCAGCATTGTCTCTGGTCTGTCGCCTTCCTCAATCTCCTTTGTGAGTAGAAGCCTATTCTCAAAGTTCCACGGGCCACCTTCAAGGACTTTCTTCTTGTCCTTCCAGTGTAGGAATTGTATTATGAAAACCACTGTATCCACCTGCTTGAACAACACTTTGTGCGATAGAGCCCAGGCTTGTGTCAGCGTTCTTTTCATTGCCCAGAAATTGAAAGGTCTGTCCGTTAGGAGTCGTGCGGCCAGAGCCAGGCTGATGTGATTCTCCTCATCCTCCTGTTGTTCTGTGCTCAGATCAACTAGTTCTGCTTCATCATCGTCCTCCAGTCCTAGTTGTGCACAACGAGTAACCAGATCTTCTGCCATATCAGGGGAACCGAGTCTGCGGAGACGAGAACCTGCACAAACCCGCCTTGAACCTGCAAGAGGAAGGGTAACCACTAGGGAGATTAGGTTTTCCACGGAGGAAGAGGGAGGACTCCCACCACCGTTCGCCAGTCGCCAGAGCAACTAGGGTTCGTACGGGGGAGAGAGTTCATCCATGGTTTGACATTTAATCAATAATAATTATCAAATTATACTATTACTAAACTGAAAAGTTGTAAGTAAGAAAATCTTTTTGCATACCTTGTAAAATTTAGATCTACACTTCTATCCACCACAAAAGTCTAAGACAACTAATCCTCCTTACACATGTTATTTGTATCTTCACAATATTTTGATTCACTATTTGTCCGTTGTTAGAATTGTACCTAAAACGCCGACAAACAAAATGTCGATCAGTATATTTCTATACTGGTATGTGGGGACAATCAAAATTTTCGCAAATATTTTCTAACAACCTAATTATCACAAATAAGTTATTAACAATCCAAATTACATTTTCAATGTGACATTCTCAACTGCTTTTTCCCTAAGCCCTGGATTACCCTCTTTTAAGGTTTTGTCCTTGCAAGGGACATAAGGACACCTTCTCCATCCTGAGCTTGGTGCCTAGGGTCACCTCTCAAGGTTCCCAATGGTCTTCCCCCGGTGGCTTGACCGAATAGACCTACCCTTCAGGGCTTGGTCATGCAACGTACATCAGGGTGGCTTGTAGGTTCGAGAATACACATAGATACTTAATTGTGATATTCATAGGGACTTTATAGGATTACAGAATTAAACATCCAACAATTTAGGTTGCATCCAATCGATAAAATGTTTGGGAAACACCGTGAAACTAAATCAATTATTCATAAATAACCACGTACCTATTCAGTCGATTCAACAAGCTAACAATAACCCAAGCAGAGAAATATCTAGGCAAGTAGGCAGTTCACACAAGCAATGATCCTAAAACAATCATATAATTTAATCACTATTCACTTTCTCGGATTACACTCATATGAACTCACTTCCAAGGGTTTCCTACTTCCTTTTAAGGTTTCATTAGGGTTCATCCTCATCATTTGTGGGCTCTGATATCCAAACCACGATATAATCACGATTTAAACTTAGCGGAAGCGAATCGATTAACAGCGGAAGACAAAAATCACAGGAAATTAAAACATTTCGAGACAAGAGCTTGAATCCTTAAAAGCTTCTTTCATGACAAGAGATAAACTGTTTACATCTCATGATAATTACTTCTTGAGTAATTATATACACCGAGATACAAAATCTCAAGAACTCATAACAAAAGACTCCAAGACCTGAGAGTACAGAGGACACATAGGACTGACTCTAACTACACCACATGGCAGGCTAAATCTCCACCTGAGATTTACTGCTGCTCCTGGTGCTGCTGCTGCTAGGACTGGTCACCTGTAGACCTGTTCCTCCGTCCTCGACGTCCACCTAAAAAGTTGAAGTCTACGGGGTGAGACAATTGTACATAATTGTCCCAACGAGAGTTATAACTCTCCGCCAGAAGCTTTATTATAACATCAAAGAATAACTTAAGCAGTAAAAGCTTACAAAGTATTCAATAGCAGATGCAGTTGTAAATAAGAGTTCAACATTTATCAAGCATGAAGAACATATGCACTATACAGTGTAACATCAATCAACTAACTCGTAGTTATCTATAACAGGTATACTACGCTGTAGAGTATGTTTTTCAAACATTACTTTTATGCCCTGTGGATATGAGGTTTACCACTCATACTCCAACCAATCACTGCTAAGTGCCTCGGTATCATACTAGGTCATCGAAAGAGCCGGATTCTCATGACCTTCACCTTCCTTAGTCAGTAAGAGGATCACTCGTAGGACATCTCGTGTCTCTACTATAATAGCTCACCAAGGTAATCTAGTCCTTCGCTATTTTAGAGTTACAGTGGTGTTCTGTACTCTCTTCGTCATCAGGAGATTTCATGTTTATCTTCCACTGATACGGATATATGTGCTTTCTTCATCATCAGGAGGTTTCATGTTTACCATCCACTGATACGGTATGGGATTATAGTGAAGGATTGATGGATTATACATCTACATCAAATTCCTACACTAGGATGTAAGGTTCTACACATCCATATACCCCACATACTCAACAGTATGTGATCCAGGAGTTCCCGTAGGAAAACCTGTTTCACCATCATTTGATCTCTGACAATGATGGATCTATGATCAGGGCTCTACATTTCACTTGATTAGTTAGGTACATTTAGTATTCTTTTACATCATACATTGTTCTTCAAACAATAACAGTAGCATAACAGCTATGAAAGTAGAATACTAAATGCAACAAAGCTAACTCACATCAATCATCATTTCTCATTATACTCATCACAAGTCATCTCTAAAGCATGACCTTGATGGTATTCATGGCTCTCACAGTCCATTATTATCATAGAATGCCACCGACAAGGCATCAAGATACTTTACTTATTCATAAGGATATCAATATGCCTTTAATGAATATAGTATCATCATCCATACCTGGATATGATCACCTCCATATCAGAACCTGCATGGTTAATTCAACTAATAAAGGTAATTTAAAACAATGATTATACTTTCCACTCTTGTCATAAGAGCTAAGTTCTTTGATTCTTATCAAATAGAGTTTAATACTCATAAAACATGTCATCACCTTTGAATTAGGGTTTACTATTCACATCACATGTCATTACCCTTGGATTAGGGTGTACTATTCACATCACATGTCATTACCCTTGAATTAGGGTTTACTATTCACATCACATGGTGAATTGAACTCATAACATCATCATGTATGAGGAACATCATTATTGATGCTCTCAGATAGCTTAAGATTCATCATATATCATAATTAGGGTTTCTATGATCTCACATAGGTGGATCATACCCTAATCATGCACATTCATGTATATTGAAGGTTCTTTACTTGAGTTTCCACCCTAAAAGGGTACTTTCTCTCTCTTAAGATACTTTCTCTCTCTTAAGATACTTTCTCTCTCCTCATACTAGTAGATGGTGATAACACCACTCTAGATCAGGTTGGGTTAATTCCTCATGGCTAACATAAGCCAAAACATCACTATCATGTGATTAGGGTTTGATTTGAACAAGGTTTTACTCAATTGAACCCCTCAAGGGTATTTTGGTAATTCACCCCATTGATCACCATCATGGGTTAATTCATTAGTCACTTAATCCCCTAATGTCCTAGGTTACCATTAGGGTTTAGATCTGAGCATCATTGAACCATTTACATCTTCAAGTGATTAAGTGAAATCAACCTTTGAAAACCTCAAACGGTTTCAACCTTCAACCTCCAAACGGTTTTAGATCGTTTGGATGAGTTGACCGTTTGCTAGGGTTGACTCCAAGACCGTGTGACCTTCAAGGTCGTTTGCCCAAACTGTGTGAGGGTGTAGACCGTTTAACAAGTTTGACTTCAAGACCGAGAGGACTTACACGGTTTGAGACCGTTTGAGTCCAAACGGTCTTGAGACCGTGAGGCCTCACACGGTCTTGAGACCGTTTGCTCACCAAACGGTTTTGCAAACCGTGTGAGCACTTAGAGGAGACCGTTTGGTAAAGTGAAAAGTAGTGGATTAACTTTGGAAATAACGTCTTCATCTCCTAGCTCAGGAACAACAAGGATTTCTCACGAATTTGCTTGCAAGGTAGCAAAGGAAGGTAGAGAAGAAGAAGAACTATCATCTAAAAGTATAAACGAGATGTATATAATAAGCATAGGTTTAAAGTTATAAAACCCGCCTAAAGCTTGCTCCTTGAGCTCCAATCTTTCGAGCTCCAAGATTTTAATGGTGTCCTTGAGCTTCGACAGGTCGGCCAAGGTGAAACCTCCAGGGAAAGTCGAGAAGAGATGGCTAGAAAGGTAGAGCTATGTGAGCTAGCCATCAATTTGACCTTGAATCCGAGTTCTAACCATGAACTTAAGCAAAAGGGAGGATTCAAACCTACCTTGCCCTCCTTGGTCGTCCTCCTGAGCTCCACAGCTTCTCTTTAGTCGGTTTGGGTGAATAGAACAGTGAAAGGAACGAAGGGAGGGTTTCCTTGCTAAGTGAAGTGGAGAGTATATATACTTGGGGTGAGATTTTCAACATAAGCTCATAAGTTCTCCATATTTTCAACTAAGTCCCTCCATCCTTCTATGCTCGTCCCTTCATATTAATTCTAAGGACAAACCTTCTTCTAAGGTCAAGAAATGAGGGCAAAGAAGATCAACCTTTTAGTTAAGCATACACATAAAAGGCTATTGTACATACACCTAGATTATTCAATCACAAAGGTGTTTTTCATTATATAATTATTCAATTGAAGTGACCTTTCATCATTTCTTCTTTAAATGATGACAAGAGTCTTAAAAGATATTTTAGATGATGTATTTTACAAGTTGCACCCCTCAAATTGGGTAAATTGCACTTTTCTTCAATTTAGGGTTTTCAAGCACCGGGATTGCTTCCACAGCTGCACCTTGGTGCCCAAGCTTGGGAAATCCCTCAAACCTTATCATCATCATTCTCATGATGTCTCAACATCAGAGGAATATCTCAACATGTGCAATTTGCAAGTTAACCCTTCTAACTGGGTAATTTGCACATAGGTCCCTGTATTACAAAACAATGCTACAACTTTATATAAAAAGGAGAAAAAACTGAAATATATGTTTCTGAGAAACTTAATTTCATGCCCAAGGTTAATCACAAGGATTTAATTACATATTTAGGCAAAACATCTAGGGTTAACTCATAACCCAGGTCAGGGATGTTACATCATTGATACTGTAAACCCTAATTCAGAAAATCTAAGTATAAACCCTAATTAGCTGGTCATATTCCTCCTAATAGGCTTAGGATCAATAAATAACAACATTAAAGCAAGAAGAAAATAGAACTAAAACATCCTATTTGGGTTTATAACCGGTCTCCCCGCAATTTATGTGCCACCAAAAGCCAGAGTAAGAAGCCGGATCGAGGATGATTTGGCGGTGCCATGGTGGGGGCAGGCCAGGGTAGGTCGGGCTTCTCCACCCCATATGCTACAAACGATCCCTCTGATCCCCAGTAGGTCAATGTGGGTGCCTCCTCCTCCTCCACTCCTGATGAGTGGGTAGACCCGAAGACGGATGTTACGAAAGGTAGATCCTGGGTGGCGACCCTAGCCAAACCGATGGTGGTGCAGTGGAGGTTCAAAGTGCTATTATTGCCGGAGGATCCCAGGGATCCCACTTTAAAGGATGGTGATAATAGGTCATGCCTTACCTTCTCAGAACCTGTGGTGAAAGCGATGGATGAGTATCACCAATACTCAATCATTGTCCAAATCCTAGGTAAGGAGGCCACCCTACAACGCCTTTATGGGTGGATGATAAGATCTTTGAGGCTTAAAGGTGAACTTCAACTCTCTCCGCTGGGGGGTGGTCTGTTCCTTGCCAGATTTGCCTCAACGGAAGACATGGAAGTAGCGGTGGATCAGGGCCCATGGTTCTATGATGAACATCTAGTCCTAGCTCGAAGATGGACTCCTGAAGCCAATCTTAGACGTGTTTTCCTCACTTTCGCTCCCGTCTGGATTACCCTCCCTGAAGTTTGCCAGCATTGGACTTGCGGAGCCATCTCCATAATTGCATGTGGAGTTGTTGAGCCCAAGGTGACCAACTTTATGTCGAGGGGGAAATTTGCGTGTGCATCACACATATGTGTGGAGATGAAAGCAGACAGACCTCCCCCAAAAGAGGTTATGATAGAGATGCTCGATGGCAAAGCCGTGATGGTAAGGGTCCTCTATGAAGCCTTACCGGACAGGTGTGATGACTGTTTGGTCTTTGGCCACGCAATAGGTTGTTGTCCTGGAGAAAGAGTAATTCAAGTTGAACCTTTGTTGATGAAGGTACCCATACAGAGCAACACTCAACAAAGAAAAGGGAATAGGGGCAGAAGTCACGGCCCGCCGAAGAACAACAAATCTTGCAAAGCCACTGTTGTCAGCTCCACAGCATGCCAGAGTAAATAAGTCGGTACAAAACCTTTAGTTACACCCGAGCGCAATGGGTCGGGTGCTAACTCTGAAAAAGGCAAGGGGATAGCAGATGTTGATGTTGATCAGTACATCACAGTTATTAAAGAGGGAGAAATTCAGAGGGATGAAGCAATAGTAGGCTCAAGCCACAGTGTTGACAATGTTATATCCAGCCCAAATACAGGAGATGCATTTAAGAAGGTAGCTGAAACACAAGCAAGCTCAGTGGTGATGATGGGGACACCCCCATTGATGAAGGGGGTACTCGTAGCTGAAGTCCAAGATAGACGAGAAGTGCAGCCAACAAGAGTACGGGCAGACCCAAATCTAAGAGTGGAGGAGGGCCATCAAACACCAATAATTAGATGTCAATAATGGCGTGGAATGTCTGGGGGGCATCTCTACCGAAGACACAGAAGAAACTAAGGAAAATATTGAATGGAATTGAAGCGGAGGTTATCTTATGTTTTGAAACGAGAATAAAAAGAGCTACTACTGAATGTGTGAATTCACTGTGCCCACCATAGTGGAGTAATATATTCAACCTTGATGATGTAGATGGAGGAAGGATATTCATAGGGTGGAACCCTCCAATTTGGCACATTGATCTTATCAGCTCCAAAGATCAAATCATCACGGTCAGTTGCTTCAACCAAGGAGGTTTGTCATGTATTCTCACTGCAGTATATGGGGAAAATCTAGAGTATGACCGGAATAGATTATGGCATGTGTTGGAAGCCACGACCCAAAATGAAATCCCTTGGATGGTGTTGGGCGATTTCAATAACACATGATAGAATAGTGAGAAGTATGGTGGCAAGAGGGTATCAGACAGAATCCTCAACAAGTTCAACACTACCATGGACAGAGTGTGCCTACACCAAGTCAACACGATAGGTGGAATTACCACTTGGTCCAATAAACAATGACCAAATGGACACATCTCTAGTTGTCTAGACAGAGGATTCATCAACAATGTGTGGCTTGATGTGTTTCCCAATGTTGCAATGAGATTGGGAGCACATTACTTCAGCGATCACGCATGGATGAAGGTACATATTAACCAATATCCTAAACCTCCTCGCCCTTTCAGGTTCCTTAATGTGTGGAGTGATTGGAACGTCTTCTACAACTTAGTCAAAGATTGTTGGTCTATCCATATAGTAGGGAACCCTCTCTTCAGAGTTCTCAAAAAACTCCATCACACCAAAAAAGCGCTCAAAATTGGTCTAAAGAGAAGGTCAACCTACCTAACCTTATACGTGAAGCCAAAAGAAGCTACGATGAAGTAGCCATGAATCTGCGCCTTAATCCTATGGATGCTACATCTATAGAGGAGGAAGCCAAATGCGAAGATAGAATCAGGAAACTCGAGAAAGCGGAAGAGGATTGCTTATGGCAAAAAAATAGACTGAAGTGGATAGCTGAAGAAGACTGTAATTAAAAAATTTACCATACGACCATCAGAAAGAAAGGAATGAGGGACGCAATCTATGAACTCATAAATGAAAAAGGGGAAATTGTTGATAAGAATGAAGACTTGGTGGAAACTGCTACTCTTTACTTCACAAACCTTTACAACAACAACCATACACACTCTTTTGAGGATAGTGTGCTACCAACAAAGAAGGTTACTCCTGATATGAACAACAAACTCAGCAAGGAAGCTACTGAGGAGGAATTTAAAAAAGCATTGTTCTTTATTCACTACTCGAAAGCTCCAGGGCCAGACGACTTTAATAGTCATTTCTTCCATAAAGTATGGCCTATTGTTAAATAGGATATCTGTAATGTTGTGAACTAGTTTCTTGCTGGAGGAGCTATGGTAAGAGTTATTAATCATGCTTTTATTAAGTTGATCCCCAAGAACAACAATGCAAAGCAGATGACAAACTTCAGGCAAATAGCTTGTTGCACAGTTCTATACAAAACCATATCCAAGCTCCTGGCTAATAGGTTGAAAGAGGTTCTACCCCACATTATCTCTCCAAATCAGAATGCTTTCGTCAAAGGAAGATACATGTCTGATTTCTCCCTCTTGGCTACATAATTTCTTAATGAATTCAATATGAAGAATACTAATGCTAAATCTTGTATGAAGATTAACATTAGTAAGGCTTATGGTCATGTTAATTGGGAATACCTTTGGAGGGTGATGGATGCTATGGGCTTCGATCAAAGATGGATACAGATAGTCAAATAATGTGTGGAAACATGCTCATTTTCTATCCTCATTAATGGCTTCCCTAATGGTATGTTTAGATCCTCTAATGGCCTATGGCAAGGAGACCCTTTATCCCCGTTCTTATTTATAATGGTGATGGAAGGGTTGACCAGAGGACAAGGGCCTCATTAGAACCTACAAAGTCAAAGGGGTTAAAGTCATGACCCACATCATTTTCGTTGATGATGTCCTCCTTTTCTCAGTAGGTAATAGTAGAAGACTCAAGGAATACGAACTCCTCCTCCTTATGTTTGGTAAACTGACGGGCCTATATGTGAGTTCCATCAAATCCCAAGTGTTTCTCTCCAAATCATGTGAAAACATAAGGGGTAGACTCAAGAAAGCTATAAGCATGCATGAAGGCACTCTACCTACCAAGTATCTAGGCTTCCCCCTCATTGTGGGCCACATTACCTCGAAAGACTTTAGTGACAACCTTTACAAGTACAGAGAAAAGATTGAAAACTGGAGTGGGCTTCGTATCTCAATGGTTGGTCGACTGGTTCTCGTCAGATCGGTGCTACAAAGTCAGTTGCATTTTTGGACTTCCATGGGCACCATACCCAATCCTATCTTACAGTCTCTCAGATCCCTTACAGCAAGTTTCTTTGGGCAGGGAAGAATCATGCCATAGCTTGGGATAATATTGCAAAGACTTTCCACGAAGGTGGTTTGCAAATTAAAGATATAGAGGAGCTTATGAAGTAGAGCAGTGCTAGCTACGTCCTTAAGTTTATCAACTTACCGATGAACTACTGGACTATTTGGATGAAATATAGATATGGTCCCAATCTAGTATGTAATGAAAGAAGCAAACCCTCCCGCACCTGGCGACTGATGTGCGCATATGTGGATGCCAATCAACACCTGTTTAGTGTTTATGTGAATGGTGTTTGGTCTTCTAACCAGCCACCATTGATCAACACTGTTGCAGGCACCCCTACTGGGTTGGGGATATCAACTACCTTATGGGGCTACACTCATTACCCCAACTGGAGCATTTTTTGCTATAGAGCTATTCATAACACACTCCCTACTTATGACATGATGGCTTCTTGGGATATTTCAGTGGATGAGACATGCCTTCTATGCAAGAGTGCTAATGAGATGAACACACACCTGTTGTTTAGCTGCAGGTGGTCCAAGTAGGTCTGGTGCGTTATGTGCCTTAGGAACGGCTGGGGGCAAAATGTTCCCAATAACCTATATGAATCTATCAAATGGACTGACGATGTTTACAAAAATGATAAATACGTGAAGAGTTACGCCCTTCATTGCATTATAGGTCTCAGGTATTTTGTGTGGAATGAGAGGAATAAGAGAAGCCATGAGAAGAAGACCAGCCAACAAGCATTCATTAACAACTTTTCTAATGAACTCAAATCGCATATGAAGAATAGAAATGACATTTTGTATAGACTGGATGCTAACACTCGAACTTACTAGGGTTTTTGTATGAAATCCCCATGTATAGTTTTCAGTAGGGCCTTGGTTATGGGTGCCTCATTTTGTACAATATAGTTTTTTCAAACTATACCTTCTTTTTGGTTAAATATATTAAGATTGTTCAAGTTAATTTCCATCTTTACCCTAGATTAGGGTTTCTACACGTTTTATCATAGATTCATGGATTAAAACCCTAAAACATGCCAATTATAATCTAATTTCATATTCAAACCTTAATTTCCTTTTCAATAGGTTATTAATACTCTAATTAAGGCATTAAGCATCTCAGATTTGATCTTTAATCATCATGGGGTTTTTAACCAAAATTTAATGCACTTTATGCTCAACTCAAGGTACTTTTGCAATTAGAAATGAAATCAGATGCTAAAATTATTTTTATCAGATTACTATTATTTTTCTGATGATTTTTCATATATAAAGTTTCTTCATCTAACCATCCTATTAATTTCTACAATTTTTGCAATGAAGAGTATTTTCCTGGATTTTCTAGAATGTTAGGAAATTGTCAACAAAAGTTTGGTTGTTCGATCTGTGGCCCGTCGGACCACGCGAGATCTGACGATCTGCGATTGCGCACCTCACCCGCGATAAAAAAGAAACAAAAGAAAAATATGCCCTTACCTGAACTGATGAAGCGGGAGGGCGGGCAGACTGGTATTTTCACTACAGGTCGTCTTCAACCTCTGGTTGTTCTGCACGTGGACTGATGGTCAACCCCATCGGTTGAATCGGAGCTCCTGGGCTGCTGCGAGAAAATGAAGGCTACCAGTAGCTTCGTTCTCTTCTCACAAACTTGCTTGTCGGTTCAATTGTTCCTCCATGCCGCCCCTTCACCACCAACTAGATGAAGCTTCTCTGGCGCTATTTTCTCCTCGACGAGGTCTCTGGTCGGGCTAGTTCCTTGAATTGAAGGCACCACGATGATCGTCATTGTGGCCCGGTCACGAAAGGGTGGGTTAGGGGATTGCTCACATTGTTACACGCCCTACCCTATATATAGGGTAACCATCAAGTTCTTGATGGATTGGGGACTTCCCCATTTCACAATGAAACCCCACAAACCTCAGGCTAGATGCACTCGGGATGATCTCTTGAAGGAGATGGACTCATCCTTAGCCTCGCAGGTCATCTCAAATCTGAGAAAACTCCAATCAAAACTACATGACATGGACTCTATATTCCCCAATCCTCATGAGAGCGGGACTTAACCCAAGTCGTAGATCGCTGGTCCAACGGTCATGACTGTGCGCTTAAGAACCGAAATTCAAGATTTTAATCCCAAATTAAATCGTGACACATATTCCTTTCAATTTTAGGATAACTTCATAAATCCATATCTCATAAACCGTGCATTATTTTTCAACCAAATTTTAAAGGAAGTTTTGGGTCGACATTATATACATGTGTACCAAACTTGAGACCCAAATTCCAAATGAAAAGGGTATTTCCTTCATAAGCAAGTTATCTTTTAATAAAGCCAATTTAATTGGTATTTTCTCTTTCCATTCTTATTATCTTTGCAACTTGGGCTCCTTGGAACCCAAGAAATCCCAAAGATATGAAATATACCTTTGGAGGATACCTCCTAGCCTTCTAGAGGCTTCTACCTCTTTCTTTTCTCCTTTTCTTAATTATTCTTTTATTAACTGAATTTCTTTTTTCCTTTTATTTCCTTTTTCTTGTTATTGGGCCCAATAGCTAATAAGGCCTACGAAATCATACAAGCAAGTCTATTTATTAATGAAATCCATACATTCAAATCATATCAAACAATTACATGTTCATATATCTTTAAAAGGAGAAATTACATTTCAATTCTAAATTTGAAAAATTAAGGTTGTAACATCCTCCCCTCCTTATAAGAATTTTGCCCTCAAAATTCAGCAATCAAACAAACAAGTAAGGATATGCTTTTTCCATGTCTGTCTTCAGCTCCCATGTGGCCTCATCCTCTCCATGGTGCTTCCAAAGAACCTTTGCCATCTCTATATTCTTACATCTAAGTTCTTTCACCTTGGTATCTAGAATCTGTAAAGGTGACTCAGGATATGTTAGCTTCCCTTGAAGCTCAATAGGCTCAATACTCAGGACATGGCTCAAATCTTGCACATATTGCTTCAGATTGGACACATGAAATACATCATGCATCATAATATACTGAGGGATTAATGCCAAACGGTATGCATATTCAGAAATTCATTCTAACACCTCAAACAGACCCATGTATCGGGGACTTAGCTTTCCTCTGTTCTTGGCTATAGCTCTGAGCGGTCAGATTTTCAAGAATACATGCTCTCCCACAGTGAACTGCACGTCAGTCTGCTTTGCATCAGCATATGACTTTTGTCGATCCTGGGCTCTCTTCAGCCTTTGCTTGATCAAAGTGACTTTATCTACATAAACTTGGAGCTCATCTGACCTCAACAAGGTCCTCTCACTGAAATCATCCCAGTGAAGCGGTGACCGACACGGCCACCCATAAAGAGCTTCATACGAAGGCATCCTGATACTGGCTTGGTAGCTGTTGTTGTAGGCAAACTCAGCTAAAGCTAAGTACTGCTCCCATGATCCACCCCAATCGAGCACACAAGCTCTCAGTAGATCCTCTAATGTATGAATTGTCCTCTTTGACTGACCATCACTCTGGGGTGATAAGCAGTATTGAACTTCAAACTTGTACCAAGTTTTTCTTGTACCTACTTCCACAACTTGGAAGTGAACTTTGCATCCCTATCAGAGATGATGGAACTAGGTATGCCATGCAAGCATACTATCTCCCTAATATACAGCTCGACTAGGTCTGACACTTTAGCAGTGGTCTTCAAAGCAAGGAAGTGTGCTGACTTGGTAAGGCGATCTACCACAACCCATATTGCTTCATGACCTCTCTTGGTCCAGGGTAGACCCACCATGAAATTCATGGTGATCTGCTCCCAATTCCACTCTGGAATCTCTATCGACTGTAAAAGTCCACTGGGTCATTGGTGTTCAGCCTTCACCATCTGGCATGTAAGACAGCTGGCTACATATGCCGCAATGTCTCTCTTCATTCCTTAAACATCTTTGTAGTTCCCGGGTGTACCGTATACTTATAACCATGATCTTCTTGCAATATACGTTCCTTCAATGGTGAATCTTAAGGTTCTCAAATCTGATCCCTCCATAAATTCCCACTGAGAGATGGGTCTGGGGCTTCTTCAACAGGCCCTTCATCCTGTTGAGTTCTGAACTAGTCAATTGTCCGACCAATATCTCACTCAACAACTCTGACCGAATCTGAATATTAACCAATTGAACTTGGTCCTCTAACGACTATGGAGTCCACTCCACCAGCTCTTATAAGCTCTTCCATTGGATGGACAAAATAGCCAAACACGTGAGATGTTTCTAACTCAATGCATCAGCTACGATGTTCGCCTTCCCAGGATGATATCCAATGGTGAAGTCACAATCCTTCATGTACTCCATCCATCTTCACTGTCGTAGGTTCAGGTCTCTCTATGTCAGGAGGTACTTCAGGCTCTTGTGGTCGGTGAGGATCTCGAAGGTAGAACCGTACAGGTAATGCTGCCATATATTCAATGCATGGATGATAGTAGCCAACTATAAGTCATGTGTCGGGTAGTTCACCTAGTTGGGCTTTAGTTGTCGGGAGGCATATGCAACCACATGCCGATATGTTCCAACACATAGCCAAGTCCCATCTTTGAAGCATCGATGAATATCATAAAACCCTCATTGCCGGAAGGTAGGGTCAATACTGGGGCAGTGGTTAGCTTCTTCTTTAGCTCCTGAAAATGAGCCTCACATATATCAGACCACACAAACTTCACATCCTTCCAAGTAAACATGGTAAGCGGCAAGGTAGTCTTTGAGAAATCCTTGATGAAGCGTCGATAGTATTCCACCAACCCCAAGAAGATATAAATCTCAGAGAGGTTCTTCAATGTAGGCCAGTCTCGAACTGCCGAAACTTTAGCTGGATCCACGGTGATCGTTCCTCCTGAGATGATGTGTCTGAGAAACATGACTCGGTCTATCCAAAACTCACATTTTGAGAACTTTCAGTAAAACGTCTACTTTCTCAGGATATCAAGGACTCTACCCAAATGGTCACGGTGTTGAACTAGGTCATCGTAGTACACCAAGATGTCATCTATGAACATGATCATAAAGGAGTCAAGGAAGGGCTAGAATACATTGTTTATAAGGTTCATAAAGACACTGGGTGCATTGGACAACCCAAACGGCATGACCACAAACTCATAATGGCCATATCGGGTTCGGAAAGTTGTCTTAGGTATGTCCTCACTTCTCACTCTCACATGATGGTATCCTGACCTCAAATCAATCTTGGAAAAGACTTGGGCCGATTTGAGCTGGTCAAAAAGGTCATCTATCCTGGGTAGGGGGTACTTGTTCCTAATGGTCGCCTGGTTGATCATCTGGTAATAAATACACATCTGAAGTGATCCATCCTTCTTCTTCACAAAAAGGACTGGTTCTCCCCATGGTTATGAAATAGGTGGGATAAAACATTTATCTAACAACTCCTGCAACTGTGTTTTCAACTCAAGCAACTCAGCAAGGGCCTTAGATATAGGGCTAGTCCTGGGAGCTAACTCAATGGAGAAATCTACCTCCCTCTTAGGGGGAATCCCAGGTAGATCATTTGGAAACACATCTGCATACTCCCAAACAACCTATATCTCCTCTAAGGGTCGCACCTTGGCCTCAGCCTTGGTGACTATGGCCAAGTATGCTCGGTAGCCTTTGGATATCATCTGCTCAGCCTTCAAAGCCGACACATAAAGGTTGGTAGTCGCATCTCTTCTTCCTCGAATTGTAAAGTGTGGATGATCAAGTTTTCAAATGAGGATCTTCTTTTCTCTTCTATCCATCTGTGCTCTATAGGTGTAAAGCCAATCCATACCAATGATTACATCGAAATCATTCATATTAAGGAGGATGAAGTTAGTAGGAAGCTTGTGACTTAGGTACTTAATTGGCAAGATATGTGTTTTTAAAGTATATGTATATATATGACCACTCATGGTTGTGACATTCAAAACATAGCCTAAATCCTTGATGTCCAAACAACGCATAGTTGCCAGTTTTCTCGAAATAAAAGTATTAGTAGAACCAGAATCAGAAAGAGCTTTTACATTTTGTCCCGTGACTTCAAGCATGCCTACATAGTTTCATACAGTATCATACTGCTATTACATGATCAAACTAAACTGATAGGAGAACTCTATGGGTTATTACCCTCGATCAACCTATTAGCATTTTCCTGGGCTTCTTAATTGTCAATGGCGAACACTCTAGCTTGCCTTCTCTCACCAATAGGTGGACCTCCAGCTGGTGCTCCTCCTCCTGTTGGGGGTGTTGCTACCACTGGACCTCTCAGATCAGGGAGAGGATAGTTGGCGATGAAGTGTTCTTCCTGCTGACAATGGTAGCACACCGTCTTCTCAAAGCGGCACTTCCCAGGATGTATTCATCCACAGGTACGACACTTCTGAAAGAGACTCTCACCACGTGGATTGCCTTTGTGTCCATGCTTACCCTTAGTGTGGTTACGCCCTTTTCCTTACTTGTGGTCATTCTTTTGTCCTTGAGTACCTTCAGTGAAACCCAAATATCCTTTGGGTGGGTTCTGAGCAGGCATCACTATCCTCTCCATGTCTAAGGCAGTGTTGTAGGCTTCAGAAAAGGTTGTTGGTTTACTCGCCATCACATGAAACTTGATTGTAGGGTGAAGACGCTCCACAAACTGGTCCACTCGTCTTTCGTCATCAATCATGTGCCCAAAATGCTCCAGGATGTGAAACTTGTAGCCAAAGTCCACAATGAATAGGTTACCCTGGATCATGTTGGTGAACTCTCTTTCCTTCTCCTTCTTAGATGATGTGGGGATGAATCTGGCGGTAAAGATAGTCCTGAATTCGGTCCATTCCATTGGCTCCTCACTTAGATCTCATCCCATGATGTGGTTTTCCCACCAGATCTTGGTTGCTCTTTCTAATAGATGAGCAGCAAAAAGAACCTTCTTGTTCGGTTGTGCCTCCAGCATGCGGAAACCGTTCTCGACTTCCAGCAACCAATCATCTACTTTGTATACCATTTTGGTCTTATCCTCTCCCCATAATCTCTCGATGTTCAGCTTGACGGAGTCTAGAATGGTGACTCAAAGTCAGGGACAAATGGAAAGAGACTCACCATTTTCATCTATGGTTATATCCCTGAGGGCCAGGGAACTAATGGCCTCAGTTATCCTCTTCTGTTGTTCCATCCATAGGGCATCAGGAGTGTGGACTACCATTACTAGACTTGGTTCACCCATCTGGTTCTCCTCAAACTTGACCTCGTCCTTAGACATGTGTTCTTCTTCCTGGTCCATCTCGGGGTTGTCGAAGGGTACTGGCTTAGGATTGGGGCCTTCTTCTGAGGCTCCCTCAGGTCACTTTCTCTTCTTTGAGGACCCATCACCCTGGTCCCTCTTCCTCTTCTCAGAAGATCCCCTCCTCTTACGGGGAGGCAAACCCCTAGTTGGGTTCTCAGTGGCCTCGATAGGAGTAGCTACGATTTTCACACAAGCCAACTACATAAGCATACAAACAAACTTTAGTTTACAATTAAACTAGTTATACTTATGTCGATGACATCTTGTTCATGTATCTTTTATTAATTTGGTGGAGGATCCCTTACTCCTTATCATACTTACCCTGACCTTAAGAGGGTGGGGAAGAGAGAGAAAAATCCAAAATCCTAGAATCCTTAATTGAATTAGGGTTGAGAAGGGACGAAAATAGATGAGAGAGTCCTAAAGGTATCTTATTTCGAGTCAGAACCTCAGACATTGGCCATGTAGTCACACTACATCTGGGAGTCCTCATGACCGACTAGTGGGGAGAAGGAAAATATTGCCAGCCCGCAGACCGTGATTCTTTTCTAGACACCTCCTTCTTTTAGAAAATCCTCTAATAATTCCCTCGATTCTACAAAGTTTGTAAATTTTATAATTACTAGGGATTAAATGAGAAACCATGGCTCTGATACCAAATGTAATGACCTCGCCTCCCAGTAACCCCCACTTAAGGGAGACAACAAGGTCAGAGATGTTATCCCAATATTTTAAGATCCATGGTTTGACATTTAATCAATAATAATTATCACATTCTACTATTACTAAACTGAAAAGCTGGAATAAAACAAAATTTTTGCATACCTTGTAAAATTTGGATCTAGACTTCTATCCACCATAAAAATTTAAGCTAATGAATCCTCCTTGCATAGGTAATTTGTATCTTCACAATATTTTGATTTACTGTTTGTACATTTTCAGAATTCTACCTAAAACACCGACAAACAAAACGTCGGTCAGTATATTTCTATACTAGTATGTGGGGGACAATCAAAATTTTCACAAATAGTTTCTAACAGCCTAATTATCACTAATAAGTTATTAACAATCCAAATTACATTTTCAATGTGTCATTCTCAACCGCTTTTGCCCTAAACCCTGGATTACCCTCTCTTAGGGTTTTGTCCTTGTAAGGGACATAAGGCCACCTTCTCCATAATGAGCTTGGTGCCTGGTCACCTGTCAAGGTGCGCAATGGTCTTCCCTCCGGGGCTTGACCGAATTGACCTTCCCTCCAGGGCTTGGTCATTCAACGTACATCAGGGTGGCATGTAGATTTGAGAATACACATATATACTTAATTGTGATAATCATAGGGACTTTATAGGATTGTAGAATTTAACATTCAATAGTTTCGGTTGCATTCAATCGATAAAACGTTCGGGAAACACCATGAAACTAATTTGATTATTCATAAATAACCGCATACATGTTCAATTTATTTGACAAGCTAACAATAACCCAAGCAAAGAAATATCCAGGTAAGCAGGAAGTTCACACAAGAAATAATCCTGAAACAATCATATAATTTAATCACTATTCACCTTCTCGGATTACACTCATATGAACTCACTTCCAAGGGTTTCCTACTTCCTTTTTGGGTTTCATTAGGGTTCATTCTCATCATTGATACTATAAACCCTAATTCAGCAAATCTAAGTATAAGCCCTAATTAGCTTGTCATATTCCTCCTAACAGGCTTAGGATCAATAAATAACAACATTATCCCAAATAATTCGAATTGTTCAAGTTAATTTCCATCTTTACCCCAGATTAGGGTTTCTACTTGTATTATCATAGATTCATGGATTAAAACCCTAAAACATGCCAATTATAATCTAATTTCATACTCAAACCTTACTTTCCTTTTCAACAGGTTATTAATACTCAAATTAACCCATTAAGCATCTAAGATTTGATTTTTAATCATCATGGGGTTTTTAATCTAAATTTAATGCACTTTATGCTCAACTCAAGGTACTTTTGCAATTAGAAATGAAATCAGATGCTAAAAATATTTTTATCAAATTATTCATATTTTTATGACGATTTTTCATATATAAAGTTTCTTCATCTGACCTTCCTATTAATTTCTACGATTTTTGCAATGAAAAGTATTTTCATGGGTTTTCTAGCATATTAGGAAATTGCCAACAAAAGTTTGGTCGTTCGATCCGCGGTCCGCTGGACCATACGAGATCCGATGATCTGTTGTTGTGCACCTCGCCCACGATTAAAAAGAAACAAAATATGAATATGCCCTAACCCAAACTGAAGAATAGGGAGGGCAGGCTGGTATTTTCACTAGAGGTCATCTTCAACCTCCAGTTGTTCTGCGCACGGACTGATGGTCAACTCCACCGGTTGACTCGACGCTCCTGGGCTACTGCGAGCAAATGAAGGCTACCAGTAGCTTCGTTCTCTTCCCATAAACTCGCTCTTCCATTCAATTGTTCCTCCATGCTACCCCTTCACCGCCAACTAGATGAAGCTTCTCTTGCGCTATCTGCTCCTCGACGAGGTCTCTGGTCAGGCTAGTTCCTTGAATTGAAGGCACCACGATGCACGTCGTTGTGCCTCGGTCATGAGAGGGTGGGTTAGGTGATTGCTCACTTTGTTGCATGCCCTACCCTATATATAGGGTAACCATCAGGTTCCTGGTGGATTGGAGACTTCCCCGTTTCACAACGAAACCCCACAAACCTCAGGCTAGATGTGCTTGGGATGATCTCCTACAAGAGATGGACTCATCCGTAGCCTTGAAAGTTGCCTCAAATCTGAGAAAACTCTAATCAAAATTGCATGACCTGGACTCTATATTCCCCAGTCCTTGCGAGAGTGGGACTTAACCCAAGCTGTGGATCATTGATCCAATGGTCATGAGTGCGCGCTTAAGAATTGAAATTCAGGATTTTAATCCTAAATTAAATTGTGACACATATTCCTTTCTATTTTAGGAAAATTGCATAAATCCATATCTCGTAAACCGTGCATTTTTTTCAACCAAATTTTAAAGGAAGTTTTGGGTCGACATTATCTGCTTGTGTACCAAAATTGAGACCCAAATTCGAAAGTAAAAGGGTGTTTCCTTCATAAGCAAGTTATCTTTTAATAAATCCAATTTAATTGGTATTATCTCTTTCCTTTCTTATTGTCTTTGCAACTTGGCCTCCTTTGAACCCTATAAATCCCAAAGATACGAAATCTAACTCTGGAGACTACCTCGTAGACTTCTAGAGGCTTCTACCTCTTTCTTTTCTCCTTTTCTTAATTATTCTTTTATTAAATGAATTTCTTTTTACCTTTTATTTCCTTTTTCTTGTAATTGGGCCCAATAGCCAATAAGGCCTATGAAATCACGCAACAAAGGCTATTTATTAATGAAATCCATACATTCAAATCAAATCAAACAATTACATGTTCATATATCTTTAAAAGCTGAAATTACATTTCAATTCTGAATTTGAAAAATTAAGGTTATAATAGGTCTTGCCCAAGATTGGTAGAGTGGACGCTATAAAATCCTCAATTATCTATGGAAGTTGGTTAAGACTATGCAAGATATAGGGCTTTGTGTAACTTGAGAGAGAGAACAAGTAAGCAAAGAAGAATAGCAATATTCAGTAGCAGCAAGGAGTATGTTTAGGGATGGGGTCTTCTTCTTCTATCATCTAAGGCATGGCGGTCGCACATACATAGGAGAAGAGATCCAAATAAGGTTAGAGGAAGCCGCATAGTAGGCATTGTTTGCCTGAGCACCATGTGATCCAAATCACCAGAGTTTGGCATCTGAGAGGTGGACAATAGAGTCGTGTCATAAACAAAGGGTACGTGAGAAATATGAAGGGATTTTCGAGTCCACACATTCCAAAACAGCCAGATCTAGGCACAAATCCATGATCACTACTGACAAGGGAGGTCTCTCAGAATATTCATCATCAGATCAACTTTGAATGAACAACACTCATCAAATAGGTATCTATTCAAAAAATCATATCTCCTAAGTTAGGTATCTAAATTTAGAAATAAAGGTATCCCTAAAAGTCTTATGATGGCTGCTTTCTCCTAAAATTTGATTCTAAGGGTCATTTTGGTGATTATTATAAGTTGATTACTAACATATATGAGGTTTCAATGTGTTGGTCACTAAAAACAACTGAAGACTTTAGAAACTCATGAATATTTTACAATAATCATATTTTGATATGTTTAAATGAATCCAAAACTTGATCATTCAAATTTGAAATTCTATTAAGGTTTTTGATGTAAACGCTGATAAGGGAATTATGGGTACTTTGCCCTATGTTTCACAATGAACTGACGAGAGATTTCTACCTAAACTTTAATATCAATTGTTATTACTATATCTAATATTTTTTTGGAGTTTTAAGTATAATTATATGAGCATTTCGTTCTTGGGTCCTAAGTAGACATTAGGCAAGATAAATGATGACTATTGTATGAGGGAATATGGGATATGTATGCATATTTTGTTATGGATACTATTTGTAATTGACTTTTTCTCTTATTTCATAATTGAGTGAAAGATGTATATATTTGATTATGTTTGAGATTTATCCTCATTATTTAATGTACATTCTCTTATTAGTGCATAAGAGGATCTTTAACTTACTTGAGTTTAAATAATATCGTAGTTATATAATGTAAGTTTTCATGTATGTTAAATACTAATATCTTATCATGGTTTCAGATCAGATTCATGTTTCTTCTAAGCATGAACCCTAATTTATATTTGGAGTTTAGATTGATGGGGGTTTGAATTTAGAATTAGGAAGAGGGAACATACACACAGACGTATAGAAACTTGTCAGTGTCTATGTAAATATGTTTTGAACCAAGGAATCAAGACTACATTAAGGATCTCTTCCAGAAAGGTAAGTGGGCCATATCCATTGAATTGTATTATTATGTTTTACCCTACACCTTATATAAAGTAACTTAGAGATTACCTTAATTCCAGGCATCCAGTTATTAATGTTAGCTCATATCCAATAATGTTTTTAGTAAGAAGACTTTCTTGAGTTGAAATTATGTTGTGAGGATATCAGATTATAGATTTTTGATATTTTTAAACTGCTTCTACATACTTAGTATTTATTGATTCACTTCCATTTATTTCTTAAGCCTTTAGACACAAATGTCATATATTTGATATCAAAATTGGATCAAGTCATCTATTAAATAAGAGTTTTAGATTAAGACTTACTCAGACAATAAGAATCTAGATCAAATTTTAGATTTAGATTACTCATTGTGAGTAGTCATAAATTAGATCCACATAATTAATAAGAATCTTAGATCCAATCTCAATTATTTGGTAATAAAGATACAACTTCATGTTTAGATGTAGAGATCAAATTTAGATTTAATTTAAAATTTACGAATAGAGATTTAGATTAATATTTGGATTTAGTACATACCCATTTATCAATATGCAGTTTTACTATAAGATAAGCTCAGATTCAGAATTTAGTAAGTGTATAGTTATCAGTATTCAATTTTAGTACAAGATAAATTCGGATTCAGAAGTTAGTAAGTTCATATTTAAGATAATTGAGTTAAAACATCACATAAGACATTATATGATAAGTCCTAATTCATTTAGGATGTGGATGATTCAGAGACATCAATTGACAATACATAGGAGTGTTTACTCCATTTCAGAGGTACTTCACTACTAATTTAGGGCATGCTCATGCCAACTTAGAGATATCTCAGTGTCATTCAGAGACATGTAGTGCCAATTCATAGGCACTTTGGTACCAATTCAGAGGCGTAGATATGCCAATTTAGGATTCTTATCATATAATGATGGCCACAAAATAGATAAAAGACATAAATAAAAGATACATCAATTAAGTATAAGTTTACAATTTTCATATATTAGTTCAGCTTTCAGTTATATTGCATTCAAGTTTATCTTATTAGAAATTCATTGTCACCTACTCTAACCAAAGTATTCCTTTTTTCATGGTTGGGGACAAGATGTCTGCATTTATAAAACTTTAGGAGATAGTCATGACAAGAGGATGCAACTACAATTTTAAGAGGTTTTCTTGGTGGGGATCCATCTACACGTCCTAGATTTCATATGAGATTTGTATAAAATAGTATAATGATATTAAGTTTATTTTGTAAATGAAGAAGTAATAGAGTTTCTTTCATAAGGATTTATGAGAATGTATTATTGCACTACTATGTTTTGGTATATATGTGATTATTGTGATGCATATCATGTTAGTAATGATACCCACTTAAAAAGAGTTAGCTTCCACTCATGTGATAAGGAAATCGGGGTGTTACACAACTACACTTGGAACCACAGACAGTTTTGGGCTAAACTCGATTGTTTTCTTTTCTACCAACCATGGGAGGATTTTTACCCCCAACCCTCTCATCATCCTCTTTGTGAATCATCTCTAATCACTTCTAATCCTTCTTAACACTCGATATAAGCCTTGAAGAAAATGACCATTCCTTTTTGAAATATTTTGGATTACACACTCACATTTTAAAGAACTCAATCTTTATGATTAACCTTTACCACTTAATAACCTAGAAACAGGACGGAAAATCCACATAAAAATTAAAAACATCAGACAATCTCTTAAATGTTGGAATAACACCACTTTTGGTAATATTCATTGCAATCTCAGAGACTCAAAATCTAAACTCGTTTGACTAGACATGACGCAATAGTAGAGAAAACTCACATCATTGCGGTTAAAACTGAGATAGAGCATCTTCTTCACATAAATGGGACCATGTGGAAATAAAGATCCAAAATCAAGTGGATGAAAGAGGGAGACAATAATACCAAATTCTTCCACAAATGTCGTAGTGGTAGAAGAACAAATAATTCTATCTACAACCTCAATATGCTCACTCAAAGAACCACCAACAAACACATTATCACATCACACGTAATCAAATATTTAGAAGTTTATAACAACAAGAAAAACATATCCCCACACCTCTAAATTTAGTGGGATATCCTATATCCTTCCCAAATCATTGATCCAAACAACCTTACAAACATCTTCATAGACACTGAAATAGAACAAGCTATCAACTAATTAGGAGCAGACAAATCTTTCAGACCTAATGGCCTCAGTTTAGATTTCTATCAGTATATGTGGGAGCATTTACACTCAGATTTTCATAACTTCATCCAACACATACACCTACATGATGATATCTCTCCTAAAATTTCCATTCTCAATCAAACTCGTATTACACTTATAAAAAAGTTGATATTCCCTATATTGTCCACCAAATGATACATATCAAACTCCACAAAGAATCCTACAAAATCATTGCAAAAACCATAAACATTAGGATAAAAAACACTTGAATGATATTATTGGACAACAATAATGTACTTTCTTTAAATATAAAAATATCCAAGATGTGTGCATTACGGTCAATGAAATTGTACAATGACAACTACGTACTTTCTTTAAATATATAAATATACAAGTTGGATACATTATGGTTAATGAAACTATACATACTTGTCACACCAAGAAAACCCCCTACTGATTGTCAAATTAGATTTTGGGAAAGAATTTGACACACCAACTAGAACTATTTGATCAACAACATGAGAGGATATGGTTTTCCTGATTGATGGATGCACTGGATCAAATCTTGGTTCAATGCCCTCCAATTCTCAACCATTATAAATGGTACACCTTTTGGCTACTTTAAGTTACTAATGGTTTCCTCCTGGGTGATCCTCTATCACCGTATATGTTCATCCTCATCACATCTTTCCTTACCAAGATGATTAAATTAGGGGTCCTCCATGGAATAGCATTGTCTCTAAACTAATGTAAGTGAAACATAGTATGTAAGACCTAGGCCCACTGACCAAGGCTCTAGTAGAGTTTCAAGAATGATGATTGGCCCCATAGATCACCACTAGCCTTAACTGCATTCTTTTCCTCACTCACACACAAGACAGGATAAACTTCCTGACCGATCATCCATCCTAATACTACTCTAGACTGAGCACACTTAACCATATATTAATTTAGTGATGGGCTACCAAAAAAGGATGTGCACCTTGGTGATATGGGTTGTCACATCATTCCTTTTAAGATCGTTATATCTGAGGCCTCAAATTCTGGGTTGTTATAGTCTCCCCCACTTAGACTCTTAATGTCCTCATCAAGGATCAACAATATGGCGTCATAATATATCCTCATTTCAGTGCACACCCAAATCTCCCTTGTACACCCAGCTCCCGACCATGTCTACCATTGCAAGGGTGGCTCCATCAAATAGGATAGCCCTTTCCAACATGCATGGACCATGCGTGTCAAAGATTGGCATGCCACAAACACAAGTGGGCCCCACCAACTGGATGAGAATTGGCTTTGATACCATTTGTAAGACTCAGACCCACTACCCAAGGCTCTAGTAGAGTTTTAGGAATGACGATTGGCCTTATAGATCACCAGTAGCCCTAATTGCACGCTTTGTCCTCACTCATGCGCAAGCTAGGATAAACATCCCTACTAGTCACCCATCCCAGAACTACTCTGGGCTGAGCACGCTTAACCACAAAGTTCTTTAGTTATGGGCTCCCTGAAAAGGAGGTGCACCTTGGTGATATAGGTAGTCCATTTAGTCCTTTTAAGATCTTTATATATGAGGCCTCAAATCTTCATATGTTACATAGTGCAATATGCATACGAAACAACCATTTTCATAGATCCCAATGATGCTAACTTCATAAATACCATCCATATCCTGGGCATTTTCAGTACCACCCCAATTTTGATTACATAAAATAACTAAGAGGAATAATTTATATTTGGAGGGAGATTTCACATCATGATACTCATTGAAAATAAAGAAATAAATCACCATACATCATCTTAAAAGGATTTGTGTCTTATTCATTATATATGAACCAAATTTCTTCATGAAATGTGAGATATGACATCTAAACATGTCATAAAAACAACATAAAAGCATATATTTGAAATATCAGGATCATCTAAGGTCGATGGTATGCCACTAGATTGCACTTACAAGTCTTCTAATCATTGTCCTTCTCTTCTATAGGCCTTATCTACTCCAATACCTAGGGACATCACGTCCGCAACCATGCAAAGGGAGTAACAATCACATCAGTAAATAATATGAGCACTTTATAACATAAGCAAACAAAATTATACTTGACATTAAGGAAAATATACTTGAACATTTACTTCAACATTCATGAAATAAATTCTTGACAAAAATAAGAATTGAATAAGCAAAATATGCATCTCTCTAATGATATGCCCATACAAGAGAAAAAGTTGTAGGAAAGCCCATGAATGCTAGAAAGTCCATAATTGGCTATGAAAGCCCATAATTGGGTAGAAAAGCCCATAGATACCCCTTGACGTCCATGATTGTGAGAGAAAATAAGACATAATCAAGTTCTTATAGCATGATTCCTAATATGAACATTAGCATACACTTGAACTTGAATCCTTAACATGATGGGATTTCTTCCACCTAAAACATGAGCTTCAAATTCAATTACCATACTCTTTAATATTAGTGATAAAGGTAAGCATAGGACATAAGATATAGAAATCATAAAGCAATTGATATAATGAACTTGATTTAGAATATTGAACTTGAAATCAAAATTTCTAGAATATACATAACATTCAATCAACATGAATAATTTTGCACAACAACATGACCCCTTGATCTAGAACAAAGTAGATCTTAACTTATTTTCTCATATTTGAGTTAAATCCCAACTTTTCCTTAAATTAACATGTGTTACATTAATTATCACCATCTTAACTTCATTTCTCTAATTTGAGTCAAATCCCAAGCTTTCCTAAAATTAACATGTGTTACATTAATTATCACCATAATTAACATCTTAAACCCTAATTTTAGGGAATTAAGAAAATATTATTTTATGTTATCAGTTTAGGGTTTGAAAATCATAAAAATGGATTCCTCAATAGAAATCCTTTTCAACAAAACATTTGCTTATCTTTCTTATTATAAATGTATTTTACTACTTTTTTTTATAATCTGACCAATCAACAATTTCTAAAAAGAAATGTGGTCACTATTATCGAAATCCACATATATCTGCAACCCGCTCTAAGGTGGATCAATTGGTGTAAGGCCAATTGGTGTTAGGAGACCTAGAAGCATCCCCCCATCTAGGATGTGCAAAAGAGGGAAAGACAGCAAACCTGAATGTGCCCATGGTAGTGTGACATAATGAGTTAGGAAATCGGGGCAAAAAAATCTAGGTCCATTGAGAAATCAAAGATAAACTTTGAGAATCCAAGCCATTATTTTGTATCAAGCGTGTTGTTGTCGATGGTCCCAACGTCTTCTTTGTCTAGGTATGAACTCATCTAGACAAAGAACAGGCATTGTGGTGGCCTGATATATGAGATCCAACAACGTGGACAGTTGGGTGATGGTTGGATATGCCAAAAAAATGATCTTGAATTCATTTGACACTCCTGAAAAAAATCATGAATCCAATCAAATACCAAGAAAGGGAAACTCATGAACACAACCGCTCAAAAATTTAAAATCCATCATTAATTAAAGAAACAACAAAACATGGCATGCTATAGTAAATAATGCATGTACCTTGAATCATGAGCAAAAACATAGCAAGACAGAGCGTCCCTGGAGTTGTGCATGGTGGAGACAAACAATAATTGGAGATCATTTGATTTCTTTGGAAATATGACTCTTATCTATCAGGGTTAGAGGGATTCTGCATGAAACTAGGGATCAATGTTGGTGGAGTCCTGGGTCATCAAGGTAGTAGAGTGGGAGGAGACCACAAATTCAAATTGTGAGCATTTGTGAAGATTACAAAAGGGATCCTTAGAGAACATGGATTTAGGGTCAACCTGATTCTATGACGAGACAAACCCAGTGATAAATTCAGGAAGTCAAAGTGGGGAGAGAGGGTCCATGGACCGTTGGATTGCATAGAGAACCATGGAGGTTAGGTGCAAGACATGACTCCCTCTCACAAAGATTTCTAATCTAACATTCCAACTTGTATTAGATTCCCTTTCTAAAAAAGGAAACATGACACATCAAGACGTGGGTAGGCTTGTGATAATAGTCAAATAATACCATATTATAGATAATTTTAGCTTCAAGCTAGAGTAATGAATAAAAAGTTTTCAGATGGATACATAGATGACAACCCATGCGACATGAAGGAGTAGTAGGAAGTCTACGAAGATGAAGGGTGACACCGCCTCTGTTGTTGAAAAGGTCTCTGAGAAGGATGATGGTGGATTGAAGGCAGACTTGGGCCACAAGAAATAACATGCAAATTTCTTCATCTCATCTATCCTAGTTGCACTGGATGTTAAGGCTTTGTCAAATTTTGTAGCTACATCAAAAACTAATCCTACAGATCTATCCAACACGAAAGTCCAAAATCATTGAGGAAAGTTTTTTTACTCTAAAAGAGTAGTAGAGAGTAACAATGCTTCAGGATTAAGATGGTGGATGGATACATTCCCATATTGAATAGGGAAACTCTCATGAATCATCTTACTTAGATATAGAATGCAAAAATATCTTTCGAGATCATATCTATAGGTAGTGCATATTTCATCATTATGTTCTCAAATGGAGAAGATCTTCTCACTACCATTGAAGGTGTTCACTAGTTTATGGCTAGTAAATCAATTATATTTTTAAAAGTGGGGTGGGTGAACATATGAAAAAATTGAAACTATCCTAGATTCCAATCTGGCTTAAAACCCAGGCCTCCCTTTGGAAATTCGGGACAATGATATGTTCACCAGAAGTGGCTCATTTTTTGGTAAACCTTTGAGACCTGATAAGATGATTGTCAAGTTTTAAGGATTGGATTTTGCTAGGAACTAGGTTCTTTTTGTAGATTTTGAATTTCTGAAGGATCTGGGAATACAAAGTGAATATGGACAGATTGATAAGATTTGGATATGAGTGAGATCCTACAATATGTTTACATCGTGGAAATATTTGCCATGAATCTAGGCTCTATGATTCTCCCATCCCCAAACAAAAGAAAACTTGGGTTACTAAATCAAAGAAAGCCTCAAATGAAGAGGATTTTGTAGTCTTTGGTGACACGACTGAAGCTACAATGAATCATGTGTCCTCTATTGATGCTATTTCTAGTGATAATGAATCTATTTTTATTTTCAAGAATGAGCATCATGTTATGATTGTTCCGATTGACTAAATGGTGAGGCTTATCGTTGGACTATCACTCCAGTTCTTTAACATGTTATCCAGATACAGGGAAGGAAGTCAAAATATCCCCCAAGAGTGGAAGTTAAACACTTAGACTGGAGTATTCCTACTTCTCCTAACAAATTATCTCTTTTGTCTATCTATTAATTAGGTGAATCTTCTAGTGCAGAGATTAATGTAGGTAATTATGTGGTCATTCCTTCAGATTTTTTGAATGGATAGACCTCTCTCCGTAATTACCAGGAATATTAGAAGCATACAGAATAAAATACCTCATATATAGGAGCAATTAATTAAAAATATGGCAGATATCTATATTACTTTGGATTCTGGACTAAATGATGGGCAGATTGACTCTTTTATAGGCTCTGTTTGGAATGGTGCTTGGTATATTTATAACTCTAGTTGTTATTATTATACTCACATTGTTATTGCCTAGTGTGACCCTCTTATTGGCATCAATAAATTGGTGGAGAATGAGAAAATGATTCATGATGATATTCATGTTTGTGATTCTCTTTATATCTGTCGACTATCTATGGTTTGAATGATGATAATGATAGAGTCTCTCTGTGGAACTCTCTCTTTTATATTAACTCCTTGATTCCCTAGTGTATTATGGTTATTTAGTGTTGTACATCTTATTAGAGAAAGGATTAGGAAACAAAACCTTCTAGTAAAAGCATGAGAGACTTTAATGATATGCTTGTAGAGTACAAATTTGATTGAACTCTCCACCAAAAGTCCTTATTTTACCTAGTACAATAGAAGTAGAGAAGTGATAGTACATTCTCTAAAATTGATAGAATCTTATGTAATTTAAAGTGACTTTCTTGATTATCTAATATGTGGCGTGAATTGATTTCCACTACTGTGAGTGATCATCACATTCTTTCTCTCCATTTCATAAATGTTAAGAACAAAAGAACTCCTTTTAGATTTATCAATGCATGTGTGAACCAGAAGGCATTGTTAAGTTTGTAGAGGATACTTGGATGAACAACTCGGTAAAGGTGCCCCAATATATAGAGTTTATATGAGGTTTCAACTTTTCAATGAGGATATTATTAAATGAAATAGAGTTTTGGTTGGTAACTTCCTTTCTATACCTAATAAATTTGAAGATATTGTAGTCGATCTTTAGAGAAAAATTGATATTCATCCACAACATAAGGATCTTATCATTCTTCTTGTTGACACTGGGAAACAATTTCAAAAAGATCTAGCTGAGGAGGAATTTTTTTCGAAACAAAAATCATAGTTCAATGGTTGAGAAAAGGTGATAGAAATACTTTTTTTCTATATGTCCTTGAAATCCATGAGAATCAATAACAACATTCAATTTCTTACTACTAATGTTCATAATGTTTATGATATGGGCCGGATTGAAATTCATATTTTTAATTTCTATCGTCATATCTCAAATTCATCTTCTTCTGACTATGCTTAACGGAATGATGAGTGGGTTGTTTCTAGTATTTCCTCTAACCTTTTAGATATATTGAATAATAATATTACTCAGAAAGAGATTGAACATGTTTTCATGAATCTAAAGGTGGACAAATCTCTTGGACGCAAAGGTTCTAATAGTCTTTCTTCACGTCTTGTTGGGCCTTATAGGGTATGATGTCACCAAATCTATATTGTATTTCTTTAATACAAGTAAATTATTCAAAAAGTGGTATCACACCATTATCACTTTGATTGCGAAGATTGTAGGTTCTTCTGATCTTAATGACTTTAATCCCATACATCTATTCAATGTTATGTATAAGGTTATTACTAAAGTTGTTGTGAATATGTTGAGTCTTGTTCTCCCTAATCTTATTGACAAGAACCAGATAGATTTTACCAAAAAATATCGATTGATGCTATTATGTTGGCAAGTGATATTCTCAATTGCTTCTCTAATATTAATAGACCTAGAAGATTTTGTGTTGATGCAAACTTATTTAAGGCCTATGAAAATGTCCATAGAGACTTTATCTTATTAATGTTTGGAAAGATAGGCTTCCCTAGTAGAAGATTGAGGTGGATTTTTGTCTTCTTGGACACTGCAACTAAGTTCTCATTAATAGTTCCCCTTTTTCCTTCTTTGTAGTTTCTAATGGTGTGAGGCAAGGGGATCCCCTTACTCCACATCTATTTTGTTGTGTCTATGCAAGGTTTCTCCTATGTCCTTAATTATTTTGTTTCTAAAGACTTAGTCAGTCCCATCAAATCTTCTGATCATTTTAGTATTTCTCATTTAATTTTTGTGGATGACTTACTTGCATTTTCCAAATATGAGGAGGAGTCGGCTCAAACTAGGAATAAGAGATTTGAGATTTTTCATATATTTATCGTGTGAAGCAAAATACCGTACGAAGAGACCACTATATCTCAGGAAGTGTATTTGCAATGAGAGCTTTCTTGTTATCCTCAAGATAGATAGTACTACTTTTCCTATGAAGTATTTGGGTCTTCCCTTATTCATTAGTCATCTATCAAAAGCTATGGTCAGTCCCATTTTGGTCAAGATTCAAACGAAATTGGATACATGGAAATGTAATGTTCTTTCTCATGCTGGTAGAATTGAACTTTTCATTTTGACACTTTCTATTTATCACATTTTTTGGACTTCTTGTTTTCCTATTCCAATGTCTGTTATCCTTCAAATTAGTTGATTCTTAGATATTTTATTTGGAGAGATTACGACTAACAAAATTTACTTGCATATTGTTTCTTGGGATATTATCTATACACCAAAGTTTAAAGGTTGGCTAGGTATAAGGCATATTGATGATTGGTCAAGAGTAGGTATCCTTCAAAATCTTTGGGATATTTCCAGTAATGAATAGTCCTTTTGGTTCAAATTGTAACATGAGAAATATTTCAAAAAGTACTCAATTTGGTCTATCAAGTGAAAGACAACTCATCCTTGTCTTTTGGGAAAGCTTCTAAATAATTAATATTTCCTTAATATTACATCACCTTTCATGTTGGTGATGGCAGCAAGTTTCTAATGTGGAAAGATCCTTGGTCTCCTCAGGATAGAACTTTATTGGAGTTGAGAGATAAGCGGTTGGTTTTCAGAATGGGTCAGGGCTATAATAGTCAATTGAATACTTGGATCTCTGATAATGTTTGGCGCCTCCATAAATTTTGAGGATCTAACTTATTACAGGAGATTTGGAGTTTGCCTCATCTCTGTAGCGGTGATGATCACATCACAGTTTGTGGGAAAAAGTAGTACAAACTGAAAGATGTCCAGGATCTGATCAGGAAAAAAGGTCTTAAGACTATGTGGGGCTCTTAGGTTTGTAATAGTAAAATTCCTAGAAGATTTCTTATTTGTTGTGGAAGCTTCTTCTCAACAAAGTCACCATTGTGGTTTACCTTAAGAGAATGGAATTTTCCCTTGCTTCAAAATGTATCCTGTGTAGAGCTATCTTTGAGAACATTCATCATCTTTTCTTCAATTGTGAATTTGTTAAATGTCCCTCGGATAAATTCGATATTGAATATGGTCAAAGGCTAGAGGCAATAAATGATCTTCTAAAATTTATGGGAGAGAAGAAATCTTTTGCTATATTTATTCTTTACTATACTTGGTCAGAGAGAAATTTTCAGATATTCCCCAATATTGATAGAGATACATACCCTATTTGGTTAAACAACATTAGAGATAATGATATCTTTTATACATAGTTCTTAGACTTCCTCGTGTTTTTATACAATTTTTTACTACATCAATATGGTGTTGCCCAACTGGCTAGTTTTGTACAATTTTTTTTGGATGAATGAAAAGTAACACACTGGTTTCATCAAAAAAAAATTTGGTTCAATCATTAAGGATTATCAAATTGAATTGCTCAAGCAAGGTGTGATTGAGCCCAAACTTTGCACGATACCTAAGTTGATGTGAGGAATCCAAAAATATAATTATATTCTAATTTTAAGATTCAATAAGTCTATTATTCCATCTTTAAGTTAAACACATACTTCATCCTCTAGGATTATATGAAGAGAATCAGGGGATCATAATTTTTGGAAATATAAAAATTATTTAATAAAACATATATGAAAAATATCATCCATATTTTGAACAAAAATTGAGTTCATTTCGCTTAAAATCCTAAATGTTGCTTATTGATTAATTAGGGATAAACTTGGTGATATGAATTCATAATTGAATTGATTATGTGTAAAAGGTCATTCATATTAGAAGCAACGTATTTGAGAAGTCATCATCACATTAGTCTATGGTTTAGACATCAATTTCAAAATTAGGGTTTCTTATAAGAGGTTATATATATGCCAAAATTTTAGGATGTTACAATTTTTCCCACCTTAAATAGATTTCTTCCTTAGAATTTAAGTTTTCTACCTACGTTAGAGATTTACATAATCTATGTATTCTAACTCAATATCATCTTTTAGTATCATTATCATACTTAAGATATTAACTTCTTATGGTTAAATATCTAAATCAGACTAACATATCAATATAATACTAATGAATCTTGAAATGTTTCTCATAACATCATCATCTAACCTAGAAAGGAACCTAGCTTGCCACACTCTACAAGGAGATAAATTAGGGTTTTGGTTCCAATTTAAATACAAAAACTTATCTATGTCAAACTATCTCTCCTTTGTATACATGCTTGGTCATACTACTATCTGGTTAGTTCTAAGTGACTATATGCCTCAACCATTTAATGCCAACTCTTTACTTGTTTTGCCTTTGGATACATGTTGGCATGTCATTTATTTAAAGGTGACATGTCTTATCACACATATCTCTACACCTCCCTAATGCACATGTCCCATACCATATGTACTCAAAAGGGCCTGATAAACATGATAATATATTTATATGCATATAAAATGATTTCTATGAAACCACATAATATTGTGTCCCATACCATAAACATGTGGTAAAAATAGAAATCATGATCTACGCAATTTTAGAGCGAACATAAGTCCAAATAATCTAAATACATAACCCTAATCCTGATTTAAACTTATGTCTCCTAACTTGTACATTTATTTCTAATGTCTTTCACTTACTTCTTCTATAATAAGGAAAGAAAATATGAATTGGGATTTTTCCTAGTGGCCATCTACTTATTTTTTCTAATACCATTAATGTAACACCTAATTTTTTTATTATATACAGTAACTGAGCGGAAGCAATTATCTTTGAAAGGGGATTTCACATCAAGATACTCAAGGAAAATAAACAAATAAATTACTTTACAGTGTCTGAACAAGATTCATACATTGTTCATTGGGTATTAAACTAACATATTCATCGAATCTAAGATTTAACTTCTAAATACATAATAATAATACCTTAAGAAAGAACATTGTAAATATTAATATCATCTAAGGAAGATGAATCCCACATGGTTGCACTTGAAGGTCTTCTAATCCTTGGCTTGAGCTTAGTCCTTATTGGCTCCATACCCGAGGACATCACCTCCCCAACCATGAAAAGCAAAAAAACAATCACATTAGTCAATGGTACTAGAACTTTATGGCATAAGAAAACTTATTATACTTGAGATTAGCAAAAAATAACTTGAACATTAAATGAAGCATTCTTGAAATAAATCCTTGACATAAATCAAAACAGAATAAGTAAAATATGCATCTCTCTATGATGTGCCAACTATAGATAAGATAATTATAGGAAAGCCCATGATTTTAGGAAATCCCATTATTGTCTATAAAATCCCATAATTAGCTATAAAACCATAACATCCTCTTAAGGTCCATGATTATGAGGGCATATAAAACTAAATAAAATGTTTAGAACATGATTCTTAATATGAACATTAGCATAATATTGAACTTAAATCCTTAACATGATGTGATTCATCCCTTTTAAAACATGAACTTTAAATTCATTAATCATCAATCATAATCTTTAATTTTAGTGATCATGGTAACCAGAAGACATAAAATATGGAAATCATCAAGAAATTGATGTAGTGAGCATGATTTAGGACATTGAATTGGAAGTCATATTTCTACTTTATACATAACACTCAATAGACCATGAATAATATTGCAAAACAACATGACCCATTTACCTGGATCAAAGTCTATCCTAACTTAGTTTCTCTGATCTTATGTCAAATTCTATGTTTTCTTGAAATTACCATACATTACATTAATTATCACCTTAAGTAACATCCTAACTCCTAATATTATGTCATTAGGAAAAGGATTTTATGTTATCAATTTAGGGTTTCACAACCATAAATAAGTATTTCTCATTAGAAATCCTTTCCAACAAGTATCTTTACATATTTTTCTAATCATAGATGCAATTACTATGATTTTTCAAAAACTCCAACCAATTAAAAATCACCAAAAAGTCAAGTGGGCACTATTATCCAAATGTTTAGATAGCTAGACTCCACTCTGAGGTGTCCCAATAGGTATTAGACGCATGGAAGCAGGTCCCCCAATGCAATATGCGTAGTAGAGCTAAAAGACAGTGCAAAAACCAGAAGTGCTCATGGTGGTGTGACATAATGAGTTAGTAAATAGAGGCAAATAGAAGATCTGATGATCAACCTCACAATGGTTATGAACTCTAACTGTGGTCATTTAGAGATCAGAGATAGCCTTTGAGAATCCAATCCATCATTTATTATCAAACCTATGCTGAGAGATGGTCCCAAAGTCTTCTCTTTCCTAGTCCAAACTCACCAAGCCAAAGAATTGACATTGTCGTGGTCTATGATCTGATAAACAACCCCAACCATGATGGCAATTGGATGAAGGTCTGATATGACAAATAATGATCATGAGACCAATTATGCTCCTAAAGAAATTGTGACATCCAAATGAAGATCGGGAAAGGGAAACCCATGAATTCCACTGCTCAAAACTATGAAATATGTTGAAAATTCAAGAAACTATGTAACATGGTATACTAGAGTAAACGATGCATGTACCTTGAATCAGTTGAAAACAAACATAGAAAGACAATAATAGAGGTCTGTAGATGGAAGCTAGTACGTACTTGGAGTCATGCATGGTGGAGATGATTATTGGAGATGTTTCATTGCTTTAGAAATGTGGTTCTTACAGATCAGGGTCAAAGGAGTCCACGTCTAAATGAGGATTAATTTTAGTAGAGTCCAGGGTCCTTAGGGAAGTGGTTTGGGAGGACACTAGTTCAAATTGTGATTTTTCAAGATGATCAGGAGATGGATTATATATGTGTGTTGTTTGGAAATTTAAAGGTGAAAATACTCCATACGGGATGGATTTTCTATAATTCATTGATTTCAATAAATCATTAATATATTTTGGACAAAGAAACAGAGGAAAATTTAATAGTAAAGAAATCACTAAAGGTAATTCACAATGGATATTTTAAATATGGAATTACGTGGAATACTCTAGAAAAGAGAGTTTTTGTGCATAAATGAAGTACGAATTTCCAAAAGAAAATAAAATGTTTGGTGTCTTAGATAATTAAAAGAATAATTATCTACCCATCATTGGCAACACAATGCTTGAGGCAACAATTAGTATTATTTGAATTAACCTTTGGTACATTTGAAAATAATAAACGAGGGGAATTGTAGATTTTGGGAGGAAAAAAGATTTTCCATGGAGTAATGATATTGTTAAAAAGAGAAAGTTTTGTATGGGTAAGGCATCCCAACAAATCCCAATTACTAAATATAATTTGGAAAGGGCATCAGTAAGTATCCATGGAATAAAGATAATAAATTGAAAGAATATGTAAGATGAATAACCTTGAATTCATTTTCTAATATGGTCCCATATATTGATGTGCTTTCCTTAATGCTTTTTGTTGCCAAATATATGCCCTAATAGGGAAATATTGTTTTCTCCTGGTTACCTTAAGAATATACGATAAAAATAGAGTGTTTCCTTATAAAGGAAGGATGAAAGTTTTAATGGCTCCCTGAATGGGATGCCTTGATTTTCCATAATATTAGTTGGCAATTAAGATTATAAATAGTTATGGAAAGGTGTTAATGGTGAGTTTTTTTTATAAGTATAATATGTTTTACCACCTTTGGGTTCCTTGAACCCCAAGGAGTAAAAAAAGAGAGGGAGAAGAGGAAAGGACAATATGAGGGGAAGTTTATATATATATATATATATATATATATATATATATATATATACATACATATACATATACATATATATGTATATATATGTTTGTATGTGTGTCTATATGTGGGTGTGTGGGTGTGACGGTCTCACACAAAAACATCATAACCTTATTTTTATCAACCTTCACCCCATCATCGTCTCTCTTCCTTCATCGTTCTCCTCCACCCAACCTTATATATATTCCAACACGAAGGCACTTTGGTCTTGGTCCTTTTACCGGTGGAAGAGGGCTACCATCATTAATATCAAACCTGATCTCCCAGACATCCTCAATAGTTTTACCTGTCGGTCATGTTGCTATAGCAGCAAGATCATGGAGGTTACGTAGGAGGTTAGTGATGAGGGACATGGTTCCTATATTCCTAGTTTAAGAAGATCCATGTATTCCTGCTCCTAGCCCTAGAACCCTCCTCTCCGAACCTGAATGCATCCCATCAGTCAGTGAACAAGGTGTGGTTTCCTCCAACAAGCTACAACTTCCCAAATGTCATGGTGTGATGGAGTCCTGGCAGATGCTTGTAGTAGGTTGTAGGACCTAACCTCTACTTGCATGTGGCCAACATGGAAGAATCAAGGATGGGGTGCCATGTAGTGACTCAACCTTCGCTTGTGCCACAATGATGGGATGACGCACGGATGAGCGCCTGGAAGTCACACTACATCAGGCCAAATCTGTGGAATAGGGGGAGGTGGGAGTGACAATCACATGCCTGCAATGGAAGAGCTACGAGGTGGAAGAAGGATATTCCCACCATGGAGCCTCTAGTGGCACAAGGCATGCAGTCATGCTATGTGAATGAGTGCTAGGCATTGGACTTTGTGGGGTCGCCCTAGCACAAGAAGCACAGAGGAAAATAATCAAATGACCTTATTATCCCTACTAGCGTGTTCAAGATATAAGGGTGCCGACGTCTTTTTACACTTGATCCGACTCGCAAATAAGAATAATAGAGGCTGACATGTTGAGACCTGATTGGCTCAGGTAATATAAATCTAAAATAATTCTAGAAATTATTGGTATCTCTGATAAAAATAAGTTATATATGAAAATTGATCATATAATGAGAGGAATCCAAATAAAATAGCTTTAGAATCAAATTTTTCTTCCTATTCTAAAAGTAAAGCTAACATGTGTTTAAAAGGTGATTAAAGCATAAAATCCCTAGATTTGGGTAGTAACATGTTAAATATGTTAAAAATCACTCTTTTATGCTATTATCTAATATTGTGTACTATAATCGTAATTTAACATAGTATTGGTCATAATGATGATAAACTAAGTTTTTTACAGTGGATGATCCTTAACATGTGTAATTAAGATCTGGAACATCAATGTTGTAACTTGCTATAACTTTAAGGTACAAAATATAATATAAGTGTTCCTAAAGCAATAACATGCTGGATTTGATAATCATGACAACACCTAATATGAATTAGAGTTCTTAAGTCAATAAAATGATGATCATGGGAATTAGAGTTTTGAAGCATGACTCTAATGATAACTCAATAACAAGAAAACCTAAACCCTACAATATGATCGAGTAGGGTTTAATGTGATGTATGTGATGGTTACACTTTTGGCTTTACATCCACGTATATTAAATTATTGGATTCTTCTTTGCTTGTTTGGATCTGTTGACTGGTTGATTGAATCTACTTGAAGTGTAATGGCATAAATTCATATGGATAATCATCAAGGTATGTTGTTAGACCTATGAATAAACACATTAGTTTGTTGATGTTTTCCAAGGATTGTTGAATGGATTAAAAATAAATGACTGCTTGTTTACTTATTTCTTGAAATCTATAAAGTCAATATGGATATCGAATAATATGCTTATAAATTTCTCAAACCCCTCATACCAACTCTGTAAGTTTAAAAACACTAGGACCTGTCCCTATATTTGGAAGCTCATATTTGAGGATACTACGACCCGACCCCAGATTAGGAAGGTCATATTCAGTCCAACTCTAGATTAGGAAGACCAATACGACACCTATCTCCAAATTGAGAAGACGACCAACCAACATGGCACATGGGATCCATATTGCAAAGGTGGTCTTTCATCCACTACAGGGACAAGACCCTGAAAACGTATCCCAGAGGTTGAGTAAAAACAGGTTGAAAAGTTATGATGTTAATTCTGATTGTGCAACCAATATTGTTGTGAATATGTTGTTACAATTACATACAAACATTTTCTTTGCCCACATACCAGTATAACTTATTATATTGACCAAGTTGTTTTCTGAGAGATTTAGGATAATCTGCTATCATTTCTACAAGTATATGAAAAATGGAGATCTAAAGAAGAAGACATCAAAAGAAAAGAAGTAATGTAATTCTGGAGGATTTAGTTAACTAGTTTTTACATCATGTTGTAAACTCTAGAAAATCATGTATTTCCTTAGTGAAAGTTTATCTTATACCAAACTCATTTTGATATAGTTTAAATTTATTGATTATTTCTGATTATTTGATAAACCATCGATCCTGTAATTATGGTAATGGACCTTTCCCTCTCATTCCAGTTTAATAGGGGATAACTAGAGGATGTAGTCATTACATTTGGTAGTAGAGCTGGCCTACCATTTGAAATTTAATAATTATTAAATTTAAGAGTTCTATAGAGATCAAGGGAATTATTAGGGTGTTTTCGAAAGACATATGATTGCTAGAAAGGACCATGATCCAAGTGTTGGCAATATTTTCTTTTGCACCACTAGTCGGCATACAAGGACTCCCAGACCTATGCATCCAACTTGGACAAAGTCAGAGAATTTCATTCAAAATAAAATACCTCTAGGATTTCTCATCTACTTTCATCCCTTCTCTAACCCTTACTTTCTCAATAAATCTTTGGTATATGTAGTTGATTTCTTTTTCTCTTTTTGAGTACTAGGGTTATGGATATTAGGGATTAAGGCATCCTCCGCCAATAAATGAACATATAATGTGGAAATAATGATAAAGTAAAGAAAATAGTTTCATGAGTTTTTCCTTACAAGGGTAAACCTTATATGGAATTAGTGTTAGTTTAGAAAAAAACTTGACCGGGTCAAGGGACATAGAAAATCCTAGGGTGTTCAGGTATGGTTTGTAACCCTAACCTTGAATCCTTATCCAAGAAACAGATAGAGAAAAGATACCCTTGCATACCCATGCATCCTGAGTATGTGGAGTAAGGTGAGCATGATACATGAGACAAGATTGTACTTACATGGGTAATAATTGGTTAAGTAATAGGGAAAATATGGAAACCCTTAGTGCAACTTTTAGGATTGGTGTCCAGACCTAGTGTGGGTCAACCGAAGAGTAGAGAAAAGATCTATGAGGGAGTTAAACCCTATGATCGGGTTATGACCAAAAAGTCCAAACTCCTTCTGGTAGGAACCCTAACAAGAAGTGTGTCCCCACTCAGATACAAGTAGGAGGTATATATACATCTATGTTAGAGCGAGTGACATGAAGGCTAGAAAAGGGATTAGTTCTAAGCCAGAGGTTTAATTCCTTATCAGATATGAGATAGTAATACTAGATGATATGGATGATGAACTTAATTCTATGAGATGAGTTATTATGGTTTGCAATGACCTTGATCAATTTTGGGAAAAGTTGGAGATAATATTCGATAACACAAGTATGTGTGCTTCTCCAGATAAGGATAAGATGTGAATCTACAAGAGCCTCAACCTCTTCTGTAAAGAGGGGGGGTAGTGTTAGAATTAGTTATAGGGTTAACTCTAGGAGAGAGTGAGACCATGAGGGAATCATGAACCTAAACTCAAAGACAAGAGGAACTATAAGAAATATTTGTATGATATGTCCTAAACTAGAGTGTATGAGTGGAATTACTATATCCATGAGGCTTTTTGTACCCTAGATGTCATTGGAAGGACCAAACCCTAGATATAGAAAAGGAGGCTTCTTATACATATGTGTACATGATACGAGTAGCTACCATCTAGGTGAATGAAAGACAGTCCCAAGATCCTGGAGAGGTATGGAATGGTAATATGTTGTTAAGCCTGGTACTCACATTGGTAGTCCTTTGTGTAGAATTCTAAGGGTTGCTTATGTGAAAGATAGAGTTGGATAAAAATATTTCATGAGTAGTATCTCAGAAGACAATGCTATATCATGTTTTGGTTCGATATGTTCTTTAGTGGCTAGTTCATGTAGTATGGATGGCCGAAGTGAAGGGGTTTAACCCGAGGATACTAGACCAAAGAGGGAAAGTGGTGGTGTCTACTACATGTGACTCTCACAAAGTTGAGTGAGATCATAGAGATTGAACATTGCATCCCCTCAGGTACTGGGTAAGGAAAGCTCCACTTATACTTGGATATATGTTTGATGAGCACCACCATACTATCTTATATACATATGAAACTGATCCAACCTCATTAGTTAATGTATGGGTGTGACATGATGGATGACTTAGAATGGTTTAATAAGCTCTCTATCTACCATTGGTTATCCACTTGCAGGAAATATGAAAATGTGAAGTTACTAGATAACCTCGAATGAATCCTTAATAAAGAACACTACCTAATATGAGAAAGTGAAAATGAGATAATGTTCATGATAATATTGAACATAATTGTAGTTGGTATATGAGAATATGTTTTCCTTCTTCAAGAATACACTCTACCTATTTTGGCATACTATATGGTATGGATTAGAGAACGTACTTGGAATATGACATTAGATGAAATAGTTGTTCCTATAGTCTTGAACACATGAGACATAATGCATCGGTCCCACTATATCCAAATGCTTCAATTTTTGGTAGTAAGGTACCAGTAGTAATCCAGCTCTTGAGTGGTAGATCATGAGATATAATGATGTAACTCATGTAGAAAATGCATGGATGACATAATGAAAATATGCCTAAAAGATATGTTTCTTTGCGATAATATATATCTTAGTACAAGATTATTTCTATTGGTTTATAATAGAAATTAGTTTTGTATCGTCTTGGGATAGGACGTACCTTTAAAGGGGTGAATTCACAAATCATTAAAGAATTGAGGTAACATTAAAAAGTTACTTAAAACTTAAGAGATTAAATGCATAAAGAAAAAAGCACATATATTGTGTATAATTCCATGGTCCCATGTATGCCATCTCTAAGGGACATGAAGAAAAATCACTATGGAAGTGATAGATCGAATGGGACCAGGCCCAAATGGATAGGTCACCATGAACCCAATAAAGGGGCATAAAGAAAATTATGAGTGTCCTAAGAGATGAGGAAATTTAGGTGAAATAATTTTAAAAGATATAATGTTCTTGGATATCATCAAAGAAACCTCAAGAAAAATATGTAATAAAATAAAATTATGACATTTCAATAAAATCCTTGGGAAGGGTAGGGCCACAAGTCCACCCTAAGATCTTATAGGATGGTTAAAGTTAATTAAGACTTATGAGGATGGAAAAAGATCATGTGTTAAGTGTGTAAGGTCCTTGGGGGTCAAGAGGAGATCATTCCAATGTACCTATGCCCTAGAGATCTTAGGGAAAAGATTGAGGCTAATGAGAGATGTTATGTAGATGAAAAGTATGTGGGAAGTCATGAGATGATGTTTGAATAAGAATCTTATAAGGATTTGCATAGACTCAAAAATTATGAGAAACATCACATTCTATGTGAGTGCATGAAATATAAAAAAATTGTGGGACTAAAAGGTATTCATGGTATGGAGTCAGTGTTGAGGATGACTCAAACAAAATTTAGAAATTTAAAAATAAAATATGTGAGTAAACCATCTCTAACCTTGGAATGGGATGAACATTGTATTTTGACTATAGCCAAATATTCATTTCATCTTGTTATGCGTGTAGAGATTGGATAGACACATGTTATGATAAAAAGAAAGAGATATATGAGAATGAATACCTAAGTTGAAAATTTAATGACATAACCTACGGTTGGAAGTGTTACCTCATCCTTAAATCTTGAATAAAACGTTGGAAACCTAGGAGGAAAGGATAATCACCAAGTGAAATTGAAATCACAAATGAAAATGTAATCACCAAAGGATGGTAGCATGTAAATACTAAGTATGTGGATATACCTTGATTTGAATTTAGGTAAAAATATTAGCAATAATGTGTGGAATTTGTATTTCAACAAAAGATATTAAGGATATATAAGTAGGGTTGCTGACCCTAAGGTTTGAAACAAAGGTTAGTTATCATTCACCGTAGGCTTACTAGATTTGAAATTTGAGGGTAAAATTCCTTTTAATGAGGGGTTAAATGTAATATCCTCAATTTTTTTAATGAAATTATATATAAGTGAAGGTGTGAATTGATAAGTAGAATCCCAAATTATATTTGAGGGAATAATAGTAAAAACATTTTTTAGGCATGGGTTTAACCCATGGCCCAAGTGAGGTTATGAGACTATTTGCTTTGCAAATAGGTCAATGTGGCACCAATAAAAAGAAATAAAAGAAATTAACACATAAAAAAATGATGGCTTAACCAATATATGAGGAGATCATCTCATACCATCTTCTTGGAGGACTAGTGAAATTTTAAGGACAAAATTTTTATAAGAGGAAATCATGTTATAACCTAAATTTTCCCATCTTATAATATATTTGTTTGCATATAATATAATATGGAGGAAACATTAGAAAGATGGTTCTTTATGTGTCTTGTTTGAAAATTTGAAAGTGCAAATACTCCATATGGGATGGATTTTGTGTAATTCATTGTTTCTAATAAATCATTAATAGATTTTGGACAAAGAAAGAGAGGAAAATTCAATAGTAAAGAAATTACTAACGGTACTTCACAATGGAAGTTTTGAATATAGAATTATATGGAATACTCAAGAAAAGAGAGTTTGTGTGTACAAATGAAGGACAGTTTTCCAAAACCAAATAAAATGTGTGGTGTCTTAGATGATTAAAAGAATAATTATCTACCCATTACTGGCAACACAATGCTTGAGGAAACAATTAGTATTATTTGATTTCACCTTTGGTATATTTGAAAATAATAAAGTTGAAGTATTCTAAATTTGGAAATAAGTTTTTTTCATGGAGTAATGATATTGTTAAAAAGAGCAAGTTTTGTATGGGGAAGACATCCAAACAAATCCCAATTACTAAATATAATTTGAAAAAGGCATAAGTAAGTATCCATTGAATAAATATGATAAATTGACAGAATGTGTAGGATGAATAATCTAGAATTCATTATCCAATAAGGTGCCATATATTTATGTGCTTTCCTTTATGGATTTTTATTTCCAAATATTCATAGGAAAGTGGTGTTTTCTCCTCGTAACCTTAGGATTATAGGACAAAAATAGAGATTTTCCTTATAAAGGAAGGAGGAATGTATAAATGGCTCCCTAAATGAGATGCCTTACTTTTCCATAATATTGATTGGTGATTAAGTGGTTGAATAAAAGAGATATCTTCTAAATAGTTATGAAAAGGTGTTAATGGTGAGTTTATGGTTAGTCATTATATGTTTACCACCTTTGGATTCCTTGAAACCCAATGAGGAAAAAGGAAGAGGGAGACGAGGAAGAATAATATGAGGGTTAGTTGGTGTGTATATATATAAGGTGTTAATGGTGAGTTTATGGATAGTAATAATATGTTTTACCATCTTTGGATTCCTTGAAACCCAAGGAGGAAAAAGGAAGAGGGAGATGATGAAGAAAAATGTGAGGGGGGGCTGGTGCGTGTGTGTGTGTCTATATATATATATATATATATATATATATATATATATATATATATATATATATATATATATACATATATATATACATATATATATGTGTGTGTGTGTGTGTGTGTGTATATATATATATATTCACTACCCACATGAGTAACTAATTTTAGTTACCCGTGGATCTAGTTTGTGATAGAAAGGTACCTATTTGTAATGAGAGAGATAACATTTATAATGAGATGACCAAATTTGTAATACATACACTAATTTTGTATTAAAACATAACTTGTTGTCATAAATATCATTTTTACTGTAATTAGATGTGTAATACAAAACGAGTGTTTGTATTACAAATTTCTTCATCCCATTACAAGCAATGTTTGTCTCATGACAAATATGTATCTTCCTATTATAGAACAGATGCATGGGTAACTAAAGTTAATTACCTGTGCAGGTAGTGAATGTATATATATATATATATATATATATAGAGAGAGAGAGAGAGAGAGAGTTAGGCTAGAAAATATTCGAGTGTATTCAGAGCATAATACAATCAAGTAGTTTTCCATGATACAATATTTTTTTATGTAATTTGTTTATCTTCTTAAACATCTTGTGAATAGCTCATACGAGAAAATTTGAGCACATTTGGACATTTACAGGTCATGTTAGAAAGACTGCAAAAATTATGCATTTCAAATTAGTTTCACGCATCGATTTTTTTTCCCTTGGATGAGTGATTTACACTCATCCAAATGGGCTCAAAATTTGTATGTAGCCTAGTTATAGTATGACGGTGAACATCAATTGTTTACATTTTGCAAAAAAATAGACTTGATATGCAAACACACTTCAGTGTATTCGTGTGATCTGTACATTCGAGTGTATTCTAGCCTGATATATATATATATATATATATATATATATATATATATATATATATATATATATATATATATATATATATATATATATATATATATATATATATATGGTGACCGAGAGAACCCACCCCGGGCGAGCCCGACATGGTAAACTCTCAAGGAATGAGAGGGTGTGGTCTGGTCACCCCTCTCTCTCGCCTAATCAGCATGGATTTCCATTCACAAAGTGCCTTCGGTGAGGATCGAATCTGGGTCCTTCATTTAGGCTTACCAAGCTCTTACCAACCAGGCTACTATGGTCATATATATATATGTATATATATATATATATATATATATATATATATATATATATATATATACTATTTTACCAATCTCCTACATGTAGTGTACACAAAAGAGGACTCTATGTTTGTCCGATCATATCATGACTTATGTTCTCACCTAGGAAAAGGAACTCGATAAAATATCCTTGGGGTAGAATTTCACGCAGTGGAAGAAAATTTATCACTGTGGACAATTTTTTTGTGTTTAGATCTATTGTGCCGAGGCTGCTGTCTCGGTGCTGTCTCATCCATTCACAGTCCAACACGTAACATCCAATTCACAAAGCGATGTTGATTGACCCCCGGCCGATTCGTTAACCCACAGACCAGAAAAGACTGAATCATCATTAAATCCTCACCTCAGCCTGAACCACATAGCGGAAAGACAATAGACTTGTTTTCATATAGCCTATCAATTTGCCACCGCCAATAACTAAAAACGCACCTATCGGGTTTCTTTAATGTCAGTGGCCCTTCCCCCAATATCTGCTTCTGGTCAAAACTCATGCTCTCCAACAATGACAAAAAAGTAGATAGAAAGGTGAACGCATACACAATTAAATTGTGATTTTTTCAATGTTCTTTGCATGGAGATTCCTTCTTTGTTTTCTTTACATACAGTTTCTTACAACAGAATCATTATTTTTAAGAAGAGTATCATAACATTTATTACTTATTCTACATGTTGAATTTCGAATCCTTTATTGTAGTTGGAGTCATTAGACTTACTGTCTGGACATTGGATTTTACCTAGCAACAAAGACGACATTGAAATTCACCTTGTGCAGAGCATTACAAGACCACTAAATATTGTTTTGGGTAATCTTACTTTTAATTTAAAATTTTTTTTGTGATATGTAGTTTTGTAATTACTATTTTGTGTAATTTAACAAAATAAATCTTCATTTTGTTGTTGTATATATGGTTTTGTTTTGCGTCAATACATATTTGAATTAAGACAATTAGACGTTAGAGATGCATAAAATATAGTTTCATGTTCTTCATTTATAATATACTATTTTAGACTTCTTATTGGAACCATTTGGTTGTTCATTTACATCATACATTATGAATCTGCATAATTCATGTCCTGAGCCTGAAATTGAGAAAGATGCACCCTTTTGCAACTTAGAACAATTTACCTCTCAACGCGATGCAAATTTCAGTCATAATTATACCATTGTCGAAGAAATTTCTCTTAATCGAACAATATTGAAGTCATACATGCCAACATTGATCCTGAAAAGATTCCAGAAGTAGGAAAAGAATTTGAGACAGATGAGCCAGATGCTTACGATTTTTATAATAATTATACTAAGGCGTTGGGTTTTAGTATTCACAGAAGTAAATTTCACAAAGATAATATTGGTATTTTGTTGGATAGAATATATTGTTGCTTTTGTGAAGCTCATCGTGGACCAGAAAAAAGGCGATACGATGTCAAAAATCCCCGTCCAGAAAGTAGATGTGGTTGTTTGGCTCATATGAAAATTCAACGTTCAAATGGAAAATATCAGATTGTAAAATTCATTCCAGGAGTCTCCCTTAGTAAAAGCTTTATATTACACTCGCATAGAAAGTTAAAGTTATCACAAACTATTGAGGCTGACTTGGCTGACCAGTCTGGCATAGCGCCAAAAGCAAGCATGACTCTCATGGATAAAAGAGTTGGTGGTAGAGAGAATTTTGGTTTTATTGCAGAAGATTATAGAAATTATTTGTCTAAAAAATGATCTATGCAAATGATGACTGGAGAAACTGGTGGTGTATTGGAGTATTTGCAAAATAGACAGCTGAATGATCCTAATTTCTCATATGCTATTCAAGTTGATATAGATGATCTTATAACTAAAATCTTTTGGGCTGATGTTGGAATGAATCTGGACTACTCTTATTTTGGAGATGTTGTTTGTTTTGATACAACATATAGAAAAAATAAAGAAGGTCATCCATTTGTGCTTTTTGTTGGTGTAAATAATCACAAACAAACTATCATATTTGGGGCTGCCTTGTTGTATGATGAAACATATGAAACATTCACTTGGCTATTCAATACTTTTGCTAATACAATGTCAGGAAGGAAACCAAAGACTATCCTCACAGATCAAGATTCAGCTATGGAAAACGCATTAACTTCAGAATGGCCTGAAACATTCCACCGCTTATGTATTTGGCATATGTATCAAAATGCAGCTAAGCACCTTAGTGATATACTTGAAAAATTTCACGATTTTGCTAAAGATTTTAGCAGTTGTATTTATGAACATGATGACGAAGTAGAGTTCTTAGATTCTTGGAATTCAATGCTTGACAAAAATAATTTAAGTGATAATTCATGGCTACAACAACAGTTTGATTTGAAAGAGAAATGGGCCTTGGTTTATAGAAGAGAAACTTTTTGTGTTGACATGTTTAACACAAAACGTAGTGAAAGTATGAACTATCAAGTAAAGAGATATATTGGCTATCAATATGACTTGCTATGATTTTACCAATATTTTGAAGACTTAGTTGTTGATAGAAGGTATGAAGAAATGAAGGCAGATGTTAAAGCAGACCAAACCAGTCCCGCAATTCTGTATCAAGTTGAAATCTTAGTACATGCAAGTAACTCCTACGATTTTTAAAATATTTCAGCGTGAGTTGTGGTTAACATGGGATTGCGAACACCATCTTCTTAGTTTTGATGGATCAATTTCAACTTATAAGATTGTCCCTCCCAAGAAGTCACTTTTTTACATTGTTGAATTTGACTCTAAAAAGGAAAGTATTGAGTGTAGTTGTAAGAAATTTACTTTTGCTGGAATCTTATGCTCACATGCATTGAAAGTTATTTCTTTTCATACTTTGAAGAGGGTTCCTGATAAGTATATATTGAGACGCTGGACAAAAAAGGAAAAATTTAATTTAGCCAAGGAGAATATCATGCACCATGCATCACCATATTAGAAATTGACTACAACATTGCGATACAAGAAAATATGTCAAATGTATATGCAATTAGCAGGACGGGCTTCATTGACTGAAGAAACATATGAACTTGCTTCAAGCTACCATGCAGATTTGTTAAATGTTACAGAATCTAAATTGAAAGAGTTTTCGATTGATGGTCATAAAAGAGACCAAGATATTGATCATAGTGCAAATGATGACAAAAACGCCTGCCAAAGCGAGCATGATGTTATCATTTGCAGTACAAAGAATACAAAAGGAATAAAACAAAAGTTGTGCAAAGTAAAGTCTTCTCAGAGGTTAACAAGTGCATTAGAGAGATCTTGCAAAAGAAAACAATCGGGAAATACAAAGCCAATTCAAAAATAAGTGAAGGTACAATAGAAAAATATTGTAATCGTAAGAGTTGTTAATTTTTTTATTATATATCTTGTTATTACTTTACAGAAATGTGAACATCATAAAGAAGGCGTGGAAAAAATATCCAATATTTTTCTTAGTCGACCAGATTTACAAAGGTAAGTTTATATATTATATTATTTTTTTTTGTTTCTAATACAAGATCTCATAGATCTATTTTCTAGGACGCAAATGGTGATTATTCAAGTATAATGAATAATGACTCGCATGAAACCAACGATGCTTATAGAGAGACTATTAATCAGGTAATGTTCCCAATGAAGAAACTATACTATAAATAAAAATTTCAAGACAACATATATTCATACTATATACTAACAACGGTTCTTGACATTATTATTTTCAGAATGGATATTTGAACTCCACATTTAATGTTAAAGCTACATCATCCGGAAGTTTCATGCAACTCTTAATGGAGGTATTTAAAAACATTTTTATAATAAATAGTTGACATATAATTTTAAAAATTTAGTAAAGCATTTTTTTCAATAGGTGGATGATTCAAGACAATTGAGAAGATGATCATGTCATCGGTCATCATAAGTGAAGTGCGTCAAAATAGATTTAAATAGCAACTTCATATCTTATTTTGAGATTATTATAGTACCTAAATTTTCATAGATTATTTCTTTATTTTGTAAGGATCATGTATACTTTGAGAATTTGATTGTGTTGGCTATATCATGCTTTAAATTTTAGTAGGCTTGTCACTTACTTTTTTTACATCAATGTGCATCTATTTGAAAAGTTTTTGGTGGCGAGCTGGTGAAAAATATGAGTAAACAACAAATATATTTTGTTTGGTAAAGTGATGGTGATTGTTCGAGTAGTGATTAAATTTTGTTGGGTACAGACAGTCAGTTTACAACTGTTATTACCAAACATCAGGTTGACCACTAATGGTATTTTGTAATTTTTTATAGTTATAAAGCAATGAGTAGCGTTCGTGGCTGCCTCTTTTCACATATCAAAATTAATAGATGATCCATCATCATCATACCAAAGCGATGGGCAGACCAAACACTTTGTCAAATTCTACATTTATCTAACACCGTGTAAACAAAGATTGAAAATTTATACTAATCAATTTTTTAGAACACGAGCAACAAAAAGTATTATTGCCATCTATGACAAGATCGGACACCTTTATTATAGAACATGTGTTATATAAATTTAGTAGGATCCAATAGAATATACATTTTTTTTCTTTTAGAGATTATGACTTTTGGCTGACAGCACGTTGTGGAAGGATATAATGTTCCAGCTGCGGCGGAAAATTAATATATTTTCTTTATTAGTCTAATGGCAGCAAGTCTGTTGTCTTTCCGTTATGTGTTTAGGTTGAGGATTTAATGATGATTCGGACTTTTCTGGTCCGTGGGTTAACGAATCGGCCGGGAGTATATAGGGTCAGCACCCAGACAGTGGCCTCGGCACACCAGATCTGAACGCGATTTTTGCATGTCGTTCTCCGTGTCTTCAATCTATACGTAGAGCTTCGACACCTTTAAGATGCAGTCTATTCTCGTCTGTAAATCAAAACTGTAGTACATGAGCAGTCCACCTCCATCGGGTTCTCTAGGGCTTGTGGATTTTCAAGACCAATATGATCTAAGCGTTGCCATCATAGGTGAATCATGCAGGAATGAATCTAGGTGGTCCTCCACGCAAGGCTGAATTCACAGGAGCAATTGTATATATAGTTCGTCCACTACTCCAATGATGCATCTCTTCTATCAATCATCAACATAAGCTTTAATTTCCATGGCGGATTGCTCCCATCTGCATGTTCGTCATTCATTTCACACATCATCTAGGATGAGCAGTTCCACCTGTAGGAAAGTCTTCCTTCTAATTGCATCGAACTCCTGCCAACTATATGCACTAATGGTATGACTATATGTCCCAGTACGACCTGCTTTTGTTCCTCATTGACCTTTCTTGTTTATCTACATACTTAGATTACAATTACTTATTCTTCGTGATATTGTCTTTCTTTTTTTAATCAACCCAGCCAGTCATGTTGGCCTATGTATTGTGATCCAATATATGTGGAAACATTGTTTTTTACTAATCTACTATAGTACCATTCTAAGCACCGCCAAAGTTTTACTCGTTTCCGTCCTCGCCGATATTCAACACGCGGAAGCAATTTGTCCCCTTTTTCTTTTGTATTAGGACTGCAGATGGTATATTTATTAGGGTTCTCTATGGTATTTGTTTCAATGGTAATCATCCGCACCACCAAATGAAGTTGGGGCAATTGATTCCTTAATGTTGGTTTTAGCTATCTTGTATAGCTGCGCCTCGTTGTCCCATCTGCTCATTGTGGTGAGTGATTAATCTGCATGTTCATTCATTATGTTCTTCTGGTCGAGATCGACGACAGTTGCCCGGGGCTACCATGCAGATTTGTTAAATGTTACAGAATCTAAATTGAAAGAGTTTTCGATTGATGGTCATAAAAGAGACCAAGATATTGATCATAGTGCAAATGATGACAAAAACGCCTGCCAAAGCGAGCATGATGTTATCATTTGCAGTACAAAGAATACAAAAGGAATAAAACAAAAGTTGTGCAAAGTAAAGTCTTCTCAGAGGTTAACAAGTGCATTAGAGAGATCTTGCAAAAGAAAACAATCGGGAAATACAAAGCCAATTCAAAAATAAGTGAAGGTACAATAGAAAAATATTGTAATCGTAAGAGTTGTTAATTTTTTTATTATATATCTTGTTATTACTTTACAGAAATGTGAACATCATAAAGAAGGCGTGGAAAAAATATCCAATATTTTTCTTAGTCGACCAGATTTACAAAGGTAAGTTTATATATTATATTATTTTTTTTTGTTTCTAATACAAGATCTCATAGATCTATTTTCTAGGACGCAAATGGTGATTATTCAAGTATAATGAATAATGACTCGCATGAAACCAACGATGCTTATAGAGAGACTATTAATCAGGTAATGTTCCCAATGAAGAAACTATACTATAAATAAAAATTTCAAGACAACATATATTCATACTATATACTAACAACGGTTCTTGACATTATTATTTTCAGAATGGATATTTGAACTCCACATTTAATGTTAAAGCTACATCATCCGGAAGTTTCATGCAACTCTTAATGGAGGTATTTAAAAATATTTTTATAATAAATAGTTGACATATAATTTTAAAAATTTAGTAAAGCATTTTTTTCAATAGGTGGATGATTCAAGACAATTGAGAAGATGATCATGTCATCGGTCATCATAAGTGAAGTGCGTCAAAATAGATTTAAATAGCAACTTCATATCTTATTTTGAGATTATTATAGTACCTAAATTTTCATAGATTATTTCTTTATTTTGTAAGGATCATGTATACTTTGAGAATTTGATTGTGTTGGCTATATCATGCTTTAAATTTTAGTAGGCTTGTCACTTACTTTTTTTACATCAATGTGCATCTATTTGAAAAGTTTTTGGTGGCGAGCTGGTGAAAAATATGAGTAAACAACAAATATATTTTGTTTGGTAAAGTGATGGTGATTGTTCGAGTAGTGATTAAATTTTGTTGGGTACAGACAGTCAGTTTACAACTGTTATTACCAAACATCAGGTTGACCACTAATGGTATTTTGTAATTTTTTATAGTTATAAAGCAATGAGTAGCGTTCGTGGCTGCCTCTTTTCACATATCAAAATTAATAGATGATCCATCATCATCATACCAAAGCGATGGGCAGACCAAACACTTTGTCAAATTCTACATTTATCTAACACCGTGTAAACAAAGATTGAAAATTTATACTAATCAATTTTTTAGAACACGAGCAACAAAAAGTATTATTGCCATCTATGACAAGATCGGACACCTTTATTATAGAACATGTGTTATATAAATTTAGTAGGATCCAATAGAATATACATTTTTTTTCTTTTAGAGATTATGACTTTTGGCTGACAGCACGTTGTGGAAGGATATAATGTTCCAGCTGCGGCGGAAAATTAATATATTTTCTTTATTAGTCTAATGGCAGCAAGTCTGTTGTCTTTCCGTTATGTGTTTAGGTTGAGGATTTAATGATGATTCGGACTTTTCTGGTCCGTGGGTTAACGAATCGGCCGGGAGTATATAGGGTCAGCACCCAGACAGTGGCCTCGGCACACCAGATCTGAACGCGATTTTTGCATGTCGTTCTCCGTGTCTTCAATCTATACGTAGAGCTTCGACACCTTTAAGATGCAGTCTATTCTCGTCTGTAAATCAAAACTGTAGTACATGAGCAGTCCACCTCCATCGGGTTCTCTAGGGCTTGTGGATTTTCAAGACCAATATGATCTAAGCGTTGCCATCATAGGTGAATCATGCAGGAATGAATCTAGGTGGTCCTCCACGCAAGGCTGAATTCACAGGAGCAATTGTATATATAGTTCGTCCACTACTCCAATGATGCATCTCTTCTATCAATCATCAACATAAGCTTTAATTTCCATGGCGGATTGCTCCCATCTGCATGTTCGTCATTCATTTCACACATCATCTAGGATGAGCAGTTCCACCTGTAGGAAAGTCTTCCTTCTAATTGCATCGAACTCCTGCCAACTATATGCACTAATGGTATGACTATATGTCCCAGTACGACCTGCTTTTGTTCCTCATTGACCTTTCTTGTTTATCTACATACTTAGATTACAATTACTTATTCTTCGTGATATTGTCTTTCTTTTTTTAATCAACCCAGCCAGTCATGTTGGCCTATGTATTGTGATCCAATATATGTGGAAACATTGTTTTTTACTAATCTACTATAGTACCATTCTAAGCACCGCCAAAGTTTTACTCGTTTCCGTCCTCGCCGATATTCAACACGCGGAAGCAATTTGTCCCCTTTTTCTTTTGTATTAGGACTGCAGATGGTATATTTATTAGGGTTCTCTATGGTATTTGTTTCAATGGTAATCATCCGCACCACCAAATGAAGTTGGGGCAATTGATTCCTTAATGTTGGTTTTAGCTATCTTGTATAGCTGCGCCTCGTTGTCCCATCTGCTCATTGTGGTGAGTGATTAATCTGCATGTTCATTCATTATGTTCTTCTGGTCGAGATCGACGACAGTTGCCCGGGGCTCCAAAAGTAAAGGTTCCTTACATGTCCCTCGGCTGTATAATTTTGTAGGCATGTCACCATACATCATGCAACAATTAGGTATGTGATTAATCTTCCTGTTCTTCCCAATAGATTTCGTAACGCAAAAGGTCCGTACCTGCTCCTCCATTGGAAAACTAAGCATGTACATCATTGTAAATCATGCGACAACAAGATGATTCATCATGTACTTATTAGTATCCTATCAAGTCACATCAGAGGGTATATCGTGGCATAAACTATATTGTTACAAGTTCACAAAAGATTCTGAAATATTGACATTGGCCATGGCTCGAAGAAATTTATTATGTGGATATTGATTCTTTAAGGTTGTTTCATGCAAGAGGTAATCAACTTAACATAGTTGCTCAGTTAATAATTCTTACTATATATTTCTTTCTCCCATATCGTGAATGACATCAAGCATTAATAAATATGTATTTTTAATGTTTTTGTACGACATAGAAACCCATTAGTAACCTTCCTTTAACCATGAAGATGACACAATGTAGGAGGAGACGAAGTACTAATAAGTATAATCTTGTAACCACACACTACTTATGTTAACAATAAAATCTATTAGAATGACTGCATCCTATATGTATGTGATGTTGTTATATGGATAGACGTATGGTTGCTACATCTTTTAAATGAGAAGTTTGTTTATTGTTTAAAGTATTAATTATATATTGAATTAGTTTTGTATTAGAATCATTTGAACTATGATAATCATTAACCAAAACCAGTACGAGTACGGTAAAGAGTGCACCAAATACCCGCTACACACTATAATATATAAAGAGTGAGGATATAATAACTGATATTATTATTGTGTTACCTAGCGATACGGGTTATATAGCTTGAGTATTATAGTCTGAGTTGAATTATTACAGCTTGATTACACTCCAGATAAAATAATTTCAGTTTGGAATTGTAGTTGTAGTCGTGATGTTTTTCATTACGAAAATAATTTGTTCTATTGTTAATTGAACAGTTATTTTTTATGGGTGTGCTTACAGGTTGTGTACTATATGTATAGTGTATGTTTTGTATAAAATTGGAGGATTTTAATATACTTCATCACCAACAATTAACAAACTTATTATCAATATAGATTAACTTATAACTACGAAAGAAAGGTTCAAATAATTAGATAAAGCATGATCCATAGAAATTGACTCCTTATTTCTATTCACATTATGTCCACTTATTAAATATTTTTCCATCGATCTTTGTCACATATATATTCTAAGAAGCATATAATCATTTGGATTGCACTTAATTAATGATTAATTAGTATGTGATATGTATTAGACTGTCATCATCTTGTTAATGATTTTCTTTCAAATAATTATGTATGAAATTTTTCTGTCATACCTTTTTCTCTTGAAGAATTGTGATGTATATGAGTATGTTTGCATATTATATTAGTGTATCATTTATTTTAAGATAAATTTGTATTTTGTCCTCTTGAAGGGGTTAAGATACGATCATCAAAAGTAAAGGATACTTCTATCATTTGTTTGGCATGGATTTTAGTCAAGAGTACAATACAATACTAAAACACAAAGGCTAAACACCCTAAACCCTAAACCCTACCCTATAATAATGTAGTTGAAGAAACATCATAAGATAACTACAATCACATTATTTTTCAAATGAAAATTACAAATATTTTGTATATTTTATAAATTTAAGTCAACTGAACTATGGTTTTGATGAAGATAGAAGAATACTTCATGTATAATAAATATTTCCACATGTTGTTCCACCATTTAGAAGTTAATTTTGGCTGAATTTTAACACTTCTATGTTTATTAATAGATTTAATATCTTTTCGATTTTAATAATACGTCTTATATCTATAAAGTTTTTAAAATATTAGATTCATCAATCTTTTATTTTTTCTCTTAAGTTGTAGTTAGATTAGTTGTTTGATTGTATTTTTTATCTATTCATCGGTAAACATCTTTAAAGTGTATTTTAATCACAATGACATTTTATTGTAATGATAATGATACCGAGGTAAGGTACCAAAATGCGTATTAGTCTAAAAGAACTTGATACAACATATATGTGACTAAACCTTTGCATGCATGTTCATTCTTGAACATCTATTAGCACATTTGTGAGGGTTATGCCACTTGGTACAAACTTGACAACATGGTATACACCATTTAGTCATAAACATTCATAGAACTAGATAATTTTTGTTTCATTAGACTTTAATTTAATGACTAATGACACTAAAAAATAATTTATTATACATTAAATGTAATAGGAATCTATAATTAGTATAGTAACTAAAGCATTTATACACTTAGTTGTTTCATTAAAAAACTATATATATTGTTATGAACTTTTGCGAGATGATTTTAAATTTTTTTTCATAGTTTAAATCCAAAACAAGGCTTAGACTTAAAATATTGAAACTTGCAGAGTGTTCTTATAATGTAACACACAAATCAAAATTAAAGAGATAAACAATCACATATTGAATCAACAAGAGTGATATACTATGTGCTTATGTTTTAAGTTAATAACTATCTATAATTCAAAATAAGATAAGATGCATGTATGGTATGGTGGTTATTACCATATGTATCATTACTATTGTCATGTGTATCATTACTATAGTTGTTTGATATATATACTAGGTGCTTATGTTTTAAGTTAATAACTATCATTTTAACTTAATAACTATCTATAATAACAAAAGTTGTTATCATTTCTTATTGTAAACATGCACTACATTTGTTCTATTTTTATTAATTATATTATCCATAAATTATTTTTATTTCATCCGAACTTAAATCTGAATGCTATGTGTTGAACATGTCAGCTCACCCCCTTTTTTGCAGATCAATAAAATTGGTATAATAAGAAATATAGGGCGCACACTCATAAATTTACCAATAAAAGTCATATTATGCTATCAATAGGATACTATATAGATCTTAGATGCATATATCATCATAGTCTTGGTATTCCCTGCAAATTGGTAATTCTTCCCTATTCGTACATCAAGTGTGCTATAATCTAGAAAGACTATAGGTGTATACTAAAATGAATGTCTAAAGATTAAATTTCCGTGGATGCATGTGATGAAATTGGCATCTACTAAAAAAAATATTACAAAAAGATGAATTATATAATTAATTAAATATCTTTAATTAAATCCTAGAAGCGTGTACATGTATTTTTACTTATTTAACAATTATGTATAAAATATATAGCTTAGTTGGAACATCAAAATTTACATAATGTGTTTATTTTGTACTATGAATAAGAAAATTAAAACTCCTAAATATTTCAAACAAATATGAATACTTTATTTTATGAACATTGATATAAAATGTATATATTCTTTGGCATCAAAGTTTATGTATTCTCAAACATCTTCTGTGACACCTGTACTTTCGACCTCCTCTTCTCCACTATATTATGGATGGGCTTAATTTTATTATAAGTGATTGACTGAGTGGTCAATTCTATTATTGTTAATTTGCTTTGAAAAGTTTAGTTAATTCAATAAAGTTGGTTAATTTATTTTGGTTTAATTAGTCAAACATTAAGTTTTCCATTAAATATGTTTCTTGTTCGATTAACAAATTCACCTGACATCCACATTTTATTCATAGAATTTCTTGACATTATACATGACTATGTAAAGTTACTTTTATTTTATGAAACCTACCTTTTTCTGTATTAGCCAAATTTAATGAGATTTGTAGTGTGTGTATTAATATGAAATGCTGTAGTGATACAATAGTTGATCATAAAAATTATAAATACTTCCAACCAATATTGTTATAGATGTATTATTTGGTCAAATATTAGCCAACTGGATACCTCACCTTTCATTGTTGAATAGTTCACCAAATTAACCTCTTCTAACCTGATTAGGTTAACTTTTAAAAAATAAAACCACCACCTTATCGATAAATCAAAATGGATCAACATATGAATGCTCACCCCTACTCTATATGACCTACCATATCTTTGTAAATGTAAATACCAAAATTTTATCTTCCCGTACATCATTGTTACTTATGTTTGTGATTTGTTTCCACATCATCTAATTTAAAATTTTCTATTTTTAAGTGATTCGTCAAAGAAGTTATATGTTATCATTATCAAATAGAATCAAAAATTTCAAGATCGAAGAGTAGAAATTTGGAAGATATTAATGAAATTATTGAATAATGGTCTATATAGGTAATGCAAACTAATGTTTAAGACAACAAAGAAACATCACATTGTGACTCATGAAATTACAAAAAGATAAAGAACACACTTATTCTTTAATATTATAGACACCTACAAAACTTAGCTTCTTTACTTTGAAACATTAAGGAAATATGTGCAGTATTTATGTCCATTCAATGCATAATCAGAATATAATTATTTCCTATATGATCTAGAACTTGAATTCCATTTTATCTATAGACTTTCTTTCAGTTATCATAATACCATTTTAAGATCATCACGAAGTATAAATTTTGGAAATCAATTATAGAGCATGATAACATAAGTAATAGATATATCAAAGTTCTCATGGAGTATATATGGGTTATTCAAATGATAAAATCATACATGCATGTCAAAGTAACAATAATAATTCAGTACTAGAGTAGACAAAATAAATGCAAGTACGATAGACATATAAGTTCTTACTTTAAAATTGTAAAACAAGAAATCAATATTATATTTAACATAACACATAATAGTTAATTTGATAAATATTGACTCAAATATATATGTAGTGTAATGGACTAATTAACATCTTTTATTGTGTAAATATGTATTGATGAAAGAGCACTAGATAGAGAAAATACAAATTCAAGTTGTTACTAACTAAGTTTTGCTCATAAGTTTCTCCATAAAATTTGTGTTCTTATAGGTTGAAAAAATTGATACCTAACTTGTAGGGAATTTTTAACTTCGTTGATGATATGCACTAAGCGGGGTGATTGAAGACTAAGTGATAGCTATTGAAACTACTACAAACATATATACATAGGAAATGAATTACTTAATTTTTTCAAAGTCTTCAATACATATTAAATTTTGAATTCACTAGAGGTGATTTTCTTCAAAGTGCTACATATAATGTCATGGGGGAGGATTCATTACGATAATTGCTAAAATAATAGAAATTTAGTTATCTATATCCTCTCTCTACAAATGTTTTACCCATCACTTCATAAGTTATGAAAAAGAACAACTATCATATATATTTTTTATGTACAACAATAATAATAAAATACTCCTATTAAGAGAGATACATTTCCATAATTTTAACTTCTCAAATTGTATATAGGAATAAAAAAGTTGTTTCTAAAAATTTTAATTGATATTGACAAACTAGAAGATTGTTTCCTCCCAAGAAGTCACAAATATCTACAAGTTTGTATGTGCATGAGTATATATCTTATTAGAACTACAACATGTTCATTATAATCAAGATTTTTTCAAATAAAAATACTATGACTTTTTTTACCTTTCATGCCCTCTTTTTCAAATAAATTCAGAAGAAATAGTGGATATGATTATTCAAAAGTAACCATTTAGTAAAGAAGTTTCAATTCAAATTGTGTTATAGTAGCCACTATATATATGAGAACCAAAATTGTTTATATGAGTTTCACTAATATGCTTATGTAACAATTTGGCATTGTGTACATGGTAAAATGATAACGATATTGGACCGATATGTACAAAGTTTATTTGAATGCAATCAAAATATTTGATAGGATCAATATTTCATCAATCTAAGTAGAGAATAAGTTAATAACAATAAAAAATTTACACATTCTATCATGTTTTTGATTCTATACATTTACAAGATTGTAAATAATTTGATTAGAATTTTTTTAAGATGTTGTCATATATAAATATTCACAAGAAAAAGTTGATAATTCTCCAAAAACTAGAAAGGACTAAATATGAATTGAAAGACAAAATGTTTGAAGGAATCGTTAAATAAGATGTTCTATAATGTATTGATATTATGAACTTTACAACATCATGATGATATGAAAGAAACTAAAAATCCAACCAATAAAGATACACATGAATCAACGTCAAAGGAGAGAAAGAAGAGGTGTCAAATAGTTCCAAATCAAACAACAAAGACATGTACATAATACGAAATATTTTGAAAATAAATTTTATAAATATTAGAAAAATAATTCAAAGAGACCTTCTATCAGTATATTCTAAAAATACATATATTTTTATAACATATTAACTTCTATTCTATTTAAATATATTTTTATTATATCAGTCTATCCCCTAAATTATGCATAGAAGTCACGCTGCAAAGCACGTACATTTACTAGTATATATATGTGTGTGTTGGTTTTTCACACAGTCTTCCTACCTTTTTTTCCTTAACCTTCACCTGATCATCATCTCTCTTCCTTCATCGTTCTCCTCCTCCCAACCTTATATATATGCAACGTGAAGGCCCGTGGACTTGGTCCTTTTGGTAGTGAAAGAGAGCTACCATCACCAATATCAATCCTGATCTCCCAGATTTCCTTAACGGTTTTGCCTGCCGGTTATGTGACTGCAACAGCAAGATCATGGTGGTTACGTAGGAGGCTAGTGACGGGGGACGTGGTTCCTATCTTCCCTAGTTCAAGAAGACCCTCGTCTTGCTACTCTACACCCTAGCGCACTCCTCTCTGACCTCCGAGTGCATCGCAGCAGCCGGTGAACAAGGTCAAGGTGTGGTTGCCTCCTAAGACTAGCAACCTCCCACACGTCATGGTGTGGTGGAGTCCGGACGGATGCTTGCACTAGGCTGTTGAACATCAACGCTATTTGCAGGTGGCTGACACGGCAGAATCAAGGATGGGGCTCCCTGCAATGGATTGGCCTCCACCCGTGGAATGGGGGGCCGGGGTAACACTCATAGGCTGCGGGGTGGAAGAGGTATAAGGTGGAGGTAGGAGTTTGCCGCCATGGCGCCTCTAGGCAGACGAGCGCTAGGCGTCGGACTACGCGGGGTCGCCCTAGCGCGAGATGCACGGGGGAAAAGAACAGATAACCCAATTGCCCCTGCTAGTATGTTCAATATACAAGGGCGTGGGCGTCTTTTCATACCTGAGTCGGCCCATCAAATAAGAAAATAATACATGCTGACGTGTAGAGCCCCGATTGGCTCAGTAATATAAATCTTAAAATAATTCTAGAAAATTATTGGTAGCTCCGATGGAAATAAGTTATGTATGAAAATTGATCAAAATAATGAGAGGAATCCAAATAAAATAGATTGAGAATCTAATTTTGCTTCCTATTATAAATGTAATGCTAACATGTGTTTGAAAGGTGATTAAAGCATAAAAACCATAAATTTGGGTATTAACAGGTATTAACGTGTTGAATATGTTAAAGACCACTCTTTTATGCTATTATCTGATATTACAGACTATAATGGCAATTTAACATAGTATTGATCATAATGATGAAAAATGAGGTTTTCTATAGAGGAGGATCCTTAACATGTGTAATTAAGATCTCAAACATCAATGATGTAACTTGTTATAACATTAAGGTGCTTAATATGATATAAGTGTTCTTAAAGTAATAACATGGTAGATTTGATTATCGTGACAACACCTAATATGAATTAGGATTCTTAAGTCATTCAAATGATAATCATGGGAATTAGGGTTTCGAAGCATGACTTTAATGATAACTTAATAACAAGAAAACTTAAACCCTATGATAGGACCGATAGGGTTTAATGTGATGTATGTGATGGTGATACTTTAAGATATACATAAATGCAGATTAAATGATTGGATTCTTCTTTTCTTACTTGGATATGTTGACTGGTTGATTGAATCTACTTGAAGTATAATGGTATAATCTACATGGCTCACCATCAAGGTATGTAGTTAGGCCTATGAATAACCGCATTACTTTGTCGATGATTCTAAGGATTGTTGAATGGATTGAAAATAATTGATTAATTGTTTACTTATTTATTGCAATATGTAAAGTCACTATTGATATCACGTTATATGCTTATAACTTGCTTGAACCCATCATACTAACTCTAGAAGTTTGAGAATACTAAGACACGACCCCATATTGGGAAAGTCATATTTGAGGATACTATGACTCAGTCCCAGATTGGGAAGGTCATATTTGGTCCAGCCCCAGATTGTGAAGACCAACATGACACCTAATTCTAGATTGAGAAGGTGGCCGACCAACATGGCACACATGCTTCAGATTGAAAAGGTGGCCTTTCGTCCACTGTAGGGACAAGACTCTGAAAGGGTATCCTAAAGGGTTGAGTAAAAATGGGTTGAAAAGTTATGATGAAAATGTTAATTTTGATTCTATATTATTACTTGTTATGATAATTACATGTAAACATTTTGCTTCCCCCACATTTCTATATAACTTGTTCACTGTCCGAGTTGTTTTCTCGGCGTTTTAGGATAATCTGCTATCATTTCTGCAAGTATAATGGAAAATGGACATCTAGAGAAGAAGGTACCAAAAGAAAAGAAGTGGCGTAATTATGTAGCATTTTGTTTGTTAGTTTTTACATCATTTTGCAAACTCTAGAAAATCATGTAATTCCTTTGTGGAAAGTTTATCTTGTACTAAACTCATTTTGATATAGTGGAAAATTATTAGTTATTTCTAGTTACTCGATAAACCTTCAATCATGTAATATAATGGTAATGTCCCTTGTCCTCTCAGTCCACCTAAATAGAAGATAACTGGGGTAGGGAGTCTTTAAATAATGGATTCAAGGTCATCAACGAATTAAGACACAAGTAACTAGTGATAAAGTTAGACGAAAAAAGTGGATAGAGAGGGGTCATGGATTGCTAGGATCCATGGTGAACCAAAAGGTCAAGTGGAAGAGATGAATCTTGCTCATAGAGACCTAGGTTGTTGTAGTCCAATCTAGACAAGATTCCCTTTCCAAAAAGAAAGCGTGACACATCAAGACATGGGTATTCTTAAGAAATTTGTCAAATAGTACCAGATAATAAAAAAATTAACGCTCAAACTTTACGGTTTCGTGTCTAATTAAAATTGAGTGGCCAGAAAAGGTCTGATTGGGTCTAAACTTTGTAAGCTACCTGAATTAAGTGTGAGAAATCCAAAAATCCATATATGTTCTATTTTTAAGAATCACATCAATCTATTGTTCCCTTTTAAAGTCAAACACATACTAAATTCTCTAGAATTTTCAAAAGAAAAGTAGGGGATTATATTTTGTGGAAATTCTAAAATTGCCCTTTCAAACTCATATGAAAATTATCACACTATATTATGCATATTAATTGGGTTAATTTCACTTAAAATCTTAAATGTTACTTAATGATTAATTAAGTATAAGCTTGGTTGTATGGGTTTTTAATGGAATGAATTATGTGAAAAAAGTATTTAAGGTTAGAAAAGCAATGTATTTGAGATTCATCACATTAGCGTATGGTTCAGGTATCAAATCTCAAAACTTGAAATTTTGGGTTTTATGATTAGAGGTTTACATAAAATTTATATTTTAGGATGTCACAATTCCTCATACATCTCGTATCCCAAATTTTGCTACAAATCTACTATTATTGGTATGTTGTCATTACTAAGGACTTGCATTGATATCAATCACTTCTCAGCTATAAGATAGAAACTTTTCCTTTCACCTACCTGGGTCTCCCAATGTCACCATTCACCTTGCCTAAAACAACTTGGAATCCTATTATTTCTAGACTCAACAATTGTGTTTCCTCATGGAAAACCAATTTTCACAATTGTATAGACAGACTCACTCTTATCAACAACTTGTTCACCTCTCTAACCACTTACTTACATAGTTGTCTTCCTCCCCATCTAATATTATAGAGTCCATTGATGGTATAAGAAAGTATTTCCTATAGAAATATATATGGGGCATAAATATCATATGCCACGATGGGAGGATATATGCTCTCCAAAATATATGGATTTTGGGGCATCATCAATATAAAAATCCATTCCTTATGTCTGATTCATAAAATTAGCAAGACACTATGTCTAGGTCTAGACTGCATTTGGAAATAACTTGTGATAGATAAATATTTATAATAAAAACCCACAATGGAAGATCAATCACCAAGGGGCATCACTCTATAAGAAAACATAAACCATAAATCATTCATCATCAAAAATAGTGTCTACACCCCACCACACTACACCAATAAAACCAAATTTTGGACTGACCCCTGGTGTCTTGGGTTTCCAATACAACAACAGTCCCTTCATGTCTACATTTCATACATTTTATTACTCATTATAACTGGCCAATCCTTACTTTTTATAGGGATCAAACATGTAACATCCCTGACCTGGGTTATGCTTTAACCCTAGATGTTTTGTTTAAGAAAGAAAATTATATGGTTGCTCTTATATTTTGAAAAGTAATTAAGGTTCAAGGGGAACTTATATTTCAATTTTAATCCTTTTTGAACCATGTTGAAATAATGTTTTTCCTGTTTTGGATTAAAGTGCAAATTACCCAAGATGAGGGGTTAAATTGCAAATGTTACATGATAAAATGTTCTGCATCTGTTTAAGCATCATGAGAATGAATATGATGCAGAGGTATGGCTTGGGAAAGCCTAAATACCAAGAAAGAGCTGATAAAGCAATGTGTATGCATTAAAACTTAGTTTTGGTGTGATGTGCAATTTACCCAAAACCCAGGGTTCAATATGCAAATTACCACTTCAAAATTGTCCCTAATATTTCTTGGCATCATGAAGAGCAAAGCAAATGAGAGGGGCGTCTCATTTGTATCATTTTGGATGAAAGAGAATCTTGATATTAAAATAATCAAGATTTAAGCATAATTGAAACCCTAATTTAATTTAATGCAAAAATAATTATATTAATTGGATTGACCATCAACCAAAATTGTGTCGGTTGAAAATAAACAAGTGTGGACGTCCTTGTGCCTTGCAAAGGAAATGGAAATATCTACGTGAGTGGAGAACCCACTCACATTAAGAAAAGAAAAAGAAATATCCACTAACTTATGGATTTTATTATTATATGATTTAAGGTGCTTAATTTGTTTTCCTTTAAATCATGGATAATTGAGAGGAATATGAGGCAAGGAATATAGCCTCGTATCTAAGGAAGAGAAGGGGGCAAGTGGCAAGGAAATGGAGGAGTTATCCCCTACTTTCTCTCTCTTAAATGAATTTTCAATAAAATTCATATATATGCTCCTTTATCCATGAGTTGAAAGGGTAATTTCGAATCCACTTTCACTCTTTGCTTGAAAACCAACCAAGGGATCTTTGGAGGATCATGAGGGCGACCCCCAACCTATAGGTAAGCTCCATGGCTTTCCTTCACCTTGATTTCATGGTGGAAATCACAAATCAATGTTTGATTTCTTCTTTTCTTCACTCAATCTTCAACTCTAGCCAATTCTTTCACTCAAAGACTTGAGGAAGAGCCTTGGGCTACTTGAGGGAGTTGTTTCCACCATTTTTTATGTGAATCTCCAAGCTTTGAAGCTCATTTGAAGGTGGGTTATATAACTTGAACCCTTATTCATTGTTATTGAATTCAATTCCTCAATTAGATATGTTCAAATGTTCTTCTTGAAATTCCTTTGATTATTTGATGAAACTACCATGGAAATGGCAGTATATTTCGATGGGTTGAAGCTTGATGATGATGACATCATCCTAAGCACACATCTCAACATAATTTAATTGCAAACAGTTTCATGAATTTTGGCCCAATCAGTTTTGACAAACCGGTTGGTGACCTAACAGTTTGCAAACTGTTTGGAGGATGGGTCCGAAACCGTTTGGGAATGTTGACTGAATGGGATAGTTGACCATTTGGAGCCTTAAACGGTTTCAAACCGTTTGGACATATTGAGTTGACCGTTTGGTCAAGTAAGTTCAAAACTAATTGGAGTCTTAAATGGTTTCAAACCGTTTGGACAGTTAGGTCAAAACTGTTTGGAGCCTTAAACGGTTTCAAACCATTTGGAAAAAGTCAACCAAAACCATTTGGAGGATTAATGGCTGCAATTGAGGGTTGAAGATCCAAGTATCATACATTGATGGACTTCAATGATCCAATTGATGAAGGAATTGTTGATGCAAAACCCTAATCGGTTTAGTTGAAGAAGTACCTCTTTTGGATTTTCAGTTTCAAGGGAAGTTTGGACCAAACGGTCTTGAGACCGTGTGAGTCCAAACGGTCTTGAAACTGTTCGGGGTCAAACGGTCTCAGGACCATTTGGTTTCAAATAGTTTCAAATCGTTTGGAGCATTAATGGTCAAGAATGTTTGGATGTTTCAATGTGATTAAGTCAATTGGAAACCTAAGGTGATGAAAGATAAAATTACCCTATGGTTGTTACTAATTTATCTCAAAGATAATCACTAGGGTTGTACCTTTAAGGTACTAAGTAATTGGTAACCCTAGATGAGTTAATCCCTGAAGCTTAAGTAAGAAATATTTCAATACACTATGTCAACCCTAATTGAATGTATTTAATTAAAGGGTTGGTTGACCTAATTTATCCAAGTTTGACATAGTAAACATCCTAGAGAGGATGATAGAAAGAGGAATCCATACATGTAGGATAATCATGTAATGGATAAGCCTCAAACACCTTCAATATGAATAAACTAAGATTTTAGTGTATGATCTTTGATGAAGTGATCATGAAACCCTAATTAAGAAGATTGATGAACATTAACCCTAATATAGGGCAATGCTAGGTGTAACCCTAATCTAGGGTAAGGATGTAACCCTAATAAAGGGTGATGGCATGAGAAACCCTAATAAAGGGTGATGGCATGAGAAACCCTAATTGAGGGTGATTCCATGAGAAACCCTAATTGAGGGTGATTCCATGAGAAACCCTAGTTGAGGATGATTCCATGAGGAACCCTAATTGAGGGTGATTCCATGAGAAACCCTAGTTGAGGGTGATTCCATGAGGAACCCTAATTGAGGGTGATTCCATGAGAAACCCTAGTTGAGGGTGATTCCATGAGGAACCCTAATTGAGGGTGATTCCATGAGGAACCCTAGTTGAGGGTGATTCCATGAGGAACCCTAGTTGAGGGTGATTCCATGAGGAACCCTAGTTGAGGGTGATTCCATGAGAAACCCTAGTTGAGGGTGATTCCATGAGGAACCCTAATTGAGGGTGATTCCATGAGAAATCCTAATGAAGGGTGATGTTATGTGAAATCCTAATCCTAATGAAAAGTGATGGTATATGAAACCCTAACCCTAATAAAGGGTGATGGTATGGGAGACCCTAATACTAATAATGGAATGGTGACTAATACATTGATAAGGGAAATACCTAAAGTGATTGATTATAGGTAACCTTATAGCAAGAAATGCCTTAACCTGAGATGAGTCCATATTATTGAAGATACTTAAACAATTCTAATGTGTGTTCTATGACCTATGCACTACATGATAAAGGTGATAGGTTAGTGTATAAAATATTAGGATGGGAAATACCCTAATACAGAATAAGTTGATGAACTTACGAAGGTTAAATGAGATGAGGGAAGTGATACATCAAGATATGCTAGTTATCACATTTAGCACCTCAAAGTTGATATACCTTAGTACACTTCAAATTTAATGTGTCTGGATGTGTGACACCTGTGTGTGTTGTGTCAATCATTACATTAAGATAAATCAGCTTTATGAGCCATGAGATTAGTTGTTACCTAGTGAGAGGTAACAAGATATTTTGATGAGCTTTGTGAATCACATGAGTAAGTTGATACCTAGTGAAAGGTATCAAGATGATTATAAAAGTCTCTTGTAAGGGATGATAATGTTCATAATAAACCAAGGAATGGAAACTTCGTAACATAATAATAATAACAAAAGGATACCATTATAATAATGGAACCTGGATCATACATGTGTGGAGAAAAGAGGAATACTTGTATTACATAAAGAATGTGTTGAGCATGATTAGCATGGCCAAATTTTAATGCTAGTAAAAGAATGAGGTGCCCAGTGCTGTGTAAACAGACATGGGATGTAATCAGGAGTGGTTAGAGTCCACTGCCTGGCTGTGTAATCAGGATTGGTATAATCCAATACCTGGAATAGTTGTACAAGATTGACATAGTTCAATACCTGGAATAGTATCACAGGATTGGTAACAACCCAATACATGGAATAATGTCACTGGATTGGTAACAACCCAATACCTGGAATAATGTCACAGGATTGGTAACAACCCAATACCTGGAATAATATCACAGGATTGGTAACAACCCAATACCTGGAAAAATATCACAGGATTGGTAACAACCCAATACCTGGGATAATGTCACACGATTGGTAACAACCCAATACCTGGAATAATGTCACAGGATTGGTAATAACCCAATACCTGGAATAATATCATAGGATTGGTAACAACCCAATATCTGGAATAATATCATGGGATTGGTAACAACCCAATACCTGGAATAATGTCACATGATTGGTAACAACCCAATACCTGGAATAATGTCACAGGATTGGTAACAACCCAATACCTGGAATAATATCACAGGATTGGTAACAACCTAATACCCAGAATAATGTCACATGATTGGCATAGTTCAATATCTAGAATAGTTTCACATGATTGGCATAGTTCAATACCCGGAATAGTTCCACAGGATTGGCATAGTTCAATACCTAGAATAGTTGCACAGGATTGGCATAGTTCAATACCTAGAATAGTTACATAGGATTGGCATAGTCCAATGCTTGGAATGGATGCACAGGTTTGGCATAGTCTAATACTAGAATGGATACACAAGAATAATATAAGTCTAATGCTTGTACTAGTTGCACATGATTGTTATAATCCAATGCCTGGAATATTTATACATGAATTGGTATAAACCAATGCCTAGACAAGACATGATGATGTTCACTCTGATGTCCAGTATAAACCAAAATATGTTTAGCAGATTGGCTAAGGCCAACTAATAGAAATAAGAAAGACTCATGGGTGACATATCAGAGTAATGAGTATCATGAGAAAAGCATGGTATGTTGAGTTAATATAACAGTTAAATGATATACATGTTCTTCCTATTCCTTAGAAAGAGAATAGATGATTTAATGCTCTATCATAGATAGTTGCACTATTTAATGATGAGAATGATCTAAACTGCTTATCCTCTGCTCAAATTTATATTATAAACTGCAATAATAATGTTTTTGGCAGAGAGTTATATCTCTCGCTGGGGCAATTTTCAATTGTCTCACCCCTATGGGATCCAACATTTTTAGGTGGACGAGCACAGTGGAGATTGAGAACATCTTGCAGAGGAAGAACTTCAGCAGTAGCAGGGAGCAGTGATAGCTCAGGTTGAGTGTATTGTTTGTCGTGTCTTGTAGATAGATGTCCTATGTGTCGTCTCTGTACTCTCAGGTCCTCGGAGTTAATAGTTAGTGCTTTTAATGAATCGTTTTGATATTTTGGCTTGATGCCTTGAGGTTCTTATGTTGTCTGTGTTTAGCTTTTAACAAGGTAGTTGATGTTGTAACCCTCGAGAAGAGATGGTACAAGATATGTACTTATGAACCAGGATGTAAATGTAATACATTTGTTCTTGTTGAAAGAATTTTCCTATGATTCGATTTCTTTGAAAATGGTTTTAATTTTTAGTGATTTTTAGTAATCTGCTGCTTACGTTTAATTCCGCTTAATCAGTAACGATTTGTTTTTCGGTCGTTACAAAACATACTAACCTCCTATAAATAACTCTCAATACCTTTTTCCTACCAGAAACACTATCTGATATACTCTGTCAATTATTAACAAAAATCAATAATTGGATCACTTGGAGATGGGGTGACAAGTACTCATCCAAACAAGCTTACCTCCTTTACACATACTGAGGTCACACTTGACCCTACAAAAGCATTTTGAACATTACATGCCCACTCAAACTTAAACTTCTTATCTAGCTTATCTATTATGATAAAATTCTCATAGACTACAATATACATAAAAGAGAGTTTCAAGGCACATGAGTTAGCTATTTTAGCACTCAGCTTGAAGAATTGAGAATTCAACCTTTTTTTAGTTGTCTCATATACATCATGTTAAAATTTCATTGCTTCTATACTTACTCCAAATTTCAAGAAGGAATTTTAGACATTCAACATATGTTTTCTAAAGCTAATCCAATACATCCTGATATTTACAAAATCTTTTGGCCTCTCTTGTTTGGACTATATGGATTGCAATAAATAATAGAAAATTTGACAATGGCATACATGGCATCCAGAGACTTATTAGAAACCTCCATTACTTAAATCACATGTCTTCACTTTGCGTAAGTACATGGATTAGAGGCTCTAGATAGGAACAACAAGAATCTTCTATCTTAGTTTCAAGAGGTCACTGCCTCACAAAGAACCTACACTATTGAAGAGATTCTAGATGGAACCACTTATATTTGTATACAACCTTTACATTAGAGGCCTATTGTCAGGATTCCTCCCTCCTTATTTATGTATGCACTTTCTTTTCTAGTTATTTTCACGTGTTCCTTAAGTCATTGAATCTTTGATACTTCTGATGCATCATATTCTATGATCTTTTATGACATATCTATGTACTCTTATTAGTATGGGGTAGTATGATAACATGTTATCTGTGTGCAATGAACTATTACCAAAAAAAGTGACACATAATGGGTTCTCATTCCAAATATTTGAAATGGAACATGGAGTTGCATTTACAACTTGATGTTAAAGTTTAAAAATACTATTTCATATGGAAAATTTCATTTATATATGTGGTTTAAAAATATTATCTTACTATAAAAAAAACATATCAGTTTTGAAATCTGGATATGTAAACCATTATTTTTCATGGTAGGTTTGCACATTGCTTTATTTTAGAAGCAACATCATGCATGTGGGCATGACTTCTACCTATGATATCTAAGGATGACACCTAAACAAAATAGTAATACTTTATCTCATCAATATACTACTCAAATGAAATTGGGTTTTATCAAATTAAATAAAAATATTTATTATCTCTACTTCTTCAAGGAGGAATAATTAAAGTCCACATTATTTTATAATTTGAGTTATTCTATTTTTATTTTATTTTGTACTGTATAATTTCTTAGCAAGCTTCCATTAGCACTCTTTTCTCAAATCGCATCCTAGTAAGCTGACACCAACTATGATTCTATGTCCTTTTGGATTATCTTTTTTACAACCTTATTCTTGTCCCCTGTACACCTTATGGACCCAACTATACCACCCTCTTTCTCTACATGATAAGATGAGGGAAGGAAGGAAACAAATATATGATATTATTATAAATAAATTCCAAATCCATCATTATAGCCTTCTTGGGAAAAAATATTATCATGTAGCCTGAGAGAACCCTCTAGTTCCAAATTATATGGTCCCACTCACTACATAGTACCAGAAGTCCTAATCGAACTATACACTTGAAAAAAAAACCTCTATTTATTTCTCACAGGTTTTAAGCTTGTTACTAACTTTCATTACCACCATAGGGATTCCATCTTCAACCTTTTCCAACAATACCAAAACACTTATTCATTTGAAAATGTGTTTTCCAAGTGATCTTTGAATCATGGAAATTTTTGTTAGAGAACAATCTTATAGGCTACCCTCCTACTCCAATGGTGAGGTAGTCCACTATAGGTTGGACGAAGATGGGTCAAAGTTAGATGATGTAGGTGTTACACGTTTGTGATCTTTATGTGGAATGATAGAAAAAAATCTCATCCATTTGGGTTTGAAGAGAGCTCATGACATACATAGACATACTTCTTGATGGAGTCTTGATCTAGAAAAGCAATAATTAATTGTAAATGTTCGTTTTCTATGAGAACATGAATCATATTCCTCTGCCACTAGAATACATGAATGACGACCTAAAGATTGTCCACTGAGATGCTTCACCAAGAGAGGCATGCACTTTGACTTAGGGTTATACCCATACGACCAAGGCAATTCCCTCATCCAATGTCCCCCACAACCTACTAATGAAGAAAATAATTCTCCACCCTGCAAGGTTCCATCACAACATTAACAATTTCATATAAATACATTCAAGGATCCAAATTCCATATGATTTTTCATTCTATTCGATTATTAATTCTATCCAATCTGCTACATAATCAACCCATTATAAGGACCCCATTTACAATAAAACTTATTCTCATCTCTATTCAAAATACCTATGTATTCATGTAGAAAATATCCAAGAGTAATGGAATACTATAATTAATAAAACAAGTATTTGGTGGCTTCATAATATGAATATATATTGTTGAAATGATGTAATGTCTATCTAGGTCCCACACACTTTGGACGTCAAAGACACTAATTTTTCTACTCTTGTAGAAGGTAGTCCATTTCACATTCATTCCTCATATGTTACATACTCCCTCACAAGATCATAGGTTGTAAACCATACATATGACTACAATTTCCCCATCCAAAACTCCACAAACCATGAGACAATTAGCTATAAAAAAAACTTTCATTCCCCCCAAAAGTTGCATATTTTGAACCCTTTTATTTGCATAGCTGATGACACCTCTTCATATGAATTTCTTGAATCTTCAACACAACAATTTTAATGCCCTAGATTCAAACACAATAACAACTACCACAAGGAAACAAATTTAACATGTACAAAAACCACAACAAAACATTCTTTGTCACCACAAACCAATTAATAACATCACACTCTTAAACCCTCCTCTTGGCCAAAAACCACACCATATCTATGGCATTAAATACTTCCTATCAATAAGCGGAGCTTGTATTGGACATTCCTATCAACACCATACATATGATAAATGTCACCAGATGTATATTTGTGAATGTCACTAGATTTCATTGGATCCTTCATGAAAATACAATGATCACTACACCTAAATTCATATCTCATAATAAAATGCTCTATACACTACTGGAAAGCTCTAAGATTGAGAAAATATTTGGACTTGTCCATTCTATCCCCTTTGGCACCTGTTTTGTGCATTCCTTCATTTCATAGAAGAGTCTGAACACTAGTGAAACTATCCTCATTGATAATGGTGTTACCTAGATTTCTATTCTAGTTTCCCTCCTCATGTATAGCATTTTGTAATCGAAAAAAGTATCATTTCTTCCTTGGTTCTCAATTACAGTTGATACATATGGATACACTCAATCTAAGAGCTACACTAAGGCCTTTTTTCTTATTGAGGTATACTGGGATACTACTATTCCTCAAAAAGAATTTATTTGAGTAGGGATATACATGTAAACCATCATACTACAAGCTGAGATTCCCCATGAACATACCACCATCTTCACCAACATTTCTGACCACCCCTCTACTTGGTACATCCCAAAGGACAAAAAAAGAACGTAAATCCTAAAGAAATATACCCCCTCAATTAATAGAAATATAGGTTGCATATGGTTGAAAAATATAATCATGAATTCTTACAATCTCCCTCAACAATAAATACCTCCATTCACAAATATAGGCATTGTTGTGCCTTTCAAATAGTGCATGACCTACCAATCATTTCACATGATCTTGTAGACAACATGAAATTGATGAATGACCAGATTACATGAGGAGTTATTGCTTCCATTGAGAACAAGAACATTACATATGGGGATTTGTTTGCAAACTTCATGCAATCCTCAAAGTGACAAGAGAAGAAAATCACAATTCCCATGTGAGTAAAAACAAGTATGTTACCAAAACATATCATGGTGTTGACCATCTTCCCCTCACCGTATTTCCTAACTGTGGTTTAGACACTACTTGTAACAATAATTCATTGTCTAATATCTCATATTTCATTACCTTTGTGAATAAGATTGGAATTCCATTTGATATTCACTTGGATGCTCACTTTACACTTACTATTTGATAAAGACCTAGGGTGAATAAAATCAAACCATAAAGCCTTATTCTTGACTATATACATGACTACATCTTATAGCATGTTTACTTATCTTTCTCATACTATTTTGTTTACTCTTCTTTCTCCATGTTTGTTACAATTTAAAATGTATATGGTTTTGCTACATCTTATCATAGATGTATGATTTAACATTTCCATTAAAGATTAATGGATAAACCTCATCACCTTCCTAGTAACAAAAACACACATTACTGACTTCCAATTCCATGCCATTGGAGGCAACAATATAACATCTTGGCTAAAAATTACTTCTAAAGGACTTTGTGGTGGACTCACTATTGGTTCCACCCAGATTTTATATTATAGTATCAGACTTTGGGATACCTAAACCATTTCTATCACAACAAAAATAATTTCTGGACTATTTCGGGGTTATATGGTTAACCTAAATATCTAAAAAATCCTTTCATTTTTTAACATGATATGTTAGCTTCTATTGTCAACCACATGCCTTGTATATTAAGTGGATATGTCGATTACCAAAACTAGCCATAATAATCATAATAAAAATGAATTTTATTATTTTATCATCTACACCAATTGATTGTCACTCCACCTATAATATCAACTTCACTTAGAATATATGTTACTCCTGCTCTTCATAGATTTACTTCTTGCATTACAATCTTGGGACACACACTACCCCTTCAAAACCTCTTCAAATTCGTTTTGGCCCATCAAGTATAGTTTCTCCATATTTCTTAATACCAACCAAAAGCCTTGCAAGCTAAAACCTTTTTGGACTAACCACATATTTCATAAAACAAGTTGTCACATGATAGATTGATAATGATTTTGATTTCCCACCAAGGTACAAAATCCACTGCTATTCAAAGAAACTCAGGATGCTTTCTTCACCTAATATAAAATGCTTTTGGTAACATCTAGAAGAAAGTAGATCTCCTCAAAACACAACTTCATGTTGATGAAAGGAATCCTAAAGTTGACCACGATTTTATCCTTAATTTGAAATTGTAACTTGAACCCTTATTAAATATCAAGATTGTTTATGGAGACAAATATCTAAAACAAAATGGACTGCATAAGGATTTTGCAAAAGTTGTAATAGGAGGATGCATCAGTCTTTCATCCATGACCTCATTATGGATAATATTATTATCACCAACCAAAATACCATAGTATATCACACATTGGTCCTTTTTCTACAGTTTCCTTAATCGTGGAAGATCCAAATCCACCTTGATCAATGTTTATTTCGTTATATTATGTCCGTTAAGGATCACTTTCATTCAGATGTCACTTCCCAATTCTCATGTGTAAGTATTTGTCGAGTAGTTGAAAGCAAAGGCGATGATAAATCACTAGTTATGAGGATACCAAAAATAATTTATTTTCAAAAGTATCATTAGACATCATCTTCCAGAACAACAACACTCCACCAATTGAGGTCCTAAAACAAACTCATTAAAAACTTGGACTCTACTTCCCACATGAAACACTTCAGGCCTATTAGTCTCACCAATGCCTCTTACAATAATTGTTTCCAAATCCATTTGTAATAGACTCAAGCCTAAAGCTAATAATTATGTGTAGGATTTTTGTAAACTTCATTAGTCAATGATTCCTATAGATTCTTATATCTTTGGGAGTTAATGCATCACTACTTTTCATTCAAATGATACCCATATTCTCTCCCTCAAGCTTGATTTTGAATTTTTATAACATAAATAGAAGCTTCATCATTAAGTGTCTTGATTGTTGTGGCTTTCCTATATAATGGACTTCATTGATCTACATCTTTATTAATTCAGTCAAATTGCCCAATTTATTAGTGATCCACATTTGGTAAATTTACATAACTAGCAACCTTAGACAAGGAGACCCACTTTCACCTCACGTCTTCATCAAGACCACATCCAAACTAGCCCATATATTTAGAGTTGGTCTCAACTCAGGTCTCAGTGAAGATATATGAGCTACCACATCTGTCACATTTAATATTTTCCAATACAAAGATGATAGAACCATCTTACGTAAGTGTAATGATACAAATATTATCAATGACCCACGCCATTGGTTGTCTACATATGTCTAGTGTTGAGAATTGACTTCAACATGTCATTAATTAGTTGTACCCTTATATCATATACAATCATCCTCTATTAGAATCATATGCTAGGTTTTACCATTGAAACTATCCATATCAATTACCTCAGTCTATATATCTCTCCCGCCGAACTCCACAGTTTGTCTTGGGATCCTTTCATCCAAAGTTCTTACAAAGAATTAACAAATTGGAAATACAACGTCCTAAATGTAGGTAGAAGGCTCACAATCATCAACACCACCATATATCTTAAGGCCACTTACTATCATAGTTATATTCCATTCCCTCTGAAATTAGAACATAAACTCTACAAAATTAGGATAAACTTCTTTTGGGGTGACACATATGACAAACTGTCACCATTTAGTCAGCTTGTATTCTATTCTGAGACCTAATTCCCTGGATGGATGGGGCCTCATCAACATTAGAATGCACTCATTTTGTCTATGAGAAAAACTACGACCACCTTATGTGAAAAACACTCCATTTGGACCAACCTCATCATGCATAGATATTAATCCCATGATAATCCCTTAAAACAATTTGCAAGTCAAAAGCTTACCTATTTGAAAATCATTGTTAAAATGAATTCACATCATCAAAGTGACTCACTATTTTGACATAATGCCTTCCCATAAACACATTTTTGGCACGACCACTTGACTCTGTTTGGATAACTAAAGGACATGAAATTTAACATCAACATTCCACAATATACAAATCACATCACAACATCAAAAGCTCTAAATCTCCTTAAAAACCAATAAAATTAGATTCTTGAGATCTACCTAGATGTCAACCACATATCCCTTAAGGATACAAACTTCATTATACAAGAATTATCACAAAATTACATGGCTTACTATGATTTCATGAACATATTATTTAAAACTTTCTTTTGTGAAACAAATACTGATCAAACTTCCACCCCATGTCCTCATACATATTTGGATTCTTGGATATAACAAATTATGTTTTTGGTAATTAAGGAATTCATGAGGTTTCTTGGGTCCTCATGTATGCACACTTTGTTTTCAAAATTCAAAAGAGTCCTTCCACATGTCTTCACTTGTCCTTTCTCTTATCCCTTTATGGGATAATTTATTTCACCCTGAAGATAATTACACAACATTACAAATTGGACATATCACAAACTTGTTGGTATATTATGCTAGATTAAGAATATTATCCATTTGAAATCATCACTAATTTCCTACATTTTTGGACCATTTGGTGTGAGCAAGAAAAAATATTTCATGACAATCTTTTTTCCTCTCAATCTGACATGATTAATACTTTCTCAAACTTCCTACCTTATGGAGAAGTCTTTGAATCATGGTGCTTCCATTAAGAAGACAAAGGACTCGGGTCATCTAGGAGCTAATTTTATGGAATATAATTCTTTAGGATGAGCCGAAAAGACAGTCATCACCTTTGGATCTCTCCTTGATTCCTCTATTGATGATGTTGTGAGATTGATCACACCGACTTTATATAATGTTATGATGATCTTTCCCCTACATATTGAGGATGTTCTTCAGGGTTTTCCTATTTATCAACTCCATTTCATTTTTCTAATGATCCCATATAGGTACTTCTAGTATCTATATTCATACACCCTTGAACTATTAATCACATTTATGATAATTATTTTTTGATATTAAACTAAATGAATGATTGTCAAAAGGGATATTGTTCTATTTTATTAAATATTCATTTCTATGATAATGATGAAATTATTTGATCAAAATATGGTGTATTAATTTTTTTCTTATTCAAAGCTAGGACCTTCTTTGCAAGCTGCTGCTTTTATGTGCTATTGGTGACAACAATATTTGAAATCCTCAATTTTTCATGTGGAGCAATTACCTCATTTTCGAAAAAAATTGAGTTAACAATTGTAAGTTCAAATCAAACAACGACTTTTAGTTAAACATTTACCCATTGTGTAGCGACTGGGCCCACCTCTCAAGACTGGGGTAGAGTTTTAAAAATGGCAACTACACACAGACCACCACTAGCCTCTCGACTATGTGCTTTGTCCTCTCTTATGCATAACTTGGGATCAACATCATGATCGGTCATCCATCCTAATACTACTCTGGATTGAGCACACCTAACAACATAGTTCTTACTTATGGCTACCTCAAATGGAGGTTCCCTAGGTGATATATGTAGTTCAATCATTCATTTTATGATCATATTATTTGAGGCCTCAAAACCTGGGTTGTTACAATCTCCCACACATAAACTCTTGACGTCCTTGTCAAAGCTCAACCATGGGATCAAAATATCTTCCCATTTACATTGTAGAACAATAATGGTCATGTACACAAAATTCCCATTCTCTAATACAAATGCTAAGATGGCTCCATAAATTAGGATAGTCTTTTCTAACATGTATTGGGTCACACATCTTAGTATTGGTGTGTCACATGAGAAACTGGGTCCACTTACTTAAGGGGAGCTAGTCTTAATTCCACTTATAATGCCCAGGCCCACCACACAAGACTTAAGTAGAGTTACATGAATGAGGAATAGACCCATAGACCTTCACTAGCCTCATCGATGGGCTTTTTCCTCACTCACTCATAGCCTAGGATCGACTTCCCAATAGGTCACTATCCTATTACAACTCTAAGGTGAGCATGCTTAACCACATAATTCATAGTGATGGACTCCCCATAAAGGAGTGCACCTTGGTGATATGGGTAGTCCAACGATTCCTTTTAAGATCATATTATATGAGGTCTCTAATCTTGGGATTTTACATATTGACATCATTCTTCTAAGTTTGAACTTATACATGTTGGAATGAAAAATACATCATACCATATTGGATTACTTATTCTTTGAAGACAAATTTAGTAGCCATGTGTTTTCCTTGTAGTAATAAAAACTATTTGGAGTTTTCCATTTATATTTTTTGATCTTCTCGTGTAAATATTCTTCTTTGGATAAATGAAACTACACCTCCAGGTGTAGCACATGCATGTGACATAATGGACACCCCAAACTTACAAAGTAGTTGATGGTTGGGTATGAATGGGTCAACATGAAATTTCACCATAGAATGCTTTTATTGACAATTTTTTTCTAGACAAGTAGTTTAATAATTGTGGTCATCTTATTGATTTAGGTTGAGATAATATTGAAGTTCCATATGAACATGCTTATGTATTCAATCATTGGAAAAAAATAATGGATACATGGAGTTTAGGGCTTCTACCATTGGAAAAAAGACTCAAATTTCTAAGAATCGATGTTGATCTTCTGACATAAGATTAGATATTACTCAAAATAGTTATACATAACAAACAGACAACATTTCTTATGTAGTTGAAATATGTTGTCATGCATTCTTCATTATTCTCCAAACATGAAAACAAGCAAAAATGTCATATATCGAGAAGACAAGGAATTTCTATATGAACTAAATAACATGGTTCATCAAATTCATAATATTTACACGACATTGGTAAACCAAAATGCTTTGCCTTGGAATTTGTAATGCCCATGACTTTTTTTGAAAAACTACGTAGGGATATAACTCCAATTAGACATCCAACTAATAATACTCAATATAATGTCAATTTGTGAAAAGAAAGTTTATCCTCATACATGACAAAAGAAATCATTGATCATAGGAAGCATGTACTTGCTATTGATAATGATCTTGTCCAATTCCTCATTATAATTTCAAAACCACATTCTACATTCATCAATCTTCGAAAGAATCACACCTGCACACTATCGTGAAGTGCTAGGTTGGATGAAATGTATGTCTAGAAACTCCCAATAGTACATCTTTAACTATCTCAACTCAACAAGACGTTCCATATGATATGTTGAGTACACAATTGTCCAACTACTTAGAAGAAATTGGATCCAAAAATATATGTCTTAGATGAAGGAATGGTTAGGGAGCTTATAAAAAAGACATATATAAACCTTCAAACAATAGTCAAATCCATCCAAATGAGTCCCTCACAGCATGCATACACTACAAGTGCTATAAAAGAGGTTCAATTAGTTCTTATTGTAATGATAGTCACAATTTCTTATACCACGAACATGTGGATAACTTCCTTACCATGAATAAAGACAATATAAATTCTTAAAGTGAGAAATTTTCCTCCTTTTAGCAGTCAAATTGGACATGATCCACTTCTAGACAACGTATTCCAGAGATGACATCAGAAACCCATTTATCTACAGTGACATGAGACTTTGTAATAAAACTTTACATATGAAAAAATATTTAGGACAAACCTTTGAAATTACTATGGGTTGAACAATGGTTACTCTTCACATGAAATCAAAATATAGCTCCTAATTAGAAATTTCAAGCAATTCACCAAAGTGCTTCAAGAATTAATTTTTACATACAATGACAATCTATTGAAAATATGCATGTTTGACATGACCTATGACTTACCACCACCAGAACATAGACAATATTCAAAACAAACTACGAATAAATACAAAAACCACCATCAACAAAAAAGTTATGTTCTCACAACATGGACCAAAATGTTCAAATTTCAATAGCAAGAAATGTAAAAAAGACCTTGCACATTATGTAAAATATCCACATTTATATTTACATTCAATAATTTATGGTGACTTCTATCATTCCTATTACAAAAGAGGTGTGATACATGGCATATAAAGACATCTTATAACTCATTTAACTATACTAGATAAACAACATATGCATCTTGGAACTATTACTCCAATACAAACTCTGAATGACTAGAAAGTCAATGGAAAAAGAAATCATGCATTCACCCCTATAATGGAAAATTCACATAACATATGAATGAATAAAACAATAAGAAAAACATCATAAGCCATAATTTAAGATCGACAAGGGTATATGTATGTAATGAAACTAAACTTAGTAGCTAATATAAAGATCACAAACCTTAAAGATTCAAACCATATTCATATTTAATTTGTTTTCAGTGTGATTCCGGTAGAGGTATATATAGTAGATATAATATAAGAGAGGAATAAATGAGCATAGTACTATTTTCATAGTGTACCTACTACCTAAAATCTTAAAATGGGCACACACGTGCTGAGTACATTATGCATCATATAAAATCATCATATATTTCTTCACTAAACTTGATATGATTAACAAGAATTGAGGAAACAATATTAAAGACTTTTTTTAATAGGAAATTATATTTAAGTCCATTTAAATTATACCAAAAATCATCATAAGTCCTTTGTCCAGCTTCCCAAAGGAAGGGGTCCATGAGGGACATTTAAGTCAAAGATAAGTATGTACTATGTTTCAGTGTGAGGGATAACAAGACTAAACGTTTAGAATTGACCCAATTCCTAAGGAATCCCACAGACAATGCCAAGATATAACCTTGTTATAGACATGGTTTTCTCTTGCATGATAAATAAAGTAGGACACCCAAACTTGTGTCCTTGTATTGAGAATATAGACAGATGCACATGGTTGTATAATGCACATCACTAATTATGTTTTTAGGTTTGTTCAATATATTACAAGAAAATAGAAAGTATTAATCATAGGGTATCTATATCTCAATAAAGTATATAATCCAATCATTTTAAGAATTACAATTCAAGAAAGTTCCAAAACCACTAGTCTAGACAATAGGAGGATAAAACATACCTTGACTAGAGCTACATGATGCACAACTTGATTAGAGAAACTTGATTTATAAAAACATGACTAGATCTTCAAAGAGTGTCCTTTAAATTGGCCGTAAGATTAAAAATAAGTGTGATTTTCTTAATATTAGCAATATCAAGTCATCTAAGTATTTTTCATGAGGTTTGAATGTTTCGCCAAATTTCTATATCGTTATTCCCAGTATTGATTTTGATATCTCAAACACTCAGGCCATATTTATCATCAAGATGCATATTACAACACATAAATTTTGGTTTTTGTTGAAATATTCTAGCAAGACCAGGGAATTCGACAGAGAAATCATAAGATTCAAGTAAGATTAATGACATTGATATTAAAATAGTCAACTTATATCATTTTGAGTCATTTTCATGCATATAGTTGTTATTAGAAAACAAATGAGATCAAGCTTGATTTTGTGTCTTATGTAACTCAAGTTACTAATTTTAAGTAATGATATATTATGGTCATCATAACATCAAGATTTATTCATGATTAGATCTCAGTTCATCAACATGCACATTAAGTCATATTTCATGTCATGTTTAAGTCACATGGTCAAAGTAGGACATATGAGTTATACACATGATATTCCATGATGCATGGAATAAATATTACTAATTTGGGGTTTCAAAATCAATTAACATTTGTGATTAAAGATTGGGATAAGGTCTTAATGATCATCTTAAAAAGTACATAACTTTCCTATTTTATGTCGCTTTTTGTATCATTAAGTCAAAATAGAGTACAAGTATGAAAAATTCGTACCTTGGTACATCAAGAAGTACAAGTTTGTTGATCTAGATCTAACTTATATATTTTAGGTACATATAATTAAGTATGAGAATCAAAGTGATAGTCTTTATCATAAATGTCCATATTAAGTCAAATAAGTCCTATAAGATCTTATTGGGTTCATGTAAGAGATCAAGGTTGGAACTTGACATATTATTCTTCAAATATTATTGAACCATATCCTAAAAGGTGATTTAAGGAGTAAAATATCATGGTCGGTCACATAAATCATTTATCATGCAAAAGAGGGCAACAAATATCATTTTAGTACGACTGAAGAGATACAAGTGGAATTAGATCATTTAGAACACCTGAAAACCAGCAGAGTGAGACAATTGAACATTGTCCCAGCGAGAAACATAACTCCCCGCCGAAACTACAAAACCTCAGATATAAATAAAGCAGCTAACTGATAAGAAGTATTACAAGAGCAGTTATAAAATAAAGCTGTTAATACTTTGGCCAACCTACCAGATGTACTCAAGCATTTCTTAATGGAGCATGATTTAACAAAATAAGACATTACCACATATGAGAAACATATAAGTAACTGCAAGATATAACAAGAATAACTATGCAAGCAAGGCCTCAACCAATGTTTCGTGTTTAACTTAAGCAGTAAATACTATTCGGCTAGATTACGTATTATTATGCCCTAAGGAAGTGAACTGTACCGTTCAAATCCAACCGACGGCTGCGAAACCCGGAGCCGGTGCCATACAAGGTCAATGGAAGAGCCGGACTCCATGACCTCCCACCTCGTGGTCAGTGCACGAGTACAACAGAAGCAGGACCGCAGTCTCATGCTGAAGTGGTCTTAGCCACAGGGTCAGGTTACCCTCGGCCTAGCTCGCCTCGGTACAGGTATCGGCGCTAGTGAAACTGAGCCACAAGCCTGTTCACCGTGCTCTGAGCCATGAACGCATTCATGCTCCTCATGTCACATATCTTGAGCCATGGGCCTGTTCACCATGCTCTTCACATACTTGGGCTACGGGCCTGAATCTGCACCATGGAGTCTACAACTGAAGTTGCACTCTTACGTCCTCAATTTAGGCTAGGAGAAACCTCGCATATTCAACAATATGCGCTCCGGGTTAACCTGTAGGAGAACCCATTTCACCATCACCAGCTCCTGACGATGATGGATCTATGGCCAGGGCAACTACATGATATATTCCACTGTGATTAATTAGTATCTTTTATATGGATTGCAAGATTCAACCAAGTTATATAACATGCAAATTATAACAGAAAATAAACAACAACATTATGCTTTTATTGTAAACACATCATCCTGATCCATCACATGGATCCAACATCACATGTTATCACTTGGCCTCTTACCAATCATCTAGACCCATCTCAAGGATCATTACATACCATAGAATCTCAATCCCTCATCATATACTGCCATTGCCTCTCAAGGCTTGCATCGTCATCATGGGATAGAAATCCCTAATACTTTAGCAGAGTTACTCAACATGTACATAAACCTCATAGCCCCTTATTATTGGCTATGCATCACCTGCATGGTTAGTATATACAATAATCATAGGCTTAACAGAAGACCATGCTATCAATATAGGGTGACATTAAAGATTCTATATCACTCATACATTAACTGATGATCATGTGCATAAGACACATCATTAAGCAAACCATACTATATGCTTATCATTATCTCAACTTACTTCCAATAATCCAGATGGTCATGTTTATGTATAAAGATATGGAGCTACATAAGCAAGCGTTACCATAACCATTGCCATTGAGTAAAACGACATATATATACGGGCAGAACCCTCACTAGAAGCACCAAGAACCCTTACTCAAGGTTGTATCGGGCAACCTGCCCTCATCTAATGTCCATCCCATAACGGCCAGCATCCAAGCGCAACGCGCAACGCAACGTTTCAAGGTCTATCGTGCACTTGTGCCGTGCAGAAGGATATCGGGAAACGTGGTGTTGGGCTCAGTTGCAACGCCTGTCACATGATAGGGTTATAGGCCGATACACAACCAATCGTGATGCCCGTCACAGACTGCTGGCAACGCCTATTCCAGGTGCACATCGGGCAAGGTTGTCTCATAAGATGTATCGTCCAAAGGTTCATCTTAAACTAATATCACAGATCTATTGTCCAGCCATCCAACCATGGCCTAACGGCCGTTACAGGGCAAAAAGATGGTGTGACGCCCATCACAGAGACAAGGGGTGTCATCCACCACCAACCCACACAAGTCGTCAAGCAAGGTTCTAGGTCAAGAGGGCTGTCGGGCAGCACCTCCCCAAGCACACAACGTCCAAGTTACAACTCACAAGATCATCTTCCACCTCAAGCACAAGGACACCCAAAACCCTAGAAAGAGTGAAGAAGATGGCTCACCTCTCAACCTAAACGAGAGAGGGGTCTTGCACATCTCTTGCCACCAAACGACCAACACAAGGACAACCCTAGCAAAGATCACCACTAGTACGAAGCTCACTCTTCAAGTCCATGGTGAGAGGAGGGTGTTGCTTAAGCTACTAGAGCTCAAGCTCACTCCTCAAGACCTAGGAGAGAAGGGAGTATTGCTTACCAAGAACCCTAGAACACAAGTTCGGCCAACATGAAGACTAAGCAAGAAAGAAAAGCTAGCAACATATAAGAACATGAAAGGAGGTAGAATAGTTAGGGTTAGGAGTTACGCAACCCACCTTAAGCAAGATCCAAGCTCCTAGCACCACCAAGCTCCAAGGAAGAAGAAGACTCCAAAGATATCGACCACCAAGCTTGTTCTTCCAAGGGGTATCGACCACCAACTTGCAAGGGAGAAGGGGTGTCGTGCACCAAGGTGGAGAAGAAACTAAGACACCAAAGGAACTCCTAGCAAAGGAAAGGAACCGCCTATATAGAAGGAAAGGGAGGAGAAAACAAGGTAAGATATGGCAAGGTGTCGCCCGCCTAGGGACACTTGTCCTAGTGCACGAGCCACTACTCTAGAAAGCCCTAAACATGTCCAAGGTCGTTGCTACATACAAGCATCATGCACCAAGTGTCCACTAGTGGTGACACAAATGAGGTCAAACTTGGTCAAAGGCTCTAGGGTGACACACAACCAGCACCATAGGCGGCACACCTCATAGGCGACACACCCCATGGGTGACACACTCTCCTCTTGGCCGATACAAGGCTCAACTCAACCAAAGCAAGGCACCTCAAGGCGCAACAAGCTCAGCCAAGCCCAAAAGAACTCAAACAACGAGCCCAAACCATCCTTTCTACACTAGAGGAAGCAAGGAGAGAGAGGAACACCTCACAAGGTGGCAAACTTGCCCACAAAACCCTAGACTTGGGGTTATTTGCAAATAGCACCTCCAACTCTCAACAAAGCACAACCAAACCCTAATCACCACTATAGGTGATTAGCAGGCAACTAAGCATCACGGTTAAGAAAAACAAATAGGGTAAACCCTAAACGAAGGTCAGGGTCCTTACAAGCTAACCCCTTCAAGGGATTTCATACCCGAAATCTGAAGAGAAAAGTGAGGGATAGTTCCTCCTCATCTCTTCCTCAAGCTCCCACGTGGCTTTCTTACTGCCACGATGATGCCAAAGAACCTTCACAAGAACCAGGTCCTTCCTCTTCAGCTTCTTAACTCTTCTGTCAAGGATCGCCACAGGTTCTTCCTCGTAGGTCACATCTTCATCAAGCTCAACTTCCACTGGTTGTATCATTGTTCCTATATCTGGATGACATTTCTTCAGCATACTGACATGGAACACTGGATGTAACCTGTGCAGCTCTGGAGGCAACTCTAACTCGTAAGCTACTTTGCCAACACGTGCTATAACTGGGTAAGGCCCCATATATTTTGGTGCTAGCTTACCCTGCTGGCCAAACCTTAGCACACCTTTCCACGGCGAGACTTTAAGATACACTTTGTCTCCTACTTGGAACTCTAAATGTCATCGGCGATTGTCTGCGTAAGACTTCTGCCTGTCCTGTGCCACTTTCAACTGTTGTTGTATTATCTTGATCTTTTCTGACGTTTGCTGTACTAACTCAGGACCCAAAAGCTGATACTCACCAGACTCATACCAACACAAAGGGGATATGTACTTCCTTCCATACAAAGCCTCATAAGGAGCCATATCGATGCTCTACTGATAACTGTTGTTGTAGGCAAACTCTATCAAACTGAGATGTATATCCCAACTGCCTAGGAACTGCAAAACACAAGCACAGAGAAGATCCTCCAGAATCTGAATAGTCCTCACACTGTCCATCTGTCTATGGGTGGAAGGAGGTACTGAACCTCAAATGTGTTCCCAACACTCTGTGCAACTATTCCTAAAAATGACTCGTGAACTGAGGACCTCTGTCAGAAACTATCGTCACTGGCACACTGTGAAAACGTACTATCTCATCGACATACACTCGAGCGAGCTTTTCTGTTGTATACGTCATATTCACAGGTATGAAATGGGCAGACTTCGTCAATCTGTCCACTATCAACCAAATGGAATCAGGATTCTTAGTTGTCCTGGGTAGACCAACTATGAAATCCATGGTTATATGATCCCATTTCCACTGCGATATCGGCAAGGGTTGCAACGCACCTTTCGGCTTCTGATGTTCAGCATTCACTTGCTGACATACCACACATCTAGCCACGAACTCAGCTACATCTTTCTTCAAACAGGGCCACCAATATAAGTCCTTCAGACTATGATACATCTTGGTGACACCTGGATGCATAGCATACTGATTCAGCCCTATCTTAGGGCTTTATCTTGTGTCATTTTGAATTTCAGCCACATCTATACTTGTTAGATTACATGTTATTTCCCCCAATATGCTTATTTATATCAAATGCACTTACGGAGGCTTTTTGCATGTTTTATAGGTACTTTGTCCACTACTTGATGGCATGGAAAGAGGATGGTCCAGTCTAGGGTTTCCTCAGGCTTGGAGGAGCTCAAAATGAGGCCAAAACCACTTCCAACCTACCCCAAGTGGTCAAAGAAAGTTTTGAAGCAATACTCTCTATGGATGATCAAGTTCAAGGCTCAAATGCATGGGAGAGACACCACCACGACAGTGGTGAGCCCCCATGGCCGTGGTGGACATGCCCCAAGTACAAAAAATCAGTAAAACTCCCAGAAATTGATGAAAATGGCCAAAACGACTGTGGGGATCAACACGACCGTGGCCATAGGTCCCCACCACGACCGTGGTGACCTCCCCACAGCCGTGGCCATCCATGAACCTATCCCTGTGATCTCCACATTCTAATAAACCCACGACCGTGCCCATCCACCACGGCCGTGGTCTACCCTACCCACCACGGTCGTGCTACTCACAAAATCCACCTAGTTTTCACTGCTTTCCCCATTTTGCCCCTAATTTAACCCTAGACCGCCTAGATCCCTATATAAGCCCTAGTGGCGGATGAGGGTCAAGGGGTTGGCTGCTTAGAACCTCATTTTCACCCCTTGTCACCTCCACTCCATTCCCCTTCACCTCCACCTCAAATCCACTCCATTTCACCATTTCCACCACATAACCCCCCATATCTAAGCCTTACATCCACTTCCCACCATCATCCCACTCCATTCCATCCAAGAAGAAGTAGGAGGACGACCTTGGAGCTACTGGAGAGGAGGAGTCCTTCATCTACACCGAGCTCCACGGCTTATTCTACCTCTTTCTTCTCTCTTTTTGTATTTTTCTTTGTTATGAGTAGCTAGGCCCCTTGGGTGGGCTGTTTGGGGGAGATTATGTTACTTTGATACCATGTTGGGGGAAAATGACATGTAAACGTTGTAATTCCATTTGTTAATGATTATATTCTATTTGCATCTCATTATCCATGGATTGCTTGTTGGTTTGTGTGTGAAATCACCTAGGAATTTAGGCAAATTGCTTATATGTGTGAATTTTGGGATTTGCCCCTAGGTCCAATTCTTGGATCCCTAGGTTGCCTCCCACCTTCCTACATCCTAATCAATCTCCCTAAACCTAAGTGAGAGATCTAAGTATCTAGATTGGTTAATTCTAGTGCAATTAGCATGGAGCCTTCTCAAGGCTAGAACGTGGGGGAATTGGGGTCCAAAACCCTAATCTCACCTCCCCATTACTACCCACGGCCCCTAATTGCCCTAGGAATCCCTAATCTAGAAACCTAGACTTGATTAGACTCTAATTGAATTGAACCTAATCCCTAACCCAATTGAGCCTCGTAAGGGTAGTAGGGGGTGTTAGGGACTAGTTCCCTATACACAACCTAGCATATCCATGGCCAGTTAGTAGCTTAGGTTAATTCATTAGACTCTAACTTGTTGTTTGGTTTGGATAATCTAAATGTAATCATAATGTTCATATGTCACCCCCCAACTTAAGTGATAATTTCATACCCCTAAACAGCCCACACATCTCTTTACTGCTTGAAACCCAAGTTTTATGCTTGCTTAGCTTAGTTAGCTCTTTACCTGCTTAGTTAGCTTCGTGCTTTGTTCTTGTCTTGTTCATGCTAGTGTAGCTCTTTAATTGCTCTTTTAATTCTCTCTTTCTTGTCCTAGTGTAACTTGCCTTTTCATACCTAGCTTAGTCTTTCCTTGCTTGCTTAGTCTTAATCTAATCTAAGGTTAACGTAGATTTCATTCTCGCCTTTAATTCCTCGCTTGTTCATAGTAGTTTAACAATCAAAATCACCTTTAAACCCTTAACCCTAGTCTCCGCAGTAGGAACCTAGCCAAACTAACCTAGCTCTAGCGCCCCTTTTTTTCCCTGTGGATCGACCCTATACTTGCCACCTTCCTATACTACGACACGACCCCGTGCGCTTGCGGGTGTAGTTGTTTTAGTAGACGTAGGTGTGTTAGTTTAGGTCTTATAAATTTCGAAAGCACAATCCCATCCCGTGTGTTCCGACCTCATGGGGCGCATCTAGTCGAGTCAAATCAGCTAGTGTGTTGCACCTCTAGCGGAAATGCACCAAGCTTTCTGGCGTCGTTGCCGGGGATTAGAGGCGCTCGGCCTAGCTAGTTAGTTTTTCTTTGACTTTTCCTACTGCCCTCATCATTGCTATTCTTTATTCATTATCTTTTGCATCTTTTGTGTATATTGGTTTTCTAACTTGTTCTCTTTTGTTTGGTTGTGCTTTGTGCATGTGACAAGCCATTCAGGAGGAAACGAGATGGAAGACCAAAATGCACCTCGCAAGTCCTTGCAAGATTACTTCATGCCGAGCAACTACCAGTCACCTATTGCATCTAGAGTCACCCAAATGCAAAGGGAGCAATTTTCTATTCCTCCAGGTCTGCTTGGGCTCCTGCCCACCTTCTACGGCTCGGAGAGTGAAAACCCCTACAAGCATGTGGATGCCTTCGTAGAGATGTGTGCCACCTTCAGAACGTCAACGGCAAGTGATGACTCAATTCGACTTACATTGTTCCCCTTTTCACTCAAGGACAGGGCCAAGGAATGGTATGATTCAAGGAGAGACATCATGAGTTGGGATGAGATGAAGATGGCATTCTTGAGGAAGTTCTACTCTATTGCAAGGTTGACACAAATGTGGCGTGCCGTGACAAGTTTTAGTCAAATGGGAGATGAGCAGTTTCATAATGCATGGGAGAGATTCAAGAAGCTGTTGAGAGAGTGTCCTCACCATGAGATCCCTTTGTGGCAGCTAGTTCAATCATTCTACTCTGGTTTGTCTCTAAAGGACCAAGACACATTGGACTCTTCTTGTGGAGGATTTTTCATGGCTAGGCCACCTGAGGAGATATGGCCTTTGTTTGAGCAGTTGGCTGAAGGATCAAGAATTCGAGCTTCTAGCATGATGAATGAAAGAGGGTATGCCTTTGGTGTGACACCCCCTACTCATGATGACTCAAGCCCGCAAGTGATGAAGATTCTTGGTGACATGGTGAGCTTCATGAAGAACCAGGTGACAAATGCTCCTTGCCACCCGGTCAATTCTATTGAGTTCTATGGGGAAGAAAAGAAGACACCTCACTCCTATAGCTACCAGGAACCACAAAGTCCCACATATAGCTCAAGGTTTGAGGAAGAGGTTCTTTCTATATTGAGAGTTTTTGATGATGTTCAAAGAGATGTTGCAAGGTTAGAAGAGAGAATAGAGCAGCTATCTTCCATAATTGCTCTTCAAGAAGAAAAATTGTCTTCAAGACCCATCGTGAGCCACCATGAAGCAAGTGGACCCATGCCCTCTTCACAAGTTTTCTACAGTCCACCCCCCATGCAAGTGCATCCCATTCACTCCTTCCAAGGCTATCCCCAGCCTTACACTCCTCCACCACCTTCACCACCTCAATTTTCCCAAAACTTCACCTTCCAACCCCAATTCTCTTCTCCCCCTCAATCCTCTTCTCCACCTCAGTTTCAACCCCAAGTGTCACCCCCACCTCCTCCACAGCCACAACATGCTCCCCCTCCCCATCATGAGCAAGGTAGTGCTGTGACAGTTCTAAGGAGTGGGAGAACTCTTGAGCAGCCCGCAAGTCAAAGAAAGGTCGATAAAGCAAAGCAAAGGCAGCCAAGTGGTGATACTGTGATTGATATTGCCGAAGATGATGTTGTGATACCGCATGTTGAGTTTGGGATTCCATGTGATCCGCCACATATCCCTTTTGCAGGTCCTACCATCCCTAGTGTTCCGCCTCATGTTCATGAAAGTGTGGCAAAAACTAGTGATCCTCTATTTATAGAAGCACTAGATGAGCCACCGGAATTGAAAAGGAGGCAAAAGCACAATGTTGATATTCTTGAGGTGTTTTGCCAAGTGAAGGTGAACATTCCACTTTTGGATGCTATCAAGCAAATCCCATCATATGCCAAGTTCCTCAAGAACTTATGCACTGTGAAAAGAAGGTCAACGGGGAGGATTCCAAAGAAAGTGAGATTGACTGAACAAGTGAGCTCCATCATACAACATGCCCTCCCCGTAAAGAGAAAAGACCCAGGAGCCCCACTCATACCTAGTTACATAGGGGGACATCGCATAGACAGGTCCTTACTTGATTTGGGATCTAGTGTGAATCTGATGCCATATCATGTCTATGTTGAGCTGGGCTTAGGCAAGTTGAAGTCGGCACATTGCACTCTCTAGTTGGCAGATATACCCATAAAAGTGCCCAGGGGTAGAGTGGATGATGTCTTGGTGATGATAGACAAAGAAAAAGGCGCAGTGTTCGCGACGGATTTCATTGTACTCAATATGGAGCTGGAGGATAGGAAGATTCCCATCATCTTGGGGAGGTCATTCTTATCTACAGCTGATGCCGACATTCATGTACGCAGTGGCATCATGACAGTCTCATTTATGGACATGAAGATCAACATCAACATGTACAAGACCCCAACCCGGCGAGTCTGAGATAGGGGATATTGGACATGATCACTTCACAAATCCAAATGGGCATTTGAGAGAAGGAAATCAAGGTGAAGAAGTTAATGATGATTATTGTGATCAAAGGGAGGAGGAAAATAGATGGAGTGCAAAGGAAGGATGCATGTTTTGCAAGAATGGACACATGAGAATGCCAAACAGATGAATGAATGAAGAATCACCAAGAAGCCTAGCTGAAGGCAAGAAACTCAGCGCTTGTGGGAGGCAACCCACCTAGGTTTGGGAATTTTTAACCCAACCTCACATTTTTGATTTATTTTACACAAACACACACACACGCTTATGCTTGATAGTTTTCTTTTGTGTTTTGATGATGAGGTAGGTGCTAGACAATAGAGAGAGAGGGTATAGAAGCAGGCCTTGTCTTTAAAGCAAATATGCGGCCGAATAACAAATAAAAATGAAGTTCAAGTTTTGAAGTTTGAAAACTGAAGAAACAACCCCAACACGGCCGTGGAGCTCGACCACGACCGTGGTGTACTTGGCCAACCACGACTGTGGCCTCCTGCCACGACCGTGCGAATTAATGCATCAATTTGGCCAAAGCTACATGGTTTTGCAAGATCGGCCACGATCGTGGCAATACGCCACGACCGTGGTGAGAAGACAAGGCCACGACTGTGGTCTCACACCACGGCCGTGGGAATTATTGCATCAAGTTGGCCGAAGTTACAGTGTTTTTAGAAGATTGGCCACGACCGTGGCCACCCGCCACGACCGTGTTGAAGAGGATTGGCCACGACCGTGGTGATCGACCACGACCGTTTCGATAGACCACGACTGTGGCGATTGACCACGACCGTGGCAAGGGTCGAGCACCATCCATAGCAGGGTGACCTACATTCTGACGCTCCGCACCATCCATGATCTTCACCCTACTATCCCTAAGCTCTAGTTTCATGTTGAGTACAACATGATTCAAAATTTTGGGGTGGTAGGGCGGTATGCACCACCCTATCTCTCTCTTTTAGTCATTTTGTGCCACCTTTGCCATTCAGTTCAGTTTTATTGTTACTGTTCTTTTCACTGCAACTCTTAATGCCATGTAGTTTGCTTTCTTATCATTTTTGCGTAATTTTCAAAAAATTTTCTCTTTTGCCATGCATTGCATATCATGTAGATTTTTGGTAATTTTTGCATGTTTTAGCTAGTATTTGCTTGTTTATTGCTTTAAGTTCAATAATATAGGTTTAGATGTGATTGGAGGTAACTTGGCACCATTTTGGCCAATTTTGCCCAAATTTGGAATTTCTTGTCTAAAAATTGTGTTTTGACCCAATCTCTATTGTTTTGAATTAAAATGTTGACCTTTGACAAATGCAAGTGACTTATCATTGTTTGTTGCTAATTGGTATCAATTCTTGACTTTTTACATGTGCATCACCTCTCTTGTGTTTGTGATTGATTTGGCTGAATTGTGAAGTTGAGCAAGCTTTGAACGCTTAGTGTTTGTAGAATCACTTGATTGATATATCAATTTCATCTTGTTCATTCATGTGGTGTGATATCTAGGATGAAGTATTGGATTAATTTTCATGCAGGATATCTTATGTGGAGAATCATACCTATGACCCCTCTTTGACTCAACTTTTCTCTCACCATCTTCTTACCCCTCCGCCTCATTAAAGGATGCCAAAGTGCACATATCAGCCGTGGCCACCTCCAAAAGTTTGGGGTGGCCACATCTCTACCTCCCCGCTTCACTCTATCCACCATATGCCCTATCTACACCAAGGGCACGAAAGAAAAGAAAAGAAAAAGAAAAGCAAAAACAAAATAAAAGGATGCTCCTGTTTAAGAGCATTCAAATAAAGAAAAGATGAGTGTGTAAAACACTCCAAAAAGCTTACCACAACCCTTTCTTCCACTTTCATACACATCGAGCTAGGAAACATCAAACCTATCTCATTTTGCCCTTTTCCGCAACCACATGGGTCATTTGGCATGATTTGAAGCATAAGATTAAAAGTATGAAGGTGAAACAACACTTCTAGTCATCTTGGATTAACACCATTAAGAAACGGTCTACCCGGAACTACATGAAAGAAATATGGATATCTTGTGTATTCTAAGCACTATATTTGAAGTTCATATGCTTTGTGCTCTTTTCATGATTGGTTTGTGAAAGTAGGAGAGGAGAGAGGTGGAATAAATGTACTTAGTCATCTTTGAGCCCATTCAGCAATAATCACCTTTTACATTGCATTTGTCATGTCTTGAATGTGAAAAGTTTGTAGAGAGATTGAGTTGGAGCATACTTGAGGACAAGTATGTTTCAAGTTTGGGGTGGTGATTCAGCCCTATCTTAGGGCTTTATCTTGTGTCATTTTGCATTTCAGCCACATCTATACTTGTTAGATTACATGTTATTTCCCCCAATATGCTTATTTATATCAAATGCACTTATGGAGGCTTTTTGCATGTTTTATAGGTACTTTGTCCACTACTTGATGGCATGGAAGGAGGATGGTCCAGTCTAGGGTTTCCTCAGGCTTGGAGGAGCTCAAAATGAGGCCAAAACCACTTCCAACCTACCCCAAGTGGTCAAAGAAAGTTTTGAAGCAATACCCTCCATGGATGATCAAGTTCAAGGCTCAAATGCATGGGAGAGACACCACCACGACCGTGGTGAGCCCCCACGGCCGTGGTGGACATGCCCCAAGTACAAAAAATCAGTAAAACTCCCAGAAATTGATGAAAATGGCCAAAACGACCGTGGGGATCAACACGACCGTGGCCATAGGTCCCCACCACGACCGTGGTGACCTCCCCACGGCCATGGCCATCCATGAGCCTATCCCTGTGATCTCCACATTCTAATAAACCCACGACCGTGCCCATCCACCACGACCGTGGTCTACCCTACCCACCACGGTCGTGCTACTCACAAAATCCACCTAGTTTTCACTGCTTTCCCCATTTTGCCCCTAGCTTAACCCTAGACCCCCTAGATCCCTATATAAGCCCTAGTGGCGACTGAGGGTCAAGGGGTTGTCTGCTTAGAACCTCATTTTCTCCCCTTGTCACCTCCACTCCATTCCCCTTCACCTCCACCTCAAATCCACTCCATTTCACCATTTCCACCACATAACCCCTCATATCTAAGCCTTCCATCCACTTCCCACCATCATCCCACTCCATTCCATCTAAGAAGAAGGAGTAGGACGACCTTGCAGCTGCTAGAGAGGAGGAGTCCTTCATCTACACCGAGCTCCATGGCTTCTTCTACCTCTTTCTTCTCTCTTTTTGTATTTTGCTTTGTTATGAGTAACTAGGCCCCTTGGGTGGGCTGTTTGGGGGAAATTATGTTACTTTGATACCATGTTGGGGGAAAATGACATGTAAACTTTGTAATTCCATTTGTTAATGATTATATTCTATTTGCATCTCATTCTCCATGGATTGCTTGTTGGTTTGTGTGTGAAATCACCTAGGAATTTAGGCGAATTGCTTATATGTGTGAATTTTGGGATTTGCCCCTAGGTCCAATTCTTGGATCCCTAGGTTGCCTCCAACCTTCCTACATCCTAATCAATCTCCCTAAACCTAAGTGAGAGATCTAAGTAGCTAGATTGGACAATTCTAGTGCAATTAGCATGGAGCCTTCTCAAGGCTAGAATGTGGGGGAATTGGGGTCCAAAACCCTAATCTCACCTCCCCATTACTACCCTCGGCCCTTAATTGCCCTAGGAATGCCTAATATAGAAACCTAGACTTGATTAGACTCTAATTGAATTGAACCTAATCCCTAACCCAATTGAGCCTCGTAAGGGTAGTAGGGGGTGTTAGGGACTAGTTCCCCTATACACAACCTAGCATATCCATGGCCAGTTAGTAGCTTAGGTTAATTCATTAGACTCTAACTTGTTGTTTGGTTTGGATAATCTAAATGGAATCATAATGTTCATATGTCACCCCCCAACTTAAGTGATAAGTGCATACCCCTAAACAGCCCACACATCTCTTTACTGCTTGAAACCCAAGTTTTATGCTTGCTTAGCTTAGTTAGCTCTTTACCTACTTAGTTAGCTTCATGCTTTGTTCTTGTCTTGTTCATGATAGTGTAACTATTTAATTTCTCTTTTACTTCTCTCTTTCTTGTCCTAGTGTAACTTGCCTTTTCATACCTAGCTTAGTCTTTCCTTGCTTGCTTAGTCTTAATCTAATCTAAGGTTAATGTAGATTTCATTCTCGCCTTTAACTCCTCGCTTGTTCATAGTAGTTTAACAATCAAAATCACCTTTAAACCCTTAACCCTAGTCTCTGTAGTAGGAACCTAGCCAAACTAACCTAGCTCTAGCGCCCCCTTTTTTCCCTGTGGATCGACCCTATACTTGCCACCTTCCTATACTACGACACGACCCCGTGCGCTTGCGGGTGTAGTTGTTTTAGTAGACGTAGGTGTGTTAGTTTAGGTCTTATAAATTTCGAAAGCATAATCCCATCCCGTATGTTCCGACCTCGTGGGGCGCATCTAGTCGAGTCAAATCGGCTAGTGTGTTGCACCTCTAGCGGAAACGCACCACATACATCAAAGTGTGTGCTTCTTCGAGCACCAACTTCCTCAAATCATCAACATCTAGTATCACCATCCTATCACAATAGCAGACTATCCCATCCTCAGACTCATGGAACCCATCATGCTTTTCGCTGTCGAACTCTGATCTGATCAACTGTACAGCATCATCTGTGTGTTGTGAATCTTTGATCTGCTGTCTCAGTGTAGGCTTGACTTGCATCTGAGCTAAAAGTCCAGCTAGCGAGGAAACTTCCATCTGTACATTCATCTGTCATAAAGAAGTGAACATATCTTGTCTATGGCATACCAGAGAACTCAACTATGCCTTCTTTGAAGAAAGAGAAGAAGACTTTCGGCTAAGCGCATCAGCTACCACATTAACCTTACCAGGATGATACTCGATGGTACAGTCATAATCATTGATTAGCTCCAACCATCGACGTTGTCGCATGTTCAACTCATGCTGTGAAAAGATGTACTTAAAATTCTTATGATCCGTAAAGATCTGAGACACTTCCCCATAAAGATAGTGTCTTCAAATCTTTAACGCGTGAACCACTGCTCCCAACTCCAATTCATGAGTTGGATAGTTCTCCTCGTGTTTCTTAAGTTGTCGTGAAGAAAAAGAAACCACATGATCCTCCTACATCAGTACACAACCCAAACCTTTCTTGGAAGCATCACAGAAAACAACATAGCCTTTCCCAGGCTCTGGCAGGATTAACACTGGAGCACTGGTCAGCTTCTCCTTCAATCTCTGGAAAGCTTGCTGACATCGATCATCCCAGACAAAAGGTACATCCTTTCTCGTCAACTTCGTCATCGGCAATGCGATCGCACTGAACTCCTTGATAAACCTCTAGTAGTACCCTGCTAAACCAAGGAAACTATGAACTTATGTCAGCGTCTTCGGCTGCTCCCATTCTGCAATGGACTCCACCTTCTTCGGGTCCACATTTGACTCCTTCAGTAGATATCACATGACCCAAGAAAGTCACTTCTTCCAACCAGAACTCACACTTACTGAACTTAGCATACAACTGGTGTTGGCGAAGAAGAGTCAACGCTTGTCGACGATGTTGCTCATGCTCTTGTCTGTCCCGACTATAGATCAGAATGTCATCTATAAAGACTAGAACAAACTGATCTAGAAATGGACGGAACACTCTATTCATCAAATCCATGAAAGCAGCAGGTGCATTGGTTAGTCCAAACGGCATAACCACGAACTCGAAGTGACCATACCTCATCCTAAAAGCTGACTTTGGTATGTCATCCACCTTAATCCTCAACTGATGATATATGGATCATAGGTCGATCTTTGAAAACACTGTAGCACCACGCAACTGATCAAATAGATCATCCATCCTCGATAATGGGTACTTGTTCTTGATCGTAACTTTGTTCAACTGCCGGTAGTGTATACACAACCGCATCGAACCATCCTTCTTCTTGACGAACAACACTGGAGCACCCCAAGGCGACATACTTGGTCGGATGAAAACTTTCTCCAATAGCTCTTGCAACTGCTTCTTAAGTTCTTCCATCTCTACTGGAGCCATCCTATATGGTGTCTGTACAAATGGCTACATCCCTGGTACCAGATTGATCTCGAAATCAATCTCTCGGGGTGGAGGAACACCAGGAAACTCTTTCGGAAACACATCGACAAACTCTCGGACAACTGGCACCTCTTCGAGACTAAGACCTTTCTCCTTGGTATCCACAACGGTATCCACCACGTGAGCTAGAAATGCCTCACATCCTTGCCGTAACAACTTATCTGCCACCATAGCTGATACCAGACACGTCGGAAGAATCTTCCTATCTCCTTGGAAGATCCACTTCTCTCCCGCATCATCGAACACAGCTTGCTTGGAACCACAGTCCAAAACAACCTTATACTTCTCTAAGGTATCCATCCCAAGGATAACATCAAAACCATGCAAATCAAGTGATATAAGATCCACTTGAATGTTGTGTCCCACGAAAGACAAGACACAAGAGGGACACTCCTCCATAAGCATCGAAGAACCATCAAGAGGGGTTTCTAACAACAAGCTATCCTTCTTACAACTGACAGGTAAACAGCAATTTTCAAGCATACTATAGGCAATAAAAGAGTGTGTAGCACCCGGGTCAACCAACATAGATATAACGTAAGAAGAAGACATATCATAATGAAATAACTCCATCTGACCTGTCACTACTCGCGGGTTGACTATCGCCTCCGGCTGATTCATAGCATAGAATCGAGTCGTTGCTTGCTGTCCACGACCTCTGCTTCCTTGAGCAGACGAACCCACTTGAGACGCTTGACCGCGTCCTCGACCTCTGCTACCACTGGGCTACTGTCTATCTGACCCATGTTGATTCTGCCTCGGCTGTTGCATCACTTCAACATCTCTATTCAGGCAATTGAGTTTGAAATGCCCGACTTGTCCACAAAGATGGCATGACCTGTCCTCAAACCATGGCCTGGATGGCCCTGTCACTATCACAGAAGTTGTATTGTATGCCTTAGATGGTGATGAAACATAACCTCTTCCCTTACTCGGAGACCACTGCAAAGGTACACCAGAACCTCTCATCACTGACAGTGATGAAAACCTGGGCTTCTTGAAACCACCAAACCTCTGTCCCTGGAATGAGCAGGTCTCTTCTTAGCCATAGACTCTCTCTTCTCCCTTACTGATCATTCGATCCTTCAGACGGATTCCACAAACGTAGTAAACCACTCACGGTTCTCCAACGCAGAAATAGGTGTTGTCAACTCAGAACTCAGACCCTTCTCAAAACGTCTGATACGCTCCTCATCTGTTATGGCCATATGAGGACAAAACTTCAACAGATTCATGAACTTAGCCTCATACTTGGTGATGTTCATTGTTCCTTGTCGTAGACTCTCAAACTGACTGATCTTCTCATCCAGATACGTCTTCGAAAAGTATCTGCTGACGAACTCACGCTGGAAAACTTCCCAACCGATCACCTCACCAGGCTGCTTCTCCTCCTTGATGGTCCACCAGTGACCAACACTACCTTTCAGAAGGTAGACAACGTGCTTTACTTTGTCTGCTTCGGGGATGTCGAGGATCCAGAAAGCCTTCTCAAGACTTGCCAGCCACAAATCTTCATCCGCTGGATCAGCCGTTCCAGCATAATCCGAAGCTCCGACTCGGCGAAGCCGCTCAAAGGTCTTCCCAATACCCGATGTTTCACCATGGGGAGCCTGTGCTCTCGGAGGAGGCACTGGCAATCTTTCTACCATGAGATTCATCGTATCCATCATCTGCCCCATAAGCTATTGATAGGCAGGGTGTTCAAGAATGGCTGGGTCAGGTTGGGGGACCTCAGGCACCCGATCTCCATGTGCCTGTCCTTCAGCTCCACCAACTGAAGTAGCATCGCTGTTCTCATCATAGTTTCCATACATCTTGACTTTTCTTCTACTGAGGGCAGAAGACGATCGTAAGAAAATCTGGGAAACTCACAAGAACAGACTCAACCTAGTCCTAAATCCCTATAGACTCAGCGAACCTAGGGCTCTGATACCAAACTTGTGGCAACACATCCCACTATCACACAGATAGCGAGGTGTTACGTGAAAACATGCAGAAATCACCATAACCACAGATTACCGAAACACAGGTTAATTAAAACCGATTGCGTAAAACGGATAAACTGTGAAACCATTACATTATAGGTCCTCATCCTGCAAGAAGACATGTTATATAAACATATACGAGCCTTGATACTTGTCCACAGCTTAGAGGAACAGCTATCCTATCATCACATGAGTTCATCACCTGTCAATTATACATAAAGGCCCATATCCGGCCAGCAGTAGGATATATAGAGAAACAACAACCATACATCGTGAAACAACATCAAAACGCTCCCAAGGACCTGAGAGTACAGGGATGACTCTAGACTCTACTACAAAACACCAAAACAGCAGCATGTCCAACTCTTGCCTTCTACTACTCATCTTGCTGCTCGGCCGCAACTCCACGACCACCACCTCCACGTCTAGCACGAACACCTGAAAACCAGCAGAGTGAGACAATTGAACATTGTCCCAGCGAGAAACATAACTCCCTGCCGAAACTACAAAACCTCAGATATAAATAAAGCAACTAACTGATAAGAAGTATTACAAGAGCAGTTATCAAATAAAGCTATTCATAATTTGGCCAACTTACCAGATGTACTCAAGCATTTCTTTATGGAGCATGATTTAACAAAATAAGACATTACCACATATGAGAAACATATAAGTAACTGCAAGATATAACAAGAATAACTATGCAAGCAAGGCCTCAACCAATCTTTCATGTTTAACTTAAGCAATAAATACTATTCGGCTGGATTACGTATTATCATGCCCTGAGGAAGTAAACCGTACCGTTCAAATCCAACCGACGACTGCGAAACCCGGAGCCGGTGCCATACAAGGTCAATGGAAGAGCTGGACTCCATGACCTCCCACCTCGTGGTCAGTGCACGAGTACAACACAAGCAGGACCGCAGTCTCATGCTGAAGTGGTCTTAGCCACAAGGTCAGGCTACCCTCTACCTAGCCCGCCTCGGTACTGGTATCGGCACTAGTGAAACTGAACCACGGGCCTATTCACCGTGCTCTGAGCCATGAACGCATTCATGCTCCTCATGTCACATATCCTCATCCATGGGCCTGTTCACCATGCTCTTCACATACTTGGGCTACGGGCCTGAATCTGCACCCTGGAGTCTACAACCGAAGTTGCACTCATACCTCCTCACTTTAGGCTAGGAGAAACCTCACATATTCAACAATATGCGCTCCGGGTTAACCCGTAGGAGAACCCGTTTCACCATCACCAGCTCCTGACGATGATGGATCTATGGCCAGGGAAACTACATGATATATTCCATTGTGATTAATTAGTATCTTTTATATGGATTGCAAGACTCAACCAAGTTATATAACATGCAAATTATAACAGAAAATAAACAACAACATTATGCTTTTATTGTAAACACATCATCCTGATCCATCACAGGGATCCAAAATCACATGTTATCACTTGGCCTCTTGCCAATCATCCAGACCCATCTCAAGGATCATTACATACCATGGAATCTCAATCCCTTATCATATACTGCCATTGCCTCTCAAGGCTTGCATCGTCATCATGGGATAGCAATCCCCAATACTTTAGCAGAGTTACTCAACCTGTACATATACCTCATAGCCCCTTATTATTGGCTATGCATCACCTGCATGGTTAGTATATACAATAATCATAGGCTTAACAGAAGACCATGCTATCAATATAGGGTGACATTAAAGATTCTATATCACTCATACATTAACTAATGATCATGTGCATAAGAAACATCATTAAGCAAACCATACTATATGCTTATCATTATCTCAACTTACTGCCAATAATCCAGATGGCCATGTTTATGTATAAAGATATGGAGCTATATAAGCAAGAGTTACCATAACCATTGCCATTGAGTAAAACGACATATATATATACGGGCAGAACCCTCACTAGAAGCACCAAGAACCCTTACTAAAGGTTGTATCAGACAACCTGCCCTCATCTAATGTCCATCCCATAACAGCCAGCATCCAAGCGCAACGAGCAACGCAGCGTTTCAAGGTCTATCGTGCACTTGTGTCGTGCAGAAGGATATCGGGCAATGTGGAGTTGGGCTCAGTTGCAACGCCTGTCACAGGATAGGGTTATCGGCCGATACACAACCAATCGTGACGCCCGTCACAGACTGCTGGCAACACCTATTCTAGGTGCATATCGGGCAAGGTTATCTCATAAGAGGTATCGTCCAAAGGTTCATCTTAAGCTAATATCACAGATCTATTGTCCAGCCATCCAACCATGGCCTAACGGCCGTTACAGGGCAAAAAGATGGTGTGACGCCCGTCACAGAGACAAGGGGTGTCGTTCACCACCAACCCACACAAGTCATCAAGCAAGGTTCTAGGTCAAGAGGGCTGTCGGGCAGCACCTCCCCAAGAACACAACGTCCAAGTTACAACTCACAAGATCATCTTCCACCTCAAGCACAAGGACACCCAAAACCCTAGAAAGAGTCAAGAAGATGGCTCACCTCTCAACTTAAACGAGAGAGGGGTCTTGCACATCTCTTGCCACCAAACGGCCAACACAAGGACAACCCTAGCAAAGATCACCACTAGTACGAAGCTCACTCTTCAAGTCCATGGTGAGAGGAGGGTGTTGCTTAAGCTACTAGAGCTCAAGCTCACTCCTCAAGACCTAGGAGAGAAGAGAGTATTGCTTACCAAGAACCCTAGAACACAAGTTCGGCCAACATGAAGACTAAGCAAGAAAGAAAAGCTAGCAACGTATAAGAACATGAAAGGAGGTAGAATAGTTAAGGTTAGGAGTTATGAAACCCGCCTTAAGCAAGCTCCAAGCTCCTAGCACCACCAAGCTCCAAGGAAGAAGAAGACTCCAAAGATATCGGCCACCAAGCTTGTTCTTCCAAGGGGTATCGACCACCAACTTGCAAGGGAGAAGGGGTTTCGTGCACCAAGGTGGAGAAGAAACTAAGGCACCAAAGGAACTCCTAGCAAAGGAAAGGAACCACCTATATAGAAGGAAAGGGAGGACAAAACAAGGTAAGATATGGCAAGGTGTCACCCACCTAGGGACACTTGTCCTAGTGCACGAGCCACTACTCTAGCAAGCCCTAAACACATGTCCAAGGTCGTTGCTACATGCAAGCATCATGCACCAAGTGTCCACTAGTGGTGACACAAATGAGGTCAAACTTGGTCAAAGGCTCTAGGGCGACACACAACCAGAACCATGGGCGACACACCTCATGGGCGATACACCCCATGGGCGACACACTCTCCTCTTGGCCAATACAAGGCTCAAATCAACCAAAGCAAGGCACCTCAAGGCCCAACAAGCTCAACCAAGACAAAAAGAACTCAAACAATGAACCCAAACCATCCTTTCTACACTAGAGGAAGCAAGGAGAGAGAGGAACACCTCACAAGGTGGCAAACTTGCCCACAAAACCCTAGACTTGGAATTATTTGCAAGTAGCACCTCCAACTCTCAACAAAGCACAACCAAACCCTAATCACTGCTATAGGTGATTAGCAGGCAACTAAGCATCAAGGTTAAGCAAAACAAGCAGGGTAAACTGTAAACGAAGGTCAGGGTCCTTACAAGTACACTCACGTTTCGTAAGTTATAGATTAATGTTATATTTATTGAAAGTCATTGCATCAATTGAACCTAATGTGACTCAAAGTCATGAAATTGATGGTGAGGAAGATTGTCGAGTACAATTAGACATCTTATGAGTCAAGATGCATATAATTAGAAGAGAGAAGAATCTAGGTTGTTACAACATGCATGTCATAATTGCAATCCATGTATACAACCAATTTTATAGAAATCCCAATCCAAGATCTGAGTATAGGGGTGAATCTACTATATTTTAACTGAAGCACAGAAACATATATTATCTCTAAGAGAATCCAAGTAGAGTAGGACACTGCATGACACACACATGTCACCTTCCTCGAATTGATTGGCATCCACCACCTGACTAGTACTCACCATAGATACATGGGAAGCTTGATTGGTGTGACAGAGTGAATTTTTACATATATATTATTAGTTACTCTCTCTTACAATTTTAATTATTCTAATTATGCCCTCACTCATCTCTTTCACTAAATTGATTAAATGGATTATCAATTTCACTTAAGATCATCCATAATGGTACATAAAGTCAATAATACAAGTATTATGACATTTAGTCAATTGACATAGTCAATAATAGAATTTTGACTCCAATATTGCACCTTAGCTGCATCATAACACCTTTAAGCTACCCCTAAAATGTGATTGCAATTGGGTCAACCAATTAAGAGATGTGACCCATTTAATTTAGTGTATATTCCACTCTTTTTAAACCCTAGGATCTAAGTTTGGGATTTATTTGATTCATATGTGTGACATTAATTGTCACACAGCCTTTGAAGGCTTGGTCACGGGCCTTGTTTTATGCCAAGATCTTCTGGCCGTTGATCAACGATCTAGCGGGGGGGGGAGACTTCGTCTCCTACCTCCCACATGAACTGGGCTTCGGCCCCAACAGAACAGCGATCACCCAGCGCCCCTCGCACCCAGCCCTCACTTCTTCACCTCGAGGGATTTGGAGGAAGGTTCCCTCTCACCCGGACGAGTCCAACGGTCCTTACCACGTCACCCATCTCCCCCGTATCAGGGAGAACAACCTCCCGAGTCCTTGCACCTCTCAGTGGTGGCGGAAGCCAAAATTAGGACTTCCCTTTCTAGCACCCCCCACACCTATTTAAGGAGCCCAGTAGCTTCGCCACCTCCCTTTTAGTCACACGAATCTCTCAATTGCAATGGAGATCGCCTCTACCTCCCTGACCTCAAGCACCTCCTGCTTTCCAAACTTCAACTTCCCCCTCACTCCGGTGGCACCCTCCACCCAATTGGGCATCGCTACACCATCAGGGGACCTCGACGAGGAGGTTCCCACTGCCTGTCGGAGCTACGAACGACCAGGTAGTCGGGTCGACAAGTTGTGTAGCCAAGCTCCAAAAGCTTCCCCGCCAGCGAGGTTGGAGCCTGCTAGGAACCGAAGGAGGATTGCGAGCACTTCAGCAGACCTCCGTGGAGCTTTTGACTCCCTCAATCCAACCCGAGGGCAGGTAAATCGCAACTCCACTCTTCGACCCTTTGTTAGCCTGTTTTGATCAGAATACAAAGCCAGACCACCTTTTCTGATGAGCTTGACCTCCCCACAATCGTCAAGAGTCCGCAAACTCAACCAAATGGCCAACATAACTCATCTCCTCCTGGGAATCATCTCCGATCGAACCAGCTCTTCCCCGTTGCCTCGCTGCAGCCATGGCACGAGCAACAATCAAAAGGGTGACCTTCCCCTTTTACCCATGCCCGGTCACGATGCACAGGTGACCCTCAGGGGCATTCCTGACTTTTCACCTAAAGCCTGACCCTCTTTGGACGAGCACTTGCTCGCGGGTCAGTGAGAGGGTCCGTTTGGTCGGATCCCTCACATGATCCGCGAGGCAGAGCTCGCAAATCTTTTTTTTATTTTCATTTAATTCTTTAAAATATCCTGATTGGTTAGAACTTGTGAAAACCCTAGAAAATGGTAGGATTATCAGAAACTATCAAATCAATATACCATTTTCATCAGAAAAATTCAAGCTATCTAAATAAAATATAACCATGACTTGGATCTAAGCGCTTTTTGAAAAATATGGCCTACACTCACTAATGACCTTTTAATACATTGTTTTTGTGTAATAATGGTTATAACTGATTTTATTTCTGCCATGGGAACATATTAAACCCTAATTATGATCTTGGTCATCATGTTACTTGAAAACCTATCTAAGGAAGATAGTTGATTCAATAATTGAGAAGAACCCTAATTTCTAGTTTTTCTCACCTTATCATGAATATTATGCACAATTTATGAAAAACCCTAATAACTAAAATGTCCTTGAATAACCTGGACGACCCTAATCTCAGACCCCAACTCTGAAACCTATGTATCCTAAAGTGACATCCCAAATAACCTTAACCCTAACTATAATAATAATTAATGTTGTTGATGAGAAACGATGGTGACTTTAGGGTTTTACTATATTTCAGGGTGATCTACTATCTTTGTCATAACCTAGGACTTGTGGAATTCAGATCTGAGAATTAAAGGTACATGGATATAATTATAAGATTAGATTTTGATGGATGCTAAATATATGTACTTGTTTGCATGAAATTGACATACATTGATGGATGTGTATATTTATGCATAATTGATGATTTACCGCCTTGAACATAAAAGAACATAATTGAATATAAGTGAATTGTAGTTACTAGTGGTGCTCATTAAACTCCCTATTAGAGAGGGAAGGATTTAATGCTGACTAGCACCTCCCTAATGGTACAAGGTACGCAGGGAGATCCCTAATGGTACAAGGTACGCAGGGATAGGGCCCAATATTTATGTTTGTGCTAAGTCCACCATAGTAATGCATATTCATTCTAAATAAGGCTAATAACTTGGGATTTCCTGATTTTCTACCTCTAATTAATGTTTTCATTCTCTTTCTCCAATTTTGAGTATTCTATATACCAACATAGTATAGCTTTTAATTCCACGTACCAACTTTGTTGATGTATTTCCTTCTCATATTTTCTAGGTACAAGGTACAATTGACAATATATGAAGCACATCAAAGTACCTGAAGCCACTAAATAATGATCATGGAGGATAATATGAGATAGATTTCCACTTCTCATCATATTCACTTCAGTTAGATAGTTTTTATTCTTCTAGATGATGTAATAGGATACTATAAGATCCTATGTAATAATCACATTTCCTTTTTCATAGACTTATTCTTCTCCTTTCTCAAGTATTAATATGTATGACTTTATCTTTTATCAATGAATGAAGTGTTGTGTGGCTATTACTGATGATGTGGACATAATCTTGGCTTATCTCTGTTTTTAGTTGACTATCTTGATTTCTATTATTTTCCCTTTTGACATTTATAGATATGAGTGCACACATATCTGTATATGTCACTAAGGAAAGTATGTAGAAATTGGGGTCGTCACAATTGGTCACCTAAAAAGAAGTGAAAAAACCTCATCGATAAGATCCCACATCCGAACAATATGATATTATATTTGAAAGATTCATTACAAAAAGAAAGTTTATGAGTAACATAAGAAAGGAATTAATATGAATCAAGCATGTTGGTTTGATGAAAACACGTTCTAATCACAACAATAATAATAGAATGAAGAATAGAAATTTCAAATAAAATAGTATGCAAAACCTTCCAATTATACAATACAAATGTCGTAATTGGGAGGATAAGTGTTGAAAAAAAGAACAATTATTTTTATTTTACTAGAAAAACTCTAAAAAGGACGTTGTTCTTATGGATTCATGTAATGATTGTATAAGTGACTGGTAGATTATTGGTTTGGGTTGCTTACATGAAATCTATATTAACATGTGTTGGTTTTTAATATGCCATGTTATAGTATTGAATACATATCTTATTTCATTTGGTAGTACATCTAAAGGTGGAATATGTTCAAGAATTATGTGGTATTCCACATAAAAACAAAAGCCTTGGTAATATATACATCTTATAAGGGATGACAACTATTAGCTCTTATGCATCAACATCTTTCTTAAATATGTATTTATCAAACTTCAAATTTTGTGCCATATGTTGTGTTTCCACATGAGTTACAAGGGGATGATTAAATTAATAAACATGGTCTACAAAGTGAATTAAAGAAGATAGAACTTGAAGTTTGTGAATAGTCTTTCTATATAAGCAATGTCAAACATTGTAACTTAAAGTAGTATACATAAAATGAAATTGAAACTTGATGACATCCACTTTTAATGTTTGGTCCTTCTCATGTTACATCCTTAGGAGATGGTGCATAATTCATATCTAGTGTTGAATACTACTCAAGGAAGACTTGGATATTCATTATAATACATAAGAAGGAGGCTTAAAGTATAAAACCATGAACTTGAATTTAACTTTATTGCACTTTATTTGTCTTGATTGCATGATTTATTGAAAATAATATAGAATTCTTTTAAACTATTGAAATATAAAAATATTACTTCCCTTGAAGCATACTTGTTTGAAATTAAGAGAAAGTCATATGATAATCTTTTGGTTATATGAAAATGTTATGTTTTCCATACTTCACGAGTGTACAATAGTGTGTGCATTGGTCAATGGGGATCAAGTGACACAATTAGATTGGTCTTTGGGAAAAAAATGGATCCTTAGAAGGTCATGTTAGGTTGGGAGACTGAGGAAAGGGTGCCACATTAGGAGGTCATTGGGGCTCAACACATCCAGGAGACCAACTAGTGAGGGTGACTTGAGTGCCCCCCACAACTAATTGAGGAGTGCCAATGGCTTTCCAAAGTGAGGGAATAAGTTAGGGACTTGGTTCCTAATGGGTATCCGAAGGAGATTGATAGATGATGTGTTTGGATCTGGCCAATGTTTTTCCTTTTTGTCCATAGGTGCTATTTAGGTAGGTTTTGCAATTTTGTCTTCCCCCAGCCTATAAATATGCAATCCTAAGGGATCTTTGGTTATTTTTAGTAGTTAGATTCCTTATGTAGTGAGATGAGGGTGATTCTAATGGTGGATATTGTGCATGTTAATGCATGTGGGTGATTTAGCTTATTTTGATGGATTGAATGCCAAAGATCACCACCTAAAGCTAGTTTTGTTCTAGTTCATGTAAGTTCTTTCATATCTCATCGTGTTCTCTTATTGTTAGCTCTATCATCTACTCTCATAGAAATCTCCCTCTTTACCTAATGTTCTCTCATTTTCTCCATCTTTGACATAGTTGGAGAGATGAGTTGCTTGTGTGGACTTATTTAGGTTGTTTGGTGGTTGTTTGGAGAGAGGGAATGTTCTTTCTTTCTAGATATCATTCTCTTAATCAATGGTTAGCAATTTGGCCTTCTTCATATTCCTAGAATGCACACCCTACGTGCAAAAATTAAATCTCACGTAATTCAAGATGTAAAGGCTAAATATGATATTTTTTGGGCTTTGAAGCTATAATATGTGGAACTTTGGGATATTCACCTTTTTGACAATTTCATGTTGTTTTAAAGAAAAAAGGATAAGTTTACTTGCTTCAATGTTGCTGTAAATTTTGTTCTTTATGTGATTCTTACCCTTATAACCCTTTTAGACATGTTTACTTTTTCATATTGTACAAATGTAACAAAGATTTGGTAGAATTTCGTATGGTGATTTGTTACTATTGTAGTAAGAGATTGCAACAATTAGATATGGCTTTTCACTCCTTCTATTCATATGACTTTGGTACGTTTCCTTCAACTTCCTTTGTATGTACCCTTTTGGGCATGTACAAGGCATCTAATGTTTTTTATGCTTGAATGGTACTATAACATAATGATATGTACTTATTTCTACTCTTCATGCTACATGAAAGACATGTGATTAGATTAATCATCCAAGTGAAACTCTAATCTATATAGTGTCATGTGACCATACAAACTAATTTTGTGATGTGAAGAAGGGTCAATGAAACAGATATCCTTGTAGAAACCCAAGGGTTATGATAATGTACTCTGAGTCATCAGTATTTAGTACACATAGGTTATAGAGAACTGATATGAGATATTGTCCTCACGACACCCTGAAATCACCAGTTTATAAGAGTTTCGTCAAGGTTTATTTCCAGTTGTATATGGAATTCCTTCCAATATGATGGGAAGATATGTGATATGGTGATAATTTAGGGTGCCCATGATAGATGGTAGATGATGTGACATGATTATTTAGGATAGGCCTGATGTAGATTTGTAGGCTTGGCTTTCAAATCCCCTAATTCATCTCACTTCAACTGAGACAAGTTCTGTAGAGAACAAGTAATCATGGATCTTTTACAATGAGCTAGGGAACTTCAAAGTCACTAAACACAACCATTCAATACATAATAATAAATATTTTAATCATTTTTTTATCCTTATATGTGTAGTTACCTTGGTTCTTTAACTTGTAATGTTTATTTTTATCATATATGCACTATACTATTATTTTTCCGTATCTTATATTGTGTTAGTGATATGTTATGCATTATAAAAGTTACTCCTTACAATGAAAATGCTTAATTCATCATATTAAGTAGATCATCTAAATTTAGAATGCTAAAAAATACAATATATCTGGATTAAAAATTTGTCTTACTCTCACTTTTGTTCAATGTTTTGGTGCTCAACCTCATATCCAGGGTTCATCAATGAGGTTCACCTTCCCAAGGATAATAGAATTTGAGTGTGGTCGTCTACCATTTTTGTAGTTCCTAAAGTCATTCCCATGCACTCATATTTGGGAGTGGTGTTTATATGATTGATGTCTCTATGACTCACTTTTTGGCTTGTGTACCAGGACATGATTCTCATGTTATAAAAATAAACATGAATATGTTTTGTATAAATATATTGTATCCAATCATTTATGATAGATGTTGTATATTAACTATATATGAATGATTTCTTCGATCTTTAATTGTTAGCTACATATGAATCATCTATGGATTTTATTTAGAAATTTATATACCTTCTTAGCTAATGATATTAAGATTGGTTGTTTGGCATTTGTTTTTGGTTTTACCCATTGTGTATGAATCCCTTGGTCGGGGTGACATATTCAAAATATTTTAGAATGGGAAGACTATGGTAAATAATGGGGCGAAAATGAAAGTGAAGCGCCTCCATATTAGTAATGAGATTCAATTCTGCTTGATCTATTTTGATGAATTTCTAGGCACAAAATAGTTAGAGATACTCCATAGTAATATGAAATGGCAACAAGGATGAATAGATTATTTTTTGGAAAGACAAGGTGAATGCTCTATAATGCTGTTCTTGGATGGCCATTTCAGGTTGAACCCATTTCAAGTACTCATGTTTGGTGAATTAGAGTTCTACTACCACCATTGATTGTGAAAGTATTGTGGTTGAGGTCTGGAAGTCTACATAGTTACTCTGATTTGAAAATTTGGGATAACCATTATATTATAATGTCAATGATGGAAAACAAAATTAAAGGCATTCAAACAAAAATTTAAGAGATGCATTGAGGGGGTTAAATGATAGATGATATGGAGTCCTTCTTAATAGAAGGTCATAATGAGTATGAATGTAACCTTTGACAAAATTTCTATGTTCCATGCTAGTGACATTGAATTATAGAGTCTAAGGGTGTTAGAAAAGGGGTGCAATTTGATACCACTCCAGTCTTTGTAGTGGAAGACACATTACAACTAAGAAATTACAAGAAAGAGGAGATTAATTTACATCTAATTCTCAAGTAGAATATGAAAGAGTATAAAGAATTAGTCTAGGGCACACTAAGAATACTCTATTTCATGTGCGACATATTTTTGATGAAATGGTTGCTTATACACTATGTTTGTAAGAAGATGTGAAGTACCCAAAACATAATTTTTGCCATGATGTCATCAAATGTTCTAAGTGTTCTCAATTCATTACTTCTATGGGTGAGGTGATGTAATTTCCTTACAAGATTAAACTTGGTATCTTGTCATGTTTCCAAAAGGTATATATGTAGTAGGGTGCAAGTGGATATCCAAGAGGATGGTGGGGTTACCAATATGTGAAGCCATCAAGTACAAGGCCTAATCCCTAATTATTGACCAAAATGATATATTCTCTCCATTTGTTCTACATACTTGCATTTAGGTGCATCATGCATTAATTGCACATAAAATCTTTAATCAAGAAAACTTAATGTCAAAAACCCTCTATGCATGGGGGGTTTCAGAAGGAAATCCACATGAGTCAACAATGTGGTTTTATCTATTCAAGGTCATCGATATCTAGTTTGAAAAATGTAGAAGTCTTTGTAAAGTTGAATATGTTTTCCAAGAAAAAGTTACAAGGGGTTTTAAAAGTTCATGGTTATGTAATGGTACACTCAAAGATTATTTGGAAATTGTGTGTTTTATAGAACAATCAATGAACTTTCACATGTATATTACAAAATAGTCAATTACAATTTTCATATATACTTATTATAATACATGCATGATAGACCTATATATGGTTGGAAAAAAAATTATAAGATAAAGATGATTCTTAGTGAAGAGTTCAATATGAAGTTCTTGGCTCAACTCAAAAGATAATAGGGATAGAGATCTATAGGACCACAATCAGACAAATTTGTTCCTATCTCAAAAGTTATGCTTAGTGAATATCTTACATAGGTTAAGGATGTCTATTACAAATTTCATTGACACTCCTTTTGTTGTACGGCCTATTCATTCTATAGACTTTGCACCTTAGACAAATGAAGAAGTGTAGTATAGCCCATGAGTGATATATCCTAGTGTAGTTGGGAGTCCAATGTATGTTATTATGTGAATATGACCTGATATTGCTCACACCACCAATGGATTTAGCATGGTTATTGTTACAACCTCAATTTTGCATATGTTTTCATAATTAAAAAGGTTGTGTGCTTTGCTTCAAAAGATGGATTACTTTGCAAATATCCCCTTTGATAGGAATTTCGTGATTCCTATTATTAGATTAATCCATTAATGGGTAAAAAAGATAAGAAACGAGAAAAAGTCCAAATATTAGAAAAAGATACAAGATAATGGAGAAATACATGGAAATCTCTAGCAGATGGCATTAATGGCCAAAAAGGAGTAAATTTCGTTTATATGTGATTTTTAATGGAAGAAATAGAAAAATAGGAAAAAGGAAATAAAAGATAAAGAGAAATCCTTGAAAAAAATTCTTTTAATAAATAAATAAGAAAGGGATAAAGGATAAGAGAAAAGGAAAAGGAATATTTCCCCAAGATGGGATTCCATGCCTTTAGGGTTCCTTGAGGTCCAAGGAATCCAAGATGATAAGATAATGGCAAAAGAAAGAGGAAATATCACTTAATTTGGTTTTATTAATAAATAACTTGCATATGAAGGGAACACCCATTTTCTTTGGAATTTGGGTTTCAACTTTAATATACGAGTATATAATGCCAAGACAGAGTTTCCTCTAAAATTTGAGTGAAAAATATTAAACGAGGAGAGAGATCTGATTTTTACAAGATTCCATTGTTGAATACCCTTTTTCCTTTGTTTTAAAAGAAATAAGAAATAGGGGAGCAGTGTCAGCCGTTGGATGCCCGCGTGGTCCAGAGGATCAAGGATCCAAGGATGGTTGTACATCACCTACCTCAGGATAGATTAGGAAAGTCGAGAACAGAGAGCAACCCTTTCCAAAGCGGATCTCTCACAGCTGAGTGTGCCAGTAAACTTGGAAATTAGCTTGATTGATTCGTGAGATCTGTGCGGCCACCCCTACCCTAAGTTTTACCTTTTTGGGGGGTTTTAGAAGCATCCCCAAATCGTCGGGAATCTCATCGGCCACCCTCTATAGCCATATATATATATATATATATATATAGAGAGAGAGAGAGAGAGAGAGAGAGAGCGAGAGAGAGAGAGAGAGAGTCAGGCTAGAATACACTCGTCGAGTGTACAGATCGCACGAATACACTCAAGTGTGTTTGTATATCAAGACTAATTTTTGCAAAATGTAAACCATTGATCTTCACCATCATACTATAACTAGGCTACATACAAATTTTGAGCCCATTTGGATGAGTGTAAGTCACTCATCCAAGGGCAAAACAATTGACGCGTGAAACTAATTTGAAATGCATAATTTTTGCAGTCTTCATAACATGAGCTATACATATCCAAATGTGCTCAAATTTTGCGTATGAGTTGTTCGCGAGACGTTTAAGAAGATCAACAGATTAGATTTTCAAAAAAAATATTTTATCATGAAAAACTATTTGAGTGTATTCCGCTCCGAATACACTCGAGTGTATTCTAGCCTGACTCAATATATATATATGTATATATATATGTATATATATATATATATATGAATATGAGATAGAGTTCCCCTTTAAGATCTCCCTCAAGATCTCAAGACCTCGCACGACTCCCAGAACCCTTTCTCTAACTCTGATTTGCTATCCCTTCCCTGTATTTCCTCTATGCAACCTCTAGTGCCACCGCTGACAGAGGTCCTTCCGGTTCCATCCAATCGGTGCACTGCTGAGAAATTGGCCGCATGGGCAGGTTCGTCTAGAGCTAGCAGAGAGGAATGTGACGTTCCTTCAAAGGTTGAGCGACGAGATCAAAAGGTCAACCCTGGAGTTGACCAAGCGTTAGCCCTGCTTGTCGCGCAGGACCTCGCGAGGTAGGAGATGAGAGGTTGATGGATTTTACCATCAAGCCCCTGGTGAGACCATGTGTTAAGTACTAAGAGGTGGGGATACCATAGAAATTTCACCGTGTCTGCGTGAAAATGAAGAAAAGTGCTGGTTGGGCTGATGTGGCACGCTTCTATTGGTGTCCAGGTAATTAATCTTACGAAATTCATATATATATATATATTGGTAGATCTAATGAAGACAATTTATATATGAATCTTGCTTAGAAAAACACGAGGAATGCAATAAAATATAATTAGAGTCTATTTCTACTATTAATTTGAAAAGTACCTAAAGTTGATAACTTTGATGCTTTAAATAGATCTAAGCCTTAAATATTGGTTATGGATATATTTGATAGACTTAGTGGATGCTAGTAATCAAAGTCTGACTTAATTGCGTAAATATGATGAAAGAGATCTCATAAGAGATATTTGTTCATAACTTGTGTAATTTGGGTTTCATGATTTTAAAAGTGCTTTAAAAAGGATTAAAAACCCTAATTTAGGTAGTTATGAGATTTAATGAATCTAAATATAAGAATCAATCAAGAAGGCATGAAAACAGTGTTACTATAATAATTGTGGATAAATACCCTTAATTTGGTAATTGGGATTTTCTAGTGTATAAAAGTGGAATTAATGTGAATTTAGGGTTTGCTAAATTAGAAGATGTGAAACATAGTATTTAGGGTTCCATTAAGAATCAAACTATAATTCTTTGTTGAGTTGTCTATTTAAAGGAACCAGAACATGATAATTGGCCTTAATGATCATTTCATGACTTAAAAGATTAAATATGGTAGTTTTAGTGAAAAAGAGGCATAATAGACTTAATTGACATTCCATTGTGCCCATGATGTTGAAATTAGGGTTTCTGAACTAAAAGAGCTTTAAAAGTGATAAATGCATAATGAAGGCTAAAACCCTAATAAAACCCTAAAAGTTGTCCTAGAAATCATAAGGTGGAATCCAAGTCGATCTTGAGAATGTTTTGGATAAAAAAATGACACTTGGATGTTATGCATTATTTTCAAGAATTCTGTGATTGTTGAATTGCTTGATTGGATTGCTTTCTTGGTTGGAATTTCTTAATGCCTGTGAAATCTTCAAATCAAGTATGTGGTTAATTATGGTTAATCACATTAGTTTCCCGAAGAGTTTCCCAGATGATTCATCACATTGAATGCAACTTATCAGTTTGGATGTTCATACTTGCAAATCATAAAGTCACTATGATTATCACAATAATAGTAGAAGTGTGTATTCTTGCACCTACATGCCACCCTGATGGAGGATGCCAAAGGTCAAGCCCAGGAGGGAAGACCAATGGGCACCATGAGTGGTGACCCCAAACACCAAGCTCGGGATTGAGAAGGTGGTCTTTATAGAATGACTAATGGGCACTATGAGAGGTGACCCCAGGCACCAAGCTTGAGATTGAGAAGGTGGCCTTAAGTCATTGGCAAAAGAGAAACCCGAAAGGGGGTATGCCAGGGTTAGGGAAAAAGCGGTGGAGAATATCACATTGAAAGTGTAATTTGTCTTGTTAATTAACTTGATTGTGATATTTTGATTGTTATCCATATTTGCGAAATTTTGGTTGTCCCCACATGCCATCATATTCATTTATGCTGATCAACGTTTTGTTTGTTAGTGTTTTAGGTACAAGATTGAAAAGGACAAAGAGTAAAATGGCATATGTGGAATTAAATAAGAATTAAAGTATAAAGGAGGATTAGTTAGAATAGACTCCAAATGTGGATAGCAATAGATATCCAAGTGTTTGAGAAAGGTATGCACAGTTTTATTTTATATCAAATTTCAATTTAGTTTAGTAGAATTTCATAATTATTACTGATTAATTGTTGAACCTTTGATCCTGTTAATTGGGATAATGGCTCTACCCTCTTGGTCTCCCTTAATTGTGGGTTACTGTGAGGCGGGGTCATTACATTTGGTATCAGAGCATAAGTTCTTCATTTAACCTTTAATAATTATTATATTTTACAAATGCTGTAGAACCCAAGGGAGTGATTAGAGGATTTTTCAAAAGATAGAGGTGTCTAGAAAAGGATCACGTCTAGGGGATGGCAAGATTTTTGTCCGCACTGCTAGTCGGAATATGAGGACTCTCGGATTGGTGTGACTTCCTGGCCAATGTCTCAGGATTTGACTCAAAATAAGATACCTTTAGGACTCTCTCATCTTGTTCATCCCTTCTCAACTCAAATGTTGTTAAGGATTTTAGGGATTAGGGTTTTTCTATCTCTTCCTCACCCTCTTGAGGTATGGGCAAAGTTGATAGGGTTTAAGGAATCCTCCACCAAATTAATGAAAAGCATGTAAATAAGATGTCATGGACATAAGCTTAATAGTTTAAGTGTAAACTAAAGAATAGTTGCATGCTTAGGTCATATGACATGAGTTGTCATGCCCTCAGGAGAGACATGAGGCTAGACCTTCTTGTCAGGAGGATGAGTAGAGAGAGTTAGTCTTGGAGGTAGAGACCTCCATTATAAGTAGAGACCTGGCACCTCCTTTGAGGATGATGCTAACCCTAACCCTAGATGGTGATTAGAAAGAGAGATGGCATGATGAGTTAGATGTCATGATATACCATGGGTGTGGACATGATTTTGGATACCCATGACGATATGAGCCATGTGAGGTTGGATGACCTAGTACCTTTGGCAACTCAACCTCGGAAAGAATCGTGCATGTTAGAGTGAAGAATAGCTCCTTCGATGATGAGGTTAGTGAAGAACCTATAGAAACCCTATGGGCTTATGTGAGTAGGGCATAACATGCACCCAGAGTACGTTAGTGGTGCGGGCAGTAGGTTGAAACTCTGGCCAGGAGAGTATGTTGGAGGGCATATGAAATAAGCATGAGGAACTTTGGAAAATCTTGAGCGAACGTAAGTTTGAACATAGGCTTCACCCATGTAGGGGTATGTTGTGAGTTTGATCCTTCATGGGGAGAGGACCTCTTGTAGTAAGGATATTTGTAGGGTTAGCTCTAGAGAGAGAGAGACAACATGATCCAAGCATGTAGGTTGGAAGCTTAAACCTAGAGATATGAGGAACAATGGGGAGTTGAGGATGATGTGACCTAAGTGGATGGTTGTGGTTGCCTCATGCATGATCCCTGGAGGCTGATGATATCTTGACTGCCTTTTGAGGAACTAAACCCTAGAGAGAGGATGAGGCTGTTGGTACATATGTGCCTATGGTATAGATGTTTACCTTGTGAGTTAGGAAGAAGAGTTCCTTAGACCCTGAAGAGGTTTAGTAACAGGTTGTGAGACCTTATACCTTGTTGGTTGTCCCTGAGGAGGACTCCACTCTAAATTGTTGTTCAAGTGGAATGATAATAGGACGTGCACTTTATACCGTCTACATGCTTGGTTCGTGGTTCAAAGGGTGAGCATGCAGTTGGACATCTAAAAAGTGAACCTAGGGTTCCTAGGCCTAAGAGGGGAAGTGGTGTACCTGATGCTCATGACGAGATTTGAGTTTCCATAGTTTGAGCATGGCACTCCACATGTTTAGAGGAAAGGGAAACCCCTTAAGTCAAAGGTATGTTCTTGGTCCTATGTTGAGGAATGGGAACAAGTATGACCTAGCATGGTCTAGCATGTGGACTGCTTGAGCCTTAGTAGCTTGCTAGGGTTAAGCATGCTCATGTGGATGTAAACCCTAAACATAAGTACATTTGTGACCTTTGTTATCAAGATGTAGTTTCCTCCTATCCTTGGAGAGGGACCCTTTTGTAGGGTGTATACCAGTTTCTGTTGGTTTTGAAGTAACCTAAGGAGGTCTCATACGATCTTGAGAAGCTAAGTGAAAAGTACATAGTAAGAGAATGAACCTATAGACCCATAGATAACCATCTCTAAGTGCATGTGGGTGTGTTACCATGGAGGTAACCGGTATGGGGCTTGACCAAGGTAGGCAGGTTGCCATTACCCCTATGAAAGGATGAAAGTCAGCCCAGAAATGCAGAGAGAGATGATGGAGACTTGGGTAAGGTTCTAAGTTGGACATGTACTATAATAGAATCCTAAGTCTATCCTAGGGTCACGTAGGGATAAGACCGATGGAAGTGGGAGTTGCCTAATTCCCTAGTTGCACATGACCATAGGGTCAGGAGGTAACATCTATCATTGTCTAAGGGCCATGGGTTAGAAGATTGATCACCTTCATGAACTCATGGGACCCAAAGGGCAGATGAGTAGGGCACTCTATGGATGCATAAGGGAAGGGGGATGACCCCAAAGTGTTGGCACCCTACAGACCTGGAGGAGATGACCAAGAATTGTGTGGTGACCCAAGTAGACCAGTTTTCCATGGAAGTAACTTTGATATCAAGATGATTGTGATGTAGAGACAAACGTTGCACGTTTCAACTTAGATTTGAAGGTGTACTGGCAATGTGGTATGTACCATCTCTACTCTTGGAACAAGAAGATCTTTGTGTTTGGATGGCTGCCAAATGCGTTTTCCTCTTGTTAAGGTAGTGAGAGATAGGACAGTATGCATGCCATACACCAAGGATAAAGATGATGTGAGTTGGAATGTTGCTACGAGGTATGAGGACAGAGATGATAACATACCCTTGTGGAGTGAATGATATGTGGATGTTTTACAAACATCAAGAGAACTAAGGTGGTCATCTTGTGAGGATGTTTTTATCATGAGCTATGTGGAATTTGTGAGTCATACAAGGTTGAGTTTGATAACTAAAAAGATGAGCTCTGAGTTTTATGGATGAAGATAGACTTAGAGTTTGAGATGAGATAATAAGTAGAGTACATGGAGGTGTACGTATTCAACATTACCTAATACATAAGGATGTGAGGTGGTAATGGATGCTCTAGTGAAGATGCAGCTGCCTAGTTTAGCTAGAGGCTAGAAGAGGTTGTTAGGTTAGCCCTCAGTTTGAAAAAGGAGATACATTTGGCTAACACTCAGATGTAATAAGATCTGTTGATCAAGTTAGTTAGTCATCCTAGGCCTTGATGTGATAGAAGGATGGTTGTAGAACCTCAGATGCGCTTCTTTGGAAAAGAAGGTGATGAAACTCACAACTAGAGAGTTTTAGGGTTTTTGAGGAATCAACCTTAAGGAATCATGACATACAGGAGATCATGATTTTAAGATCACCATACACCATGGTACTGCTAAGATAATAAATGGTAGTAGTACTTTGATGCCTAAGATGAAAAGTGTCCAAAGTTGCATGTGGTATGTTGCCATGCATGAAATGAGGTGAAAGATGAACACCGGTAACCCAGTGTAGTGATATAGAGGATAAAGAGTCCCCGAGAGGGAATGGGAGTTCATCACTATGGATGTTGTAAGTCTCCCTTAGACCAAGGAAGGTTGAGATGCAATATGGGTATTGGTGGATCGCCTTACCTAGATAACAAGTGAAAGAAAGAGTATTGTCAAGGGATAGATCCGTTGAAATACTTGTAAGAGAGTGAGATGGTTCAACTACACCATGATGCGAGTTCAAAAGTTCTTTATAACCTAAAGATTCACTTCCACGAGGTGGAAGTAGACGAACTCGATGCTAGTACAGTTTATCACCCCTACCTAATGGTTAGTATGATCCAGACTAGAGGGTCTGATGAGAGCATGTGTGCTTGTTTAGGGTGATACATGGAGATAGTTATTTTCCTCTATAAAATGTGATGATAACCACCATAGCCAGTATCGGGATGCAAAGAAGCTCTATAAGGGAGGTTGTGTCGGTCACCACTTCATTAAGATGATGTTGGTGAAGAGACCTTATGAAGGTCAGAGAGACCAACGTGGGTGTAGATGAAGTCACTTTGATCATGTGATGGTTGAGGAAGCCCAGGGGCGACATGAGTTGTGAGCTGATGCAAAGTAGACTGACATGAAGTTCCCTGTGGGAGAATATGCGATGTGGAAATCTTACCCCTCTAAGCTACAACTGAGAAAGATGAGTCCCCGATATATGTGTCCATTTGAGATGGATTGGTGGAGATGGTTATGTTTAGCCTTACCCCTCAGGATAATGTGATGTATAATGTGTTCCATGAGTCTGATCTAGGGAATTATGTGAGGTACCCAAGCCATGTGTTGAGCCATGAACCCCGTTAGCTTTGAGAGAAGTTGCATGAAATGTCCTGAGTCACCTATGAGGGTATAAGGTACCAAGGTGAGAAAGAACTCAGATGCAAGAATATGAGATGATGAAGGTTCATAGGAATCACCATGGAGAGGGTAAAACCACATGGGAGCCATGATGGGCATGAGGAAGTCTTATCCTGATTGTTTGAATGTTTGAGGAAATTTTAAGGGCAAAATTCCTATAAGAGGGGAAGGATGTTACAACCTCAATTTTGCATATGTATTCATAATTGAAAAGGTTGTGTGCTTTGCTTCAAAAGATGGATTAATTTGCAAATATCCCTTTTGATAGGAATTTCGTGATTCCTATTATTAGATTAATCTATTAATGGATAAAAAAGAGAGTAAAGGAGGAAAAGTCCAAATATTAGAAAAAGATACAAGATAATGGAGAAATACATGGAAATATCTAGCAGGTGGCATTAATGGCCACAAAGGAGTAAATTTCATTTATATGTGATTTATAATTGAAGAAATAGAAAAAAAGGAAAAAGGAAATAAAAGATAAAGAGAAATCCTTGAAAAGAAATCTTTTAATAAATAAATAAGTAAGAAAGGGATAAAGGATAAGAGAAAAGGCAAAGGAATATTTCACCAAGATGGGATTCCGTGCCTTTAGGGTTCCTTGAGGTCCAAGGAATCCAAGATGATAAGATAATGGCAAAAGAAAGAGGAAATATCACTTAATTTGGTTTTATTAATAAATAACTTGCATATGCAAGGAACACCATTTTTCTTTGCAATTTGGGTTTCAAATTTAATATACGAGTATATAATGCCAAGAGAAAGTTTCCTCTAAATTTGAGTGAAAATATTAAATGAGGACAGAGATATGATTTTCACAAGATTCCATTGTTAAATACCCTTTTTCCTTCGTTTTAAAAGAAATAAGAAATAGGGGAGTAGTGTCAGCCGTTGGATGCCTGCGTGGTCCAGAGGATCACGGATCCACGGATGGTTGTACATCACCTTCCTCGAGACAGATCAGGAAAGTCGAGAACAGAGAGCAGCCATTTCCAAAGCGGATCTCTCGCAACTGAGTGTGCGAGCAAAATTAGAATTTGGCTAGATGGATTCGTGAGATCTGTGCGGCAATCCCTACCCTAAGTTTTACCTTTTTTGGGGGGGGGGGGGTTAGAAGAATCCCCAAATCGTCGAGACTCTCATCGGCCACCCTCTATAGCCATACATACATATATGGGATATAGTTCCCCTTTGAGATCTCCCTCATGATCGCAAGACCTCACACGACTCCAAGAACCCTTTCTCTGACTCTGATTTTGCTATCCCTTCCCCGAATTTCCTCTGTGCAACCTCTAGTGCCACCGCCGACGGAGGTCCTTCCGGTTCCATCCAATCGGTGCACTGCTGAGAAATTAGCTACATGGACAGGTTCGTTCGGAGCTAGCAGAGAGGAACACAATGTTCCTTTGAAGGATGAGTGATGAGATCGCAAGGTCAACCCTAGAGTTGACCGGGCGTCAGCCCTGCTTGTCACGTAGGACCTCGCAAGGTAGGAGACGAGAGGTTGATGGATTTTACCATCAAGCCCCTGGTGAGACCACATGCTGAGAACTAAGAGGTGGGGATACCATCGACATTTCACCGTGTCCACGTGAAAATGAAAAAAATGGTCGGTTGGGCTGATGTGGCGCGCTTCTATTGGTGTCAAGGTAATTAATCTTACGAAATTCATATATATAGATTGGTAGATATAATGAAGACAAATTATATATGAATCTTGCTCAGAAAAACACAAGGAATGCAATAAAAATATAATCAGAGTCTATTTCTGCTTTTAATTTTAAAAGTACCTAAAGTTGATAACCTTTATGCTTTAAAGAGATCTAAGCCTTAAATCTTGGTTATGGATATATTTTATAAACTTAGTGGATGCTAGTAATCAAATTCTGACTTAATTGCATAAATATGATGAAAGAGACCTGATAAGAGATATTTGTTCATAACTTGTGTAATTAGGGTTTCATGATTTTAAAAGTGCTTTAAAAAGGATTAAAAACCCTAATTTAGGTAGTTATGAGATTTAATGAATCTAAATATGAGAATCAATCTAGAAGGCATGAAAATAGTGTTACTATAATAATTGTGGATAAATACCCTTAATTTGGTAATTAGGATTTTCTAGTGTATAAAAGTGGAATTAATGTGAATTTAGGGTTTGCTAAATTAGAAGATGTGAAACATAGTATTTAGTGTTCCTTTGAGAATCAAACTATAATTCTTTGTTGAGATGTCTATTCAAAGGAACCTGAACATGATAATTGGCCTTAATGATCGTTTCATGACTTAAAAGGTTAAAGATGGTAGTTTTAGTGAAAAAGAGGCATAATAGACTTAATTGACATTCAACTGTGCCCATGATGTTGAAATTAGGGTTTGTGAACTAAAAGAGCATTAAAAGTGATAAATGCATAATGAAGGCTAAAACCCTAATAAAACTCTAAAAGTTGGCCTAGAAATCATAAGGTGGAATCCAAGTCAATCTTGAGAATGTTTTGGATAAAATAATGACACTTGGATGTTATGCATTATTTTCAGGAATTATGTGATTGTTGAATTGCTTGTTTGGATTGCTTTCTTGGTTGGAATTGCTTAATGCCTGTGAAATCTTCAAATCAGGTATGTGGTTAATTATGGTTAATCGTATTAGTTTCCCAAAGAGTTTTCCAGATGATTCATCACATTGAATGCAACATATCAGTTTGGATGTTCATACTTGCAAATCATAAAGTCACTATGATTATCACAATAACAATAGAAGTGTGTATTCTCGCACCTACATGCCACCCTGATGGAGGATGCCAAAGGTCAAGCCCAGGAGGGAAGACCAATGGGCATCATGAGTGGTGACCCCAGACAACAAGCTCAGGATTGAGAAGGTGGTCTTTATAGAATGACTAATGGGCACTATGAGAGGTGACCCCAGGAACCAAGATCGAGATTGAGAAGGTGGCCTTAAGTCATTGGAAGAAGAGAAACCCGAAAAGGGGTATGCTAGGGTTAGGGCAAAAGCAGTGGAGAAATCACACTGAAAGCATAACTTGGCTTGTTAATTAACTTGATTGTGATATTTAGATTGTTAGCCATATTTGCAAAATTTTGGTTGTCCCTACATACCAACATATTCATTTATGCTTACCGGCCTTTTATTTGTCGGCGTTTTAGGTACAAGATAGAAAAGGAAAAACAGTAAAGTGGCATATGTAGAATTAAATAAGAATTAAAGTACAAAAGAGGATTAGTTAGAATAGACTCCAGATGTGGATAGCAGTAGATATCCAAGTATAAGGTATGCAAAGTTTTATTTTATATCAGATTTCAGTTTAGTTCAGTAGAATTTCATAATTATTACTGATTAATTGTTGAACCTTTGATCTTGTTCATTGGGATAATGGCTCTACCCTCTTGGTCTTCCTTAATTGAGAGTTACTGGGAGGCGGGGTCATTACATTTGTAGACAAGGTACACAAGAAAGTAGTGAAACATATATTTCAATATTGGAAGGGAATATATGATGTTGCATCATGTATAAAGGTGGATATGATAGTCTAGATGTCAGATACGCTGATCCATATTATGTTGCAGATCTATAAGGAAGGAGATTAGCAAATGACTGTTATTTGTAGTTGGTGGAGTCTACACTAAACCACTGTGTAATGTTGTCAACTAAATATGCATACTACATATCTCTAACTGAAGTTGACAAGGAATTTGGTTGAAAAAATTTCAGTGATTTTGCACTTCAACAAGATCAAGCTATGATATTCTAAGACACATTGGGTGTCATATGCTTAGCAAAGGATCAATGAATTATGATCGTACCAAGCATATTGGCATCGAATACAACTTCATGAGGATAAAAAAGTGGATCAAAGTGAAGAATATGGACTCACATGACAATCCAATTGATGTGCTCACCAAGGTGGTTCTTAGGAGCAACTTCATACATTACTTGTACTTGATGAACATTGATAGATGACAATATCCCCACATAGAGTGCACTTGGTAGTGGCAGAAATTGTTTCTGGTTCATTAGGTTATAGAGGATTCATGCAATGAAGGGGATTGTTGGATATTTTTTTAATACTAACCCTCATGTGACTCTCGGAATTTGAGTTTGATCTCTACTACCAGAGAAGGAAGGAGGTCTTGACACACACAAAAAAAAAGTTTCAAAATACGAGTCACACTCCCTGTGCAACTTCAATTCTGTTTTGGTATTTTACCCTATTTGGGAGTTTGTTTCATGGGGCATGTAAATAAAGCTGACATTTATAGACTTCTATAAGGGAGTCATCGTTTGCATCTTAAGATCTATAGATGATCTGTCAAGTAGCCACAACCTGATTTAGTAAAGAGACTACTACCGCACATTGATATATAATCCAAGAGACAGTCATGCTTGGTTAAGGCAGTAGGCATGGGTCCTTCTCCATATTGGAAAACCGAAGCTTTGGGCTTAAGACCAGAACTGTCACGCCGTTGTTGCCAAGCGGCCGATACTCGACCACAAGCATAAACAAAGACAAAGAACCCATGTTTATGCTCAACTGCAGTTGCCAGTGACTACGTAGCTAGATGAGGTTTTTTTGTAAGATGATAAGGATCGGGACGAATAAATAAATCGATTAGCGGATGGTTGGACGTCTTTATCCCTCGCTCTCATCTCGGGGAAACGATTCAGAAATCGTTCTCGCTGATAGTCGCGTGTAGTGGTGTTGAAATCGTAACTACCACCGGATGAGATGATTAGATGAATGACGATCACGTTTATTCCTACGTCCCCACGTCTACTTTCCCGCAAACCGAACTGGGTGGCTGCATTCTTGCAACTACACTTTTCGTTCTTTGGAAGGGAGCGTGAGTCGGCACATATCGTTTGAGCTTCACATCCGGTTTGCATGCATGACAAGTAGAGGAGATAATAATTGGTTGCTTATACATATGTTTGTTTCTTGAATTCTACGCCAGCCACGATTGTCTCAATCGTTCATCATACCTTTTTATATTCTGTCAGTATCTTTAAAGGCAATGTCCTTGTTTGCACATTCCAGCATGCCATCGAAACTTGTTGATATATCGTGTCGGTCAAATATTCTGTTGATGAATACAAACTAAACCCACCATCATTTATTAAATAGCGCTGTGTATGTCTGGCCTCCAATCCCATCATCAATCAGCTCAAGTACCTCGTCATCGAAACACATCTCTTGCTTGACATCTACCTCGTCTTCGGCCACTTGCAGAGGCTTGCGTTCGCATCAGTACACCACACGGCCTACTTTGTCTTGCAATAACTAAGGGAAGTTGATGAAGAAGAAAGGTGGAGAAAGTGGTTGATGGGAGAAAAAAAAAAGGAGAGAGGCGAGGTATTGATGACATATACTAACAATTTGTGATGTTCATCTTCTAAGCGCTTGAGCGTCATTTGAAAAAGGACATCTAATTTAGCCGGTGCCTTGGAAGGTTTGTCATGTTGTATCAGTAATATAAAATGCGCTTAGAAGTTATTACACCTTTATAGACATAGACTATGCTGGCTGTCATTTAGGTCGTACTGTATCGGTGAAGAGTCCGACGTCCAGGTAGGTGGCAACAACTAAAATAAAAAATGACGGATCAAGAGCTATTATGGTTAAAGTTTGTTGTGATAGTCGCAGATTAAAAATCATTATGTAAATAGCTCTTCTGTGTCGGACGTATAACACCAAATTGACGTGAGGTAAGAATTCACGGCCAACTTGACGCTAGGATGGTCCTTCCATGTCAGAGTTGCTACCAAACTGACGCAATAGGAAAAATTCTGCAGATTTTTAACAACTTCAATAGCCGGTGAACCTTTTGAGTCGGCTTCTATCAACTAACCGGCATTTCATACTTTAGTGTGACAATATGGCTTTACTAGCAATATAATGAGTTTCGTTTTGAAATTTTGTATAACTGCAGTTTTGTAGTTCTAATGACCAATTGCACTTTTAATAACCATTTTAAAAAATTCAACTCCCTAAACGCGCATAAAACATAAAAATCCACTCCCAATTTACTTCAAGCAATCTACATGAAGCTTACAAACAAATAAACAAGTTCAAATAACATGGTGGACCGGATGCACAATCATCTAATCATACAAAAAGAAATTTCAAACAACTTGGAACACTCTTCGATGCACCTGCAAATCACGCAATCACATTAGACAATCACCAAACCACACAATTGACATCAATTTGTAAAAATATCAACAGCCAAATCACTCATGAAATACACAATAAAAGTAAACATGTATTTTATTAATGTCAAATCACGTAGAAAACCCTACAATCTACATCAACCTACAAACCATAAAATTCAAAAAGAATATTGAAATATATGTAAAGTTGAGCCAAGCAGCCCACAATAGAAGAACTACCCCAATGCCTAGTTTAAAAATTGCCACTTCTAAGAAATGAGCATAAGATACTCATAAAAATGGAGAGATTAGTTTATACTTCCAAATGAAAAGAACATTCACCACAAATTATGAAGAAAACTTGCATTTAAAACTATAATGCCACCATAACGGACTAGTGTGGGAGCAAAAAGTGCAAAACAGGCCTAAATGGAATTGGAAAAGGAAGAGCAATTAGATGCTTATCAAAAGTGTCGCTTGAATCCATCATTTTCAGTCTTCTCCTTTCGTATTGGAGTGATAAAGTTCATCCTTCGTAGAATCAATAAGGATGTCATATTATCGAATGGTTAAACGAACGAAACCCCTAGTTTATATACACTAGAGGCCAAAATATGATATTAACAAATTAGGACATATGCATAAGAAAAATTAAGAACACACACACACATGGATATATGAATCATAGTCAATACATACATATGTTTTAAATTAACTCAATTTGCATTTTTTCATAAGCAAACTTCTAACACTATCATACATACGTCAACCATTAAGTAATATTTTTATACGAAACTACAAACATCAATTATTCATCCTACTCTTTAAATCAAGCAAACAAAGATGACATACATTTATACTACTTTGGGACCCAAGTGCATTGCATTAGTGAGCTTAGGAAAAACACTTAATGTACATACTTTGGTACTTTGCTTAGATGCCAAGTTGGCTAGAAGATCAGTAATTCTATTTAAAATTTGACTGTTATGGGTTACTTGGATGTTGTATTTTGAGCTCTTTTAGGCATTGTAAATTCTTGTAGATGTGTAAAAACTTCAAAGGAGTTTTGAGTGTCATTTTTAGGTACTTTCAAACAATACTAGTGCCAGTTTTGATTATTATTTTAATGATTATCAACGTAGGACCATTAAACATTTCCTGAAATCCCTAGATATTGGGATGCAACTCCACCTCCAAAATGTTTGAGTTGTCAATCCACATTGCACATCATGATTTCCATATAAACATCAAATTTATTTGCTCATATCTTTTTGTTGATGCATGGCAACTCTTGAGCACTAGACCATCAACACTGAGTTTAGCATACCCTCTAGAGGAGCCCATGGCAATACAACAAATTTTTTGAGATTCAAATTGTCTTATTGATCTTCGAATGGATGGGTGATGAGGTTGACTTGGCAATCTATCATGATGGAGTCCTATGTCATAAATATGTGAGTGTTGTTGAACACTAGGTCATTATGTAACTTCAAATTAGCTCCACAAAAACAACGAAAAACTAGATAGGTCATTTCTTAAAGTTTTTGATTCCTTTCAAATTCGGTGAAACCCGTTGTTTGAATTTTGGTTCATCCCCAATATCAGTACAAACAATTTTGTTCATATTGTCCCAAATGCTCATTGCAAACCTACATTCTTTTAGTATGGGTAGGGTACTTCCTATCTTGGCACCACAGAAATGAAAGAGATCATTATTAAAAAAGCCTTTGATAGCATGATTGTAGTTGGTCATGAGCCCCTTGTGAAGTGTTTTCCATTAGAAATTTTATGTGTATCGTGGTATCTATAGACTAAATCCTCATCCCACTACCTTGAGTAGGTGTTCTAAACTTCTTTATTAGAACATTGTTGATTTTCTAGTGCAAAACCACCATCCGAGTCTTTAATGAATTTCAATTCATCATTTCTAGCATCAAGATTAGGGGGAATCATATTCAAAGTTTTCGAGCTGGTATCATCACTGAACTGGTGATTAATAAAATTTGACTCCCATCTATTGCTATTTGTCATAAAGTTCACTACTAGGTTTTGTATGCCTTATCATATTTCCATATTGGCTCATAGCACTAGCATTTCAGGCCCTCGTACCAATTTGAATGTTTCACCATTAAGTACCACCCAACCAACACAATGATTCATGTGTGTCTCTTATTTACTAATAATCCTCTAGATCTATGACCCATCCATATTTCCTTTGTCATTCAAATTATCATACTTTGCAAAAATCACCTCTTTCTAATGGATATTTATTTGTGTATAATAGTCCCACGACATCTTGAATGATAAGGCTTCATTTTATATTCTCACTAGTTTACTTCTCAGTTCACCTTCTTCCTTGGCTTCCATAAGATTCTTCCAAGTTATTATGGTTGTTGTCTTTTTCTCTATAATGCCATACCAAAGTTGTGGATCACTTGATCTATCTCTATGTTTAGGAAAGCTCTCATAACAGTAACTTGACCTAAAAATGATAAGGTATGACTGACCCAAGAAGCAATTATTGAGTCAATGATATTCAAGGACAACAAATATAGAGATTTGTTGGCTCTCGAGTGGATAACTGAACCAATGAAATTCTTCATGGGGTTATTAGTTTATGCAATACCCATGTGCATGTTGATCCATTTTCTAGACTCTAAATTCATGTTTTTTGTGATGGAAGTAGTTGACTTTGTTTGGAAAATATTTGGCTTTATACATGTCCCAACAATTTGCAGTTTATCATCTAGCATTCTTGAAGCAAGGACACTTCACCATATAGAACTATGAAACATGTTTGGTGGAAAGAAGGGCCTCTTCTAACAATACTCAAGGAGATCTATCTATTGGAAGCCTATTCTATTTTTATGTCTGGGATACTCAATTGAGACACAATAAAAAGCTATAAGGGGATAATAGGACATCTTTGCAAACCCCTCTAGATTATTTAAGTAGGGATAGAGTCATTCCATTGCAAGATATGGATTTTTCTCCAAATATAATATTATACATTATGAGACGAATTAAGGTTTCAAAAATTGTTGTTCTCTTTTGTATATCTAGGATAAGTTTGCAATACATTGTGTCAACAAATTTGTCTAAATCTAGTCGCATATGATACATTTATCCCTACAACTATTGTCTGCATCGAATGCATAATCTTTGTAACTGAAAAGATATAATCTACAATCTTCCTTCTAGTAAACAAACTTAATTTGGAAATGGGACGCCCATTCTTCTACATATGATTTGATTTTTTCCACCACAATCTATGAAAGCAATTTGATATTCATAGTATTTAGTGAAATATTTTAGAGTTATTTGCAGTTGTTAGGTGTAGTGTAATTTAGGACTAATGCAAGTGTAGAGTTCACCATTGAACTTTGAATTGGCTCACCTACAAAACCAGCAAGCCAGATTCAGGCATAATGTTTTTCTATTGGAGACTACTTATCTTGAAGGAACCCTATCTTTGGTCCATCTATGCCCGATGCCTTAACTATGTTTATCTTCATTAGCATGGCATGGATCTCCTTTTCACTTGGTGATCTAGTGTAGAGTTCTTTTTGTCACTCTATCAATGGCTGAAAGGATCCTATATATCTCAAAGCAAAGGTAACATTGTTTGCGTAAGGACTTTCATTGAATAAATATGTGAAGTGGGAAAGGATCAGTTGTATGAGTGCCTCATCACCTTTGACCCATTTTATAGATGCATTCTTGATCTTTGAGGTTATAATACTACTTTCTTGTTTTACAATTGCTTGAAAATTTTAGTGTGTGAGTCATCAAGCTTGGTCCAACAATGTCTTGCTTTTTGTTGTCATTTTTCCTATTATCTGTTCTCTTGTTGTAGTTTTGTAATTTCTTAATCTATAATACATAAAGAGTCTCTTCTATAACCTATTATTCCCTTCCCTTAGACATGAGCACCCAACCCTTTTGTTTCCTCTCCTTTCTTTTTCCTTTGTCCCATTTACTTTTCATCTCCATAAAATTTGTCCATCTTTGTGGTTAAGTCCATATTATTATCCCAGGATTGAGGAAGCAAGTTTTTGTATGAGAGTTCATCAGACCACATGATCCTAATTTTCAAGTGATAGGATGTGGTTTTGATTGACATGTGATGGAAATTATAGGTGCAAGGTCGGTGGATATCTTACGTAGAACTTTAGCAAGAGTGTGGGGATAATTATGAATCCATGCATAGTTGGAAACAACTCGATCGAGTTGTTTATAGAGAATGCCATTCATAGACACCAAACTTGAGACAGAGATCCAATATTTTCAAGGGTGGTCTCACTTTTTCTTAAACAAACTGTATGGGACTATTGGCATTAAGAATGTTGCTCACAATTTCTTGTTGGCATGTACATTTGTGTTGAAATCATCCAGGTTCAACCCAATATGGAAGATGCCTCTATGATGGTTCTTAGAGAATTCTAAAGTAAACAATGATTGGTGAGTTTTGGTAAGGTCTTAACTTTACCCACAAAGTCTGGTAGGTAAGGGTATGGGTAATTTCACATTGCATTAATATTCTTACCCTCCCCTTATCCTTACCCTCTTACCAATAGGGTAAATAGTGAGGGTAAGGGTGAAGTGGAGAATTTATATGTTTTTCAAAAATTGAGGTAATAGGAAGAATATCAGCCTTCCTAATACATTTATACATTTAAGTCAAATATGAAGTAGTTCCAAAATGGAAATTAATGATTCAAAGCTATTATAAGTAGTATTGTATAATATTATACACATGATTTGTGTTCTATGTAAAATATATTATAAAGATAATGGTTGTTACATATACAAATAGTATTACTGACATTGGTATATGGACAAATAATGTTCCCCCTGTAAAAGGAAAAGAGTGCCACAATAAAATGATATTAAATGACAATATGTCAAAAAAAATTAGTTTTTAAACATACATTATCTATACCTCCTAAAATGTTGTTGTGCATAAAAATTAGGTACAAAGGAAGTAAATAACACTACTATAGATATGTATCAAATGTTACAGATGTTAAACCTTGTGTTACACATTGGTATTTCTTAAAACATAATGTTTTGTAGCATACTTGACCAAATAAGTCCCAAAATAGTAATAAACGTCACCCATAAATCTTTAAATGGCTCATGAACTTTAAAATCTAGTTATTTCCTACATGTGTGTCTTACTTCTTCAAAATGGCATTATATAAATGATCAAATTAGCTACAAAATAAGTACTTCATAATATCACGTATTGTATAAAATGATGACCACATAATATTGAATAATCCATTGACTTAAACAACACTGTCACTATATGTTTAATATATTATACATAAACATTGGTGGATAGAAGGTTGTTGGGTACGGGTAATGTTTTACCCTTACCCTTACCCACTAAGATAGTGGGATAGTGGGTAGTGGGTAGGTAGGTAAAGGGTAAGAAAATCTTTTACCCTTTCCCTTCATCTACACAGTGACGTGGAATATTATCACACTAAAAAATTCACTTGGGGTTAAAATCTCTGAGTTTTTAACCAAAACCCTGTGCAATAATACCACCCGCAAGTGGATAGGTCTTATCACAGTATAGTTGAGGATCGAATGCCAAGGGACGACGTTTTTAAGAACCTTTTACTAGTCGAATCTAGTTGAACCAAGACTAATATTTAGAATAGAGGTTGGTTTGAGGTTAATTAAACTAAATGCAAGGAAAGTAAAGAGTAGAATTAAATGTTAATTAAATATTAGTGATGGGAATCACTGGGATGGTCCCGGGTTTCACCACCGCTACACATGCAAACACATCCAAACACAAACATCCATGCTAGATATAACCATCCAAATAGAACTGCTGTGAACCCTCCCGGAGGGATGTTTAGGTTCGCATAAGCATCACCTTGGGCATCTGATTTCTCATCACCATCCAGATCATGCACTTACGGTTCTGAAGATATAGATATTCAATTGAAGCTTTGGCCCCCCTATATAGGCGTTAGGCACACATAAGTGTCACTGTGGGTTAGATGGCTCGTCCCCTCACAGATCATTTACTTATGACCTCAGGGAATCCCATCCTATTTCTAGTCAGAGAGTCAATCATATTAATCGACATTCTATCCTACATATTGAAGTTCTCACAACATAGGAAAGAACAAGATAAAAGCACACAGGTGATCAATCTACAAGCAAACATCGACGATCAACAACGAAATGAAAAGTTATATGCATGCCATGGAATGTTTAACAAAAGAACATGTAAGCATGGGCAACAGGGCTAGTCCCCACACCCCAGTGAAAGGAACTACTCACTCATGATGTGAGAAACAAGAAGAACAATGGAGAGGGAATGTTCCGCCATGAGCATGGTGCAGAAGAGTGTCGTAGCTCGGTGAAGATGATACGGTCTCCTACACTGTGTCGTAGCAGATATGGATAAGGAGCAAGGGGCACCAAGAAAAAGTGGGTAGTCTTTCTCTCTCCACCTTACTTCTTGTCTCATCCTCATTGCTCGCAACAAGAGGAGCAGGTTGTAGATGCGTAGGTGGAGTGGATGATGAGTGGATGCGCAAGCCTGCCACTCAGCTTGGCTATGGAGATCGTCCTCCACCAGGGGTTGAGTGTTTCTTTGGCACAACCTGGTGGTGGAGTGTAGGATGAGGGGAAACGGAGGTGGAGGAGCTTTCCCAGGGGTCAAGCACGCTAGGTGCATCCTGTTTATGGAGTTGTTGTTGTTGTAGATCGGAGGTATCAAGGGTCGAGATCGCAAAGGAGCAGCTTGGCGGCATCCCAGATCCGATGCCCAAATGAGGACCCTTGTAGTTCTATTTATAGGCTTGGATGGGGTCTTACACGGTTTGGAACTTATTGCAATTTTCATAGTTTTGGGATCCATCAATTTTGTAGTGTCGAGGCTTCTCACGGTTTGGGATTAGCCTGCTTCACATTGTTTGGTAAACCATTTGTTCCTTTTTAGTTTGGAAATGATCGTTCTTCATGGTTTGGAAACCGCAAGGCTTCCTTCACTGTTTGGAAACTGAGATCCATGCTCACGGTCTTTCTTTTCATGGTCTGTCTTCACAGTCTTTCTTACATGATCTACCTTCACGGTGTTGGCTTACACAATCTGCCTTCACGGTCTTGGGCTTCAGTCGCTGCCCTAGCGTTCTTGAAGAATGATCATCGTCCTTGCACAGTCTCAGGAAGTCACGATCATTGACCATACGATCTTGCAAACCGATCTGCTTCTCGTGATTTTGCAGATTCGACATCATCCTCAGAGTTTTGGAAACTGCTAGGGTTCCTCGTGGTCTTGGAGAGTCACTACCCTACTCGTAGTTTTGGGGAAGGAAGGTGGTGAGTGTTGTTGTGTTCTAGGGACCGAGAAGGAGAAACGACGGCAGGTCAAGAGGACGGGTAGGTCGGGGTCTGTGAGGTTGTCGGTCAGGCGAGAGCAAGGAGTTGTTGATGTAGGTAGAGATCATGGTGACACTGCTAGGTGTGAGTGGTGCAGAGGAGAAGCAGGTGACATCGTGGATAAGAGAGGAGGAGGATAGATATCGTGGTGGCATCAATGTTGCTCCTAGTAGGTTGGAGAGAGAACCACGAAATGTGAGGGTAGACATTGGTGTAGGGCATTGTCGTTCCTTGCGGTGTTGGGATCATGAGACTTCTCACGGTCTTGAAACCGTGAGGGCTCTCATGGTCTTGGAAGACCATTAGGGCAGATCAAGGAGAGGCACTAATCCATGATTTGATGGTGTAGGAAGCTCGCGGTCTTGAGACCAAGAGATGGTTCTCTTGATTTTGAGACCATGTAGGGGAGAAGACCGAGAGGCCAAAGCCACAAGGGCCAAGTCCGAGAGGTCAGGCAGAGTAGGGTTTGAAACTGAAAGAGGGTGGAAATGGATGTAAGGGTGATGTTGATGAAGATGGAAGTGGAATGTGAAGCAAGTGATGGTGATGACCATAGATGGAAGGGGAAGGAGATGAAGCGTGTTGGTGAAGGTGGATGTTGAGTGAAGGTGGGCCCCAACTAAAGGTTCAACCCATCGTGACCTGCATTATCTGCATGAAATTCATATAAATCTAGTTAGTAATCTTGATAATTCAGCCAATTAAGTAAATCTATATATTGTACGATCTAAGAGATGAAAGTGAAAGTATTTAAGAAAAAATGGGTCAAACATGGAGACTGAAACCATGACGAATATGCATTCATTACACAGTATGGGTAAAGGGTAAACAGGTTTACCCTCACTTATTGAAAACCCTACATCCAAGTGATTTGTTCTAGGATTGGAAGTTTTTCTCTCCATTTACATCAACAATAAGATCTTTTATTATTTCCTTCCTACCTAATCTCATGTAATGACCCCGTCTCCGGGTAACCCCCACTTAAGGGAGACTAAGAGATCAGAGCCGTTATCTAATAACCTGGATCAAAGGTTCGACAAATAATCAATAATAATTATGAAATTCTACTACTAAACTGAAAACTGGTATAAAATAAAAACTTTACTTACCTTTTAAAAGATGGGATTTCTAAACTTCTATACATGAAGATACTAATCTAACTAATCCTCTTGTGTAAGTTATTTCTCATTTAGTTCCACATATGCCACTTTACTATTTGTTCTTTTCATTTGTACCTAAAACACCGAAAAACAAAATGTCGGTCAACAAGAAGCTGGTATATGGGGGAAATAATAATTGTGCAACTATGTTAACAACGTAATCAACCAAATACCATTTAACATCCAAGATTACATTTTAAGAAATACTACTCAATCCTTGCCTATCCCCTATCTCTGTAACGTCCCTGCAGTGGACATGGATTCTACCTCTCTCATATGGTAGATCCTTACCCCCATGGCCCTACCACACAGGTAGCCAATTCCTAGGGTTATGGAGTCACATGGTCCTACCCAAGGGTAGCCCAATCCCTGACTCATGATGACTTGATGGACCTACCCCATTGGTAGCCATTTACTGAGTCATTTAATGACCTGATGGACCTACCCCATTGGTAGACATTTACTAGGTCAATCTATAAAGTTATAGAGGGGACTAGGATCTGAGCTAGTAGGCACGTCTTATGTGATAGTCATATTAACATTATAATTTGCATGAATTAAATGCAACCAACAGTTTAATTCAAGTCATCGATAAAACCTCGAAAATTCTCGAGAAACTAATTCGGGATATTCATAGGCGTAACCACATACCTGTCAATTTGACGTGAGACAGAAATAATCCATTCAACCAATAGGAAAGAAAGCATTCAATAAGATCCTTATACAATTTCCTTTTATTACTCATGTCATTAAGATCTATCAAATCTAGCTCGCTTCCTAGGGTTTCTAGTCCACTTTTAGGGTTTCCATTGCAATTAGGGTTTCCCTTCATCTTTTACTATTTTAAACCCTAATTTAACGCAATTGATCACAAACCCTAATTATTTCCACATCTAATCCTTAATTCCAGATTAAAGGCATAATTAACCATTAATTAAGCTCATTAAGCCTCTTTTACATTAAAGCTACTATTTTTATCCCTTTAATCCATGACAAGATCATTATACACATTTATCATCAATTCATAGTTCATTATGGTCCAATTCACATATGAACTTGATTTGCCATTAATTCCACCTTTTATTCATGAGAAAAACCTAATTACTACATTTAGGGTATTTATCTACAAATTAGGAACTTTAATGCTCGAAATAGCTTATAACCATGAAAACTTAGTTCTATACATGAAATCAAATAATTAAAGCCATTAATAGTCCTAATTACCAACATTAAGGTTTCAAGGCCCATTACAACATATTCATACATGTGGACTTTCAATTAAACTAATTATCTGCAAGATTCATCTTTTTCAATCTTAATGTATCTCTTTACGATTAACATGTTAATATCAACTTTAATCGTCAATTAAACCCTTCTAAATATATTATTCATCTCAAAATAGGTTTATTTAAACATTAATACATTAAATTTGATATCTTCCATTACTTTTCGAATTGCAAGAGGAATTAGTTTTCAATTTTATTTTTAATGGATTCCTCTCATTCTTCTGATAAATTTTCATGTATTATATATTTCCATTGGAGCTACCAATATTTAATTACGAATTTAGTAAGTTTTCACTTACTTGGCCAATCAGATTGTGCCACGTCACCTTCTTCATGCAACGTGCTTGCAGGTTCGAAACATTTCGAAAAGACCCATATACCCCCGCGTAAGCTGTCGTCTCTACATACCCATGAGGGGTAGAATCATCCAAAGCTTGAGCCTCCTTCTTCCTCCTCGCGATGCCACAGATGCGCCGGCCTGTAGCCCTAGGCGCGGCTCCCGGCTCCATCCCCGGCCTCAATGGTTGTCAGGGTGGCTACCCCCACCTCTGTCGTACCCTCTCACACCTCTGGGTGCTAGTGGTTCGTGGGTAGAGCATCTACTACGGGCTTGCTTGGTCCCACAACCCGTGGCTGACCTACAGCTAGACCTTGGATGTTGCACGAGCTTTAGAGAACATGGGAATGTCTGCGCTCCCATACGGCGTCGTGGGGGTATCGTGGTTCCAGTTTGTGGCTACTCCTGTCCCTGGGGTTGGCCTACCTCCCTTGATTAGGGTTTAGACGCAAAGAAACATGAAGTAGAAGATGGAAGAGAGATAGTCGCTTGGGGTCCCTCTGGACTTGGGCAAGGATTCGACCCCTTACATAGGGAGGACATCCACACCCTAACGTGCTTGGCCATGAAGAAAACAAGGTTCTTTTCTGTTGGGAATCCAATTCCTTTATGAGGAAGCAAGATTCTCTTTCCTATTTTCCCCATCCTTTTGATATTCTCTTTTCTTTAAATATTAGGAATTCGAAATTCCTCTCCTTCACTCTCTTTATTTGCTTTTTAATCTATTGACCACGTTATATATATATATATATATATATATATATATATATATATATATATATATATCTCCTTAGGAAATACTTCCTTTTAGGGAATTTACATAATCCATTAAATATGTATTCCCATTATCCTTATTTTGCAATTTTGGTATTTTCTCTTTCTTTCCTCTTCATTGGGACTCCTTGGATCCCAAGAAACTCTATTATTTCGAAATCCTTTTTATTGGATACTCATTATCCTTCTAGATGCATCTAAATGCATTATTCTTCATTATCATGTGTATTTATTATTAAAATATTTCTTTTTGAGGATTTTTCTTTATTTCTCTTTTATTTTCCTCATTAGTATTCCTTTTATTATTAGGAATCCTTGGAATACGAAATTCCACCAAGGATCACTCCATTATACCTTTTTTCACTTATTTTCCACATTTCATCAATATTTTCAATTTCTTTCTTAATAAAGAAATACTTAATTGATCTTTTCTTTTCTTATTGCTCTCTTTATGCAACTTTGGACTCCTTGGAATCCAAGAAATCCAAGAGGCACGAAATCCATCCTTGGATTACATTCTTTTGCCTTCCAGAGGTTTCCACACCTTTCTTTTCTCAAAAACTTAATTATTCATTTACTAAATGAAATTCCTTGTTATTAGGCCCAATAGCCAATAAAGCCCACAACACAAACATCAAGGCTATTGTAAACAAAATTCATGCATTCAATCAAGAGACATCATTATTTGTTCATATTAGGAGAAATCATATTTCTCACCAAATGAACTCAAAATTCGGGGTTGTAACATTTCATGTACCTGACCTATGAGGGTTGTTTGAGGTATATACACTCCAGTTGCTTAGCTGGATTTTGACACTTTCTCCACATAAAGGTTGGGAGAGGGGAACATTACCTTCTCATGACTTTGTCTATGGTAATTTGACAAAGAAAAAGGACATTGGATGAATGTCTGACATCATATCCCCTATGATGATCATAGGATCATCATCATTGATTACAATCCCCTAAGGCAGGGTTTCTATCCTTACTATCATTTCCTTGATCTTCTAGCTTGATTCTGGGGATCCTATCTCTGAGGCATAGGTTGTTAATTATGATTTTGTATAATCTATTGATACTTTCTATGATTGATCTCTTTATGCTAATCGAAATATATTATTGCAACACAATCATCAATCAATTGATGGTCTATATTATCATCTTCCTCCTCCACTTATAGAGACATGTTATTGAACTTGTTGTTCATTTATCATCCTTATCTTCCATTGCTCTATTGTTGTTTTCTTAGATAATGTTATAAGTGTATCACATGCATAGCCCCTGAGAAGTCTCCCAATGACTGCATTGGTGCTTTATGCTCTAGTTATTCACCTTCAACATGTTGATGATTTGAGTTAATTAACTCCTTCCTTATTACACAATCCACATCATTTTACCCAAGATGATTGTAGTACATGCATATAGATGGAATGTTTTCATACTCAAGGGAATATCTCTGGCCATGTACAATAATTGTCAGATTCACTAGTTTCATAGAGTCAAATTTCACAACAATTCTAGAAAACTTCCCTCAACTTTTCAAGTCAATGTTAATATCTATCCTCATGTTTGTCCCAATGAAGTAACCAACCTCCTCCTAAAACTAGGGTTGTTAAAGAAAGATCATATGTTTTGGAATACAAACCCAAGACATGGTAAATCTAAGTTCTCCATCAAAAGGGGTAAAGCAAGGATCCCAGGGTTGGATGCTCAAGTAAGACCCATCTTAGGCCATAGTCAACTAATAAGGGTGCTAATACTATTAGTTATCCAAGTCAATCAGACATAAGTTTCCAATAGGATTCCACATAGATTTGATTTGATTGGGTAGAGTCATGAAACTTACTTCTCTTGATAACACATATATAATCATGATGATGGACCATGGTTTCAAAGTCATAAAACTTGTTTTCATAGGTCTCAAAACAAGGTTTTTCATCAATTTCTTGACAAAAATGTAATAATTGAAAAATTGGACTTCCATGTCTCTGAATCAAAGGATGGAAGGCATGGATTCACCAGCAGTGATGTTAGTAATACCTTTATGGGATACAAAGGACTGTCTGCTCTCTGGACCACCTATTGTAACATCCCAATTTATTAAAACATATACATTACTAAGAAGAAGCATAATTCTAATTGGAAATATCACAAAATGATAATAATTTCACAAAAACAAAGGTTAATGAACAAACACATGATAATTTTAAATTTCTCACATCTCCAGGTCATACCAAAAAACTAACACTCTAGACTATAACATATGTCTCACCAACGTAAATAAATCTAACCTATGGGTAGTTTGCACCCCGTCAGGTCTAGCTTCAAAAGTCCTTCAGCTTAAGTTGGTCCTCAGATGACTCTACTGTTGACGTTGCTCCTTTACTATGGGAATCACTCCGTTATCCATGCATAAAACAATTTGTCAACAGAATTGAACATGTATACAAAAATATATTATATAATTTGAATGTAAAGCATTAAACATCATGAAAATAACAATTTGCATTTAATCATTTTCTTTTATGTAGTTTATATAAGAATCACCAATTTGTGTGCCAAAGTGACTATTCTGTTCACACTAAAGAGCCATGTAAGCTAGGAAGCCCAGGATTTGCATGGAAGTGCAATGTATGCTAGCGCTCAAAACCCCTTTGAGTTTAGGATATGTTTATATGATAAGATCTGAGGATGGTGAAAACCACGCTATCTATTGGTGGTGTCCATCATAGAGAGGAAATTGGTAGGGGGAGTCATCATGCATTAGGGGAGTACTCCAAACATGGGAGTTGAGCAAAGGAGGTGAATCTTTCACCAAAAAATATCTTTGAGTTTGAGAGCCTCACTTAGATTGTGACTCATTCTGATGGGTCGTGTGATACTTAGAAACATATAAAGGCATAAGTTCCAAACATACCAAAATTGCATAATCAAGATCATTTAATGATTTAGATATTTTCTTTTAAAATTAAATTGGGACATATAGGTAGGTTAAAATCTAGACATATTTAAAAGCTTACCTAATTGGACCTCGAGGAGTCCAAAAAGGATATTACTTTCCAAATTCAAGAGTTACAATATTTTGTAAATTTCCTTTTTAGGTTTAACCATTATTGACTTATCCAAGATTAACTAAAAACAATTTAAGACCCATATTTTGGGAAGTGACAAATATTTTGGATTCAAGGTCACACCAAATTTATCAGGAAAAAATATACTTATCAATGAGGTCAATTTCAAACCAAAACCTTTACTAGTCACTTATTTATCAATTTGGTTATGCTGGGTGTAATGAAATTAAAAAGGAATAAAAAAGGGTTCAAACACTTACTATTTTAGTTATGACTTTCTTTGAATAGTAGGTGTAGGTCTTACAATCATATTAAGGTTTAGTTTATGCATGAAAAAATTGAAATTTAAAAGCTAGGTTTTCTAATAGGGATTACTCTTAAGATTAAATTTTAGGGTGTTACACTTATTGTTTGGATCGAAATCTGGTTAAGGCTGAAAATGTATGTCACACTTAAGTATTCTATCAACTTCCATAGATGTGCCATGAATATGTTTTGACTACTCCACGAAGTTTCATCCTCGATGGCTTGACTAGTATAGTTTACAGACCAGATTGCAAATGATATTCACATGCATGGTATCACTGCTTGGTACTATGGAATTCATTGCATGCATGTTGAACACCCTCTCTATGTAGGAATTGTTTCATTGGTCCCCACATTGTCACCTTGGTTATATTCTCTTGAACCATCTTCATTATCACCCAATTCACCGTGCATGTTCCTGCCTTGTTTCTCATGATAATGTTGCTCGACATATTCTCATGGGTAATGACCTTGCCAATCACAAGACATGAATTTGTATCCTCTATCCCAAACAGTTCATGTGGTAATCATTAGGTTGTGTTAGGTCTTATAGTTCTATTCAAGAATGATAAGAATAGAATTTCATGGTGTTGTTACATTAATATGGACATAATCTGAAATTCTATAGCCATAATATCAATCCAGATTTTATTGCTCACTTTTTTTCTATTATATTGTCTAACACTTCAAGAAAATTCCTTCATTCCTAATTCTCTAACATTTTTTTCATGATATATAGGTAGAGCTAGCTCTGTGAAGCCAAACTATCATATCTTGATGACCATGTCATGGTATAAGTGGATGAAAATGAGAAACATTGTGGTGTAGGGTAAAAACTATACCGACTGCCACATTGTATAGATATATCCATGATTAGAAAAATCCAAGTTTCAAAGGTTATTGAAGCCAATTATGTTTCACCAAGTTGAGATATGACATAGATTCATTAAAAATGGAATGTCACTCCTATAAAAACACCAATTTTTATGATATGGAACAATGTGAATGATCTATCTAATATCAACTTCCATTTTAGTTAGCGATTTTACTTGAAACATCGGCCATTCAAGGAGGATAATCCATATAATCTGATATATCACAACAAAAACTTCTACACTGTTTAATAAAAAGAAAAATGTATGGTCTTATTATAATTAATAATGTTTTGAATACTGAATATTTATTATTTTTCTACAATTTTACAAAAATAATGAATTTATGCAATACTCTCTTATGAAATATTGTGCAATAGAAATATGATTAAATTATTTATTAACAAACAATCTTTGTATTTAATTTTTTGCATGAGATATTTTAAATGATAATTGGCGATAAATGTGGAAACTGACCTATAAAGTTGACACTCAACTATCAAACCTAGATAACTGAAGCAATGGTTCCTCATAAATGATGTACCTGACACCTAATTATATTTACATGAATCATATCACTTAAGTTTGCTATCCACAAAAAAAAATTGAGACTCACAATTTTGTATTAAATGATATTTTATGCTAGGATATGAAACACACCAATCACATGAAACTCTTAGAACTAAGTAATACCTGTCAAGTTTGATAAAAATCAAGAGAATAGTGAAAAATATGAATGTAAAATTGAAGAAATTACTTTCCCTCTTTTATCCTTAAACACTTTAAGAACAATAATTTGAGTATTTTTGGTCATATACTAACATGTTGTGGATGATAAATGGGCTCTAGCAGCTTGATAAATCCAAAATTCCATGAGATGAAAAACTTGTTAGGTAATAAGTGGGGAAAATGAAAAAGATTCTTGTTTAAAAGGAAAAAGTATATCAACCTTCAAATTGTCCAACAGATTAACCCTTGACATGATTGACAATATCAAATCTCTACAGCCATTCCAGGCCAATGATGTTTTAACTAAGGCATGCTTTAATATAGGTTCACAAACTATTCATTGATATAGGTTCAAAAAAATATAGGAATGTTGGCAGCATTAAAAGAATATATATATATATATATATATATATATATATATATATATAGAGAGAGAGAGAGAGAGAGAGAGAGTCAGGCTAGAGTACACTCAAGTGTACAGATCGCACAAATACACTCAAGTGTGTTTGCATATCAAGACTATTTCTTACAAAATGTAAACCATTGAACTTCAGTGTCATACTATAACTAGGCTGCATACAAATTGTTCGCCCATTTGGATGGGTATAAGTCACTCATCCAAGGGCAACAAAACCAACACACGAAACTAATTTGAAATGCATAATTTTTGTGGTCTTTATAACATGACCTATAAATGTCCAAATGTGCTCAAGTTTTGCATATGTGCTATTCACAAGATGTTTAAGAAAATCAAAAGATTAGATTTTTGAAAAAAAAATATTGGATCATGAAAAACTACTTGAGTGTATTCTAGCCTGACTCTACACACACACACACACACACACACACACACATATATATATATATATATATATATGTATATACATATATACATATATATAGATATATACATATATATATATATATATATATATATATATTTATTTATTTATTTATATATACAGATATATACATATATATACACACACACAAACACACACACACACGCAAACACACTGATATATATATATATATATGTATATATATATATATATATATATATATATATATATATATATATATATATATATATATATATATATATATATATATATATGACAACAAGGATGGTATGTTTATGTCAATGTCAATGATCTATTTTGCATGAAACTTTAGCCATTTAGGCTGTAACATGCATGAATACTTATACGTTGATATGAAAAATTTTATATTAGTTCCTATATCATAATAATGAGATGCATATGACCATTATTACATATTAAATATGGATATAACCTATGTTTTTTCTTTGTCCTATGTTTAGTCATTTTCAACTATGTAGGTTACATAATGCTCCATTATGATCATGTGTCGCTAAATTTTTGTATAATGTATTTCCTATGATGATAGTACTTTAGCTAGAGGTAATAATTTAGGAATATATATGGCCCAAAATGTTCACTCATATTCCTCATAGTAGAATACTAGTATTAAAGATCAATTCAAGCCCATGGTGTATGGCAATGTGTGGTATCTATGTGGGCATAAACTTAAAACCTTTTATAAAAAGATCCATTACCAAAGATTCTTTAAACAAGAACCATAGTAGTATAATTACAAACTGGTCCACGTTGGACATTCCATGTATCATCAAACCAAAATCTCAGGTTGATTATAAAAACACTATCTACTGACTCCTAGGACCTGAGAGTACAGAGACGACACATAGGACTTTATGTACAAAATGAGGCAATAGAGTGTGGGTGGGAGAGATTGGTGATGGAAGCAAGTTTCTTAGAGTTGGGTGCATGGTTGGATTAATACAAGGGATCGACTCACATAATGTCAAATGGATAAAGTGTCCTTCTTTCGTCATTGTAGAACAATAAATTCATGTTTTTAGACATTTTGACAACTGGTGATCTATCGTCGCTGTCAGTTGTTTCTCGTCAAGGCACAACAATGGCAAAGAGGAGGAAGCTAAGGAGGTGATGGGGAATGTGCCTTCCATTGGTTTCATTGGTTGTTATCCATCCGACAATGAACACTGGATTTTAGGAGTAGTGATTAGGGTTGTCAATGGGGAGGGTATTACCCGATTACCCTTTATCCATACCATGTAGGGTAAGGTTAAGGGTAAAGGTTTTTATTACCCATTCCTCATCTACCCTTTCCCCATTTCCCCACCATATTTAAAGATGAGGGTAAGGTATGGACATTACCCATACCCTCTTACCTACATTTATTTAATAACAATATATAACAATATAGAAGCTTCTAGTTTGATTTACATTCTATTTTTTCCAGAAGGAAAGCTTGTGGGTTGTGGATTGATTCCTAACCGGCCTACATCACGCGTCTAAAATAGAGAAGATCTAGCATAGTCAAAGTCTGAGATTTATAACCCGACTGTGATGACCCCAATTCATGTACACTTTCCAAGTTGACATTCCCTATATATGCGTGCACTCAAATCTAATAGATGTCAAGAAGGAAAATATAAGGGATTTTGGTAGTCAACTATTTTATAAAAGGGGCCAGATCATTGATCACAAACATCTTTGATTATCCACAGAAACGACATTCATTGAAGATAAACTCATACATATATTATTAAAGAAAGAAGAATAGTTCTATGAAATAAAAGAACATAGGATTTAGAACATCCCATACATCATCTAGAATAATGAATAACTATCTAACTAAAAAAGAGTCAAGAAATGGAAATCTAGCTAGCTATCCTCCACACCCAATCATTTGGTAGCTTCAGGTACTTTGAGATGCATTACTTGTTCCTTGTACCTAGAAAATACGTGAAACAAAAACATCAACACAAAGTTGGTACGTGGCTTAAAATACAGTACTATGATTACATTAATGAAATACTTGAAGAAACAAAAGAAAGAAAATAAAACCATTATTTAAGGTGTAAAATTAGGTAAACACATCGTCTAGACATATCATTGGATGCAGTTGTACTACAATTTCCATTAGCAATTATCATACATACAATATGGTAAAATTTCTTTATCATACATCTAGAATGGGAAATTCGTCATACATCCGTACTAGGCAATATATCACACATCCATATTGGGCCATTTGTGCTTTAGTAGCTACAACTCATCACAAAGTTCTTTTATGTTCCATTAGTTTTTTGCGAAGCATACATACTAATAGTCATCCAATAAAGTACAGTCAAATAAATTCACCCAAGGTACATCATATTTTATGCAACCATGTAAATTAGTCTTATACTTAATAAATGCCACATACCTAATTTGATTATATCTGAATTCAAAGAGTCTAAAAGGACAATAAATAGATCACCCTGAAAGGAAATAAATACCTAATGTCATTATGTGTTGTCAATACCTCATATTAGGGTTTTTGACTCACTAGGGTTTCCTTTTATATTCACATGACCCAATGTGTTCATGATTAGAACTAGGGTTTTTGGGTTGACTAAGAACATAAGGGATCACGACATAGTTAGGGTTTGGCAAGTAAAAGCATGAAAATACACATATGTAGAGAGAGAGAGAGGAACTTGAATTTAGGGTTTATAGATAACCATCCATACATTATTAGTCTTTCATGCATTGTGAGGATTAGGGATTCTATTAGGGTATAGGCTTCACAAAGATTAGATCATATCAAAAAAACTAACAACTGTTGCATGATTATATTACCAAAGTATGGCCATTAGGCTTTAAGCTAATACTTTTTAAAAAAGAGTGGAATCTAGATCCTAGTGATATTTTATTCAAATATCTTGCATTTTTGTGATGAAAATGGTATATAATTTTACTATTATCTAAATATGCCTACTCATTTCTATGATTTTTGAAAGATAATCTATTTTCTTTGATATTAAAACAAATAATGGAAAAGGTGTTACCTTGATCAATGATCAGATACGACTAGATCGACGGCTCCCGTTGATCCTAGTTCTTATGAGATGGCTCGTGGATTGCTGAGTTGGTGCTCATGGATTGGCCTAGCGATGCGAGAAGTCCCACTCTTGCTCTTGTTAACCCGTGACCCGCTCAGCTGATATGGCGGCTCGCAATTGGTTCAACTAGGTCCACACTGGCACCTCTCTAACTTTTTATCCTCCTCTATTCTTGTAGTTTGGAGGATCTTGGAGCAACTCTGGTGAGGGCTAGGCACGTGAGTAGTCATCCTTGCGGTCAGGGTAAGGTGGTATCACCTTTATGGGGAAGCTCCACTCCCAACTGATGCTCTTTGGGATTGCTGCTCCCACTGGGTTGGAGCACCATTGAGGCGCAGTGAGTAGCCCACCAAGACCAGTGGTGGGAAGGAAGAAGGGAGGTCTGGGACCTTGGGTCCTATCTGGGAAGCTTCACAGAAGGGAGGTGAAGGTATTGGTGATGAGAGATTTGTGGAAGGTGATCTGAGGTAGTGGGGTGGTGAAGGTGCTATATGTTGAAGAAGATGTAATGGGGAAGAGGTGTTCGGGGTAGCTTGGTTTGCAATTGCTGGTGTGGATGAGGAAAGGAAGGATGGAAGAGAAAGTGATGGTCTGAAATAGGAGTTTGGGAGCAAGGGCAAGAAAGCCCTAATACTCACCGCAACCGCCAAGAGAGGAGGGGAAAAGAGGTAGTCTATTCTCCCTGATCCTAGGGTGAGGGGGCTCGAGATAAGGTTGGTTGAGTTTTATTCAATGAGGGGAGGAGAAATATCCCTCCAGATTTGTGAGAGGGTGACAATCGTTGGGTTGTTGGGGGCTAGGGGCCGAGATAAGCGGGAGGAGGAAGATGAGGTCAGAGTCGTCAGATCCTTACTTGATCCATGATTCTCATCATCCAACGGCTGAGATAAGGGTTGTGTAGGCAGGTTTGCTCAGGTAACCACATGACACATAAAATGTCATATATTTTCTTAATTAACTCGTGAACTTAGGTCCTTGGTTAGATAAATTGGTATAAAATGCATTGAATTCAAATGATTATATCTCCTAAATGGTTTATCCAAATAAAATGAAATTTTAAACCAATCTTGAAGATGATATTATCTAGCCATGGTAGAAAATTGAGAGTCAAACTCGTATTTTAGTTGTATAATTTGACAATATACCCTAATACATGGATTTCATCTACTATGAAATTAGGGTTTTGATCTCTATGAAATAGATAATCACTTTTAATCAATTTAGCAAGGGAAAAGGTTGAGGGTATTATTGGAAATAAAAAAATTATAAGAGAGAGGAAAAATAAATAAAAACTCACTTAATCACGTTCTCCCCTTCTTTTTAAGATTTTTTCCCCAAAATTCAAGCAGCTTGAAAGAGATGTGGATATTTCTGCTCAACCTTAGACTTGAGATCCCAGGTGGCATCAGTCTGATCATGATGGATCCAGAGAACTTTCATCATATCTATATGCCAATTATTGTGAAGCTCCTTTGTCTTGAAATCAAGAATTTAGACTGGGGACTCAGCATAGGATAGATCATCTTTCATCTCGAGAGGCTCATGATTCAGAATGTGACTAGGATCTTTGACATAAGGCTTCATTTTTTATACATGAAAGACATTATGCATGGCACTATATTGAGGTGGAAAGGCAAGACAATAGGTACATTCACCAACTCTATATAGGATCTCAAAGGGCCCAACATAACAAGGCTTGTGCTTTCCTTTATTCTTGGCCAAAACTCAAATAGGTTGGATCTTCAGAAAGATGTAACACCTTCCTTGAACTAATGTTCTTACAGGTGAGCATCAACATAACATTTCAGGCTATCATGTGCCCACTTCATACTCTGCCTAATCAGTGCAACTTTGTCTGTATACATTTGCATCTCCTCAGATTTCATCAAGGTATGTTCCCCAACGTCATCCCAATGTAGCGGAGATTTGCAAGGTCATCCATAGAAATCTTCATAGGGAGGCATCCCAATACTCAAATGATAGCTATTATTATATGCAAACTCAGCTAAAGGCAAATAGTGGTCCCACAAGACTTCCCAATCAAGAACACAAGCTCATAGAAGATCCTCCAAAATCTACATTGTGCTCTCTGACTGCCCATATATTTGCAGATGGTAGGCTATAATGAAGTACAATTTGGTGCTCCGTTCTTTTCCACAGTTTTGAGGTGAACTTCGGGTCCCTATACAAAATAATGGATGTTGGAACTCCATGCAGGCATACAATCTCTCGTATATAGAGGTCGGACAGCTCAAAAACTTTTGCAGTAGTCTTTATAGGAAGAAAGTAAGCTGACTTTATGAGACAATCCACTATAACCCATGCAACGCTGCATCCCTTTCTGGTCCTGGGTAGTCCCACCAAAAAATCCATGGTTATGTGCTCCCATTTCCATTCCGGGATTTCAAGGGGTTGTAGTAGACCACCCAGTCTCTGGTGCTCTACCTTAATTCTCTCGCATGTTAGACATCTGGAGACGAATTCAACAATATCATGCTTCATGCCCCTCCACCAGAACTGGCATTTTAGGTCTTTGTACATCTTAGTTTTCCAGTTTGAACTGTGTACTTTGACCCATGTGCCTCACTGAGAATCTTCATCTTCACAACAAACTGTTCAGGAACCCACATATGGTTCTTGAATCTAATACCACCATTGAGACCCACTGATAGATGTATTTGAGGTTTTGTCAGGAGAGAGGAGAGCTCTGCAAGATTAGGACTAGCTTTCTATGCTTCAAGAAGTTCAGACTGAAGACCATACATAATAGAGATATTGTTGACCTAGAGATGATCAGATAAAAATTGTGGCTTCCAACCCACTAGATCCTCCATATTCCTCCATTTGGGAACATATACAGATGCACATAATTCCCTTTTTCTACTAAGAGCGTCAGTGACTACATTGGCATTTCCTGGATGGCAGCCGATAGTAAAATCGTATTCTTTAGGTACTCGATCCATAGACATTGACGCAGGTTCAGATCCTTCTGAGTCAGAATATACATCAGGCTTTTATGGTCGGTGACGATATCAAATGTCGCCCCATAGTGGTAGTGCCTCTAGATTTTGAGAGCGTGAATGATTACAAATAGTTCCAAATTCATGCGTGGAATAATTAAGCTCATTGGGTTTAAGCTATTTGGATGCAAAGGACACCTCCTTTTTGTGATATTGCAAGACACATCCTAACCCATTTCTTGAAGGATCAGTGTCACGAACCCTTCATTTCCAGATGCTAGGACTAGAACAGGAGTCAATGTCAACTTTTGCTTTAATTCTTGGAAATTGGACTCACAAGCAGTTGATTAGATGAAGTGATTGTCCTTATGTGTAAGCTTATTCACAAGAAGTGCCACTTTGGAGAAGTTCGGAATAAAGTGACGATAGTATCTGGTTAGACCCAAGAAACTCCAAATTTCATAAGGTTTTCGAGGAGGTTACCAATCAAGTACAACATATACTTTGGTGGGATCAATAGATATGTTACCCCTAGAAATGATATGTACAAGAAACATGACTTTATAAATCCAAAATTCACATTTAGAAAGTTTCCCATAGAAATTCTGGGCTCGGTGGATTTCAAGAACTGCCTTCAAGTGCTCATGATGTTTTCCCATGGAGTCAAGATAGATCAGGATGTCATCGATGAAGACTAACACAAACTCATCAACATAAGGTTGGAAGACTTCGTTCATCAGATTAATGAATATGCCAGGTGTGTTGGTCAACCCAAATGGCATCACTTGGAATTCATAATGCCCATAACGAGTTTGAAAGTATTTTTAGAAATATCAGAATCTTTGACTTTAAGTTGATGGTAGCCAGAGCGAAGATCAATTTTTTAGAAAAATTGGTAGTGTGAAGCTGGTCACATAGGTCATCAATGTGAGGGAGAGGGTACTTATTTTTAAAAGTGGTCTGGTTCAACATGTCATAGTCAATACACATTCACATAGAACCGTCTTTCTTTTTGAAAAAGAGAACATGCACACCCCAAGGGGAAATACTAGGAAGGATAAAAGCATGTCTAGAAGAGCAACTGTTTCTTCAACTCCATAAGCTCAGCATGATCCATCCTATATGGCTCTCTAGAAATTAGAGTGGTTTTAGGAATAAGGTCTATGGAGAATCAATGTTTCTATTTGGAGGTAGCCTAGGAAGCTCCTCTGGAAATATGTCGAGAAAATCACGTACCACCTCCAGTCTTTCTATAGGCAGGTTGTTAGGACTGATCTCTGAGACTAATGCGAGGAAGACTTTACATCCTTTAGAAATGGGATTTTTAGCTTTGAGAGAAGAAATTATAACATTATTACATAATTCACTTCCCCGAGGGATCATCACAGTATAAGAATGAGGGTAAGAGAGAACTACCATCTTGTTTCTACAGTCAATGCAAGCATGATACATGGATAGCCAATCCATACCAAGTATAATATCAAAGTCTTCCATGGTTAAGAGGATAAATTCAAAGGGCATGTCATGGTTTTCGAATTTTAAAGGTAGGACATCAATTTTCTATAAGGTAGTGAGTATTTTGCCACTAGGAGTAGATACATCTAGGATATATCCCAAGTCCCTTATATGCAGGTGAATCATAGATGCCAGATTTTGAGAAATGAATGTATTTGTGGATCCAGAATCGAATAAACCTTTAATAGGATGATCATTTAACAATACAGTGCCTACATAGGATATTGAGTTATGAATAATTTGAAGGCTTGAACAAGATATTAGATTACAAAAAGAATTTTGATTACCTTCAACAAGTTGGTTGGGATTTGCCTTGGCCTCTTCTGCAGTCACTATGAAAACTCTATCGTTGTGGTGTCCCTGAGGAGGTGGATCACCCCTGGAGGTTTTCCAAGGATAGACGAAGTAGGGCACTTGGTGAGGAAATGACCCTCGTTGCAGTTGTAGCATACCAGCTTGGCATAGTGATAAGGTCCATCATGCCCTGATCCACATGTTTTACATTTGTTGCGGTAGCCCCTCAGTTGGTTATAGTTGTTTATTTGTCCTATTTTTCATGTAACTCCTCCTTTTCCTGATCCCTTATTGTTATGGCCAGGTTGGTACTTCCTAGACCTATCCTCTTTGGTGGTGTTTAACCCTAAGTAGAAAATGCTGGAAGGCTTCTGCAAACCATGTTCTCTTTCTTACTTGAGAGCCATGTCTAGGGCTTCATCTATGTTTCTAGGATGGGAGGCTATAATAGGGTTTTCAGATGGGTGGCAAGGCAGTCGACATAATGCTCCACTAGGCGATCTTCAGTCTTAATAGGGGCATAACATTCCAGAAGCCTAAACTTTCAATTGTAATCAACCACCTAGAGGCTACCCTACTTAAGCTCGATATACATCTCCTTCCTCTTCCTTTCAGATATAGACATACAACATTCTGAGAAGAAGGCGTTGAAGACTTCCCACCCCATGTTATTCACTTCTTCTTCACTATTCTAGCCATAGTTTTCCCACCAAATTTCTGCCCCTCCCTTAAGGCAATGGGTGGAAATTTTGACTTTCTTCTCATTGGGTACTTCTAGGGTACGGAAGGCGTTCTCCATAGATAAGATCCAGGCTTTAGCCTTATCCATGACCTCAGGCTGGTCCTCCCCCAAAAAGGTATCAAGATTGAGCTTAATGAACTCTTAGACAGTCACCTACTTCTTCCTAGATGAGTTGGGTTCAGGGGTTCCTTTAAGGGCAAGGCTCTCCATGAAGTCTAGAAATATTTTCTTTTGTTCTTCCCACCTTTCTCTGGCCTCACTATCAGGAGGTACCTCAGAGGTTTCAGGTTCCTTCATCTTCTTAGAGGATGACTCTTTGGAGGCCTTGGGGTTATTGGTCTTCAAAGGCATCCTAAAATTAGGATGGACGTATTAGATTAACGTCATCATTTTTTTACTCATATTATATTTCATTTTTCTTCTTTATTAATTATTAATGATCTTAATGTTATGATTTGTGGAGGATACCCTAATATCCTTATCATTTGGTCCTTAGGACTTTTGAAATCGAGTGACTCTTTTTCCTAACCTTATATCATAGAGGTGAGAGGGAGAAAAATTATAAACAAATATGAGGGGGAAAACAATTTCCTATAGAAGGGATGAGGGGGATTATCTATATATGAGAAGGGTCAAAGTTCATGTATGCAAAAGAAGAAGGGGACATTTAGGGTATCATCTAGGTAGACTTACACTACCATATAGGTAGCCTCGTGATTGTCAAGCTAAGTGGCTCAGAGACTTTAGCCAGACCCATGGCAGATGCTATCCTAAACACCTCCACCCTTCACATCCCTAACTCAAAGACTACCCTAGACTAACAATAGAGTGAATGAAGATCATGTGACCATGATGTGTGACGATTATCTCTAATACCAACTGTGATGACCCCAATTCTTGTACACTTTCCATGTTTAAATTCCCTATATATGTGTGCACTCATATCTAATAGATGTCAAGAAGGAAAATGTAAGGGATTTTGGTTGTCAAAAAATTTATAAAAGGAGCTAGATCGTTGTTCACAAACATGATTGATTAGCCACACAAAGGACATTCATTGAAGATAAAGTCATACATATATTATTCATGAAAGATGAATAGTTCTATGAAATAAAAGTACATAGGATTTAGAACATCCTAAACATAATCTAGAAGAATCAATAACTATCTAACTGAAAAAGAGATAAGAAATGGAAATCTAGCTAGCTATCTTCCATGCCCAATTATTTGGTAGCTTCAGGTACTTTGAGATGCATTACTTGTTCCTTGTACCTAGAAAATATGAGAAACAAAAACATCAACACAAAGATGGTACATGGCTTAAAATACATTACTATGATTGCATTAATCAAACACTTGAAGAAACAAAAGAAAGAAAAGAAAACCATCGTTTAAGGTAGAAAATTAGGTAAACACATCTCTTATTCATATCATTGGATGCAGTTGTACTACAATTTCTATTAGCACTTATCATACATCCAGTATGGGCAAATTTCTTTATCATACATCTAGCTTGGGTAATTCATCATACATCCATACTGGGCAATATATCATACATCCATACTAGGCCATTTGTGCTCTAGTAGCTACAACTCATCACAAAGTTGTTTTATGTTCCATTAGTTTTTGGCAAAGCATACATACTAATATTCATCTAATGAAGTATAGGCTAATAAATTCACCCAAGGTACATCATATTTATGCAACCATGGAAAACTATTCTTATACTTAATAAATGCCACATACCTGATTTGATTAGATCTAAATTCCAAGAGTCTTGAAGGATAGTAAATAGATCACCCTGAAAGAAAATAAATTCCTAATGTCATTATCTGTTATCAACACCTCATATTTGGGTTTTTGACTCACTACAGTTTCCTTTTAGGATTGACATGATCCAATGTGTTCATGGCAAGAACATAAGGGATCATGACATAGTTAAGGTTTGGCATGTAAAAGCATGAAAATACACATATCTAGAGAGAGAGGAACTTGAATTTAGGGTTTATAGATATCCATTCATACATAATTAGGGTTTTTTTTCATTGAGAGGATTAGGGATTTTATTAGGGTATAGGCTTCACAAAGATTAGATCATATAAAAAAACTAACCATTGTTACATGATTATATTACCTAAGTATGCCCATTAGGATTTAAGGTAATACTTTTTAAAAGGAGTGGGATCTAAATCCTGAAGATATTTTATTCAAATAGCTTGCGTTTTGCTGATGAAAATGATATATAATTTTACTATTATCCGATATTCCTACTAATTTCTATGATTTTCCTAAGATTATCTATTTTCTTTGATATTAAAAGAAATAATGGAGAAGGTGTAACCTTGATCAATGGTCAGATCCGACTCGATCGATGACTCTTGTTGATCCCAGGTCTTGCGAGATGGCTCACGGATCACTGAGTTGGTGCTCGTGGATTGGCCCAGCGATGCGAGCGGTCCCACTCTTGCTCTTGTTAACCCGGACTCACTCAACTGATATGGCGGCTCACGATTGCTCCATCTAGGCCCATGTTGGCACCTCTCTAACTCTTTCTCCTCCTCTGTGCTTATGGATTAGAGGAGCCTGGAGCAACTCCGATGAGGGCTAGGAGCATGATTAGTCCTCCTCACGGTCAGGGGAAGGTGGTATCACCTTCATGGGGCTGCTCGACTCCCAACCGACGCTCTTTGGGATTGCAACTCCCATTGGTTAGAGTGATGCCAAGGCACAATGAGTATCTCACAAGGACTAGTGGTGGTAAGGATGAAGGGAGGTCTGGGACCTCAGGTCCTAGTTGGGAAGCTTCCTTGAAGGGAGGCAAAGGTATTGGTGATGAGAGAATTGTGGAAGGTGATTTTAGGTAGCGGGGTAGTGAAGGTGATGGAGGTTGAAGAAGATGGAATGGGGAAGAGGTGTTCAGGGTAGCTTGGTTCACAATTGCTGGTGTGGGATGAGGAAAGGAAGGGTGACAGAGCTAGTGATGATCTTCAATAGGATCTTGAGATCAAGGGCAAGGATGCCCTAATACTCACTGTTGTTTCCAGGAGAGGAGTGAAAAAGAGGGAGTTTGTTCTCCCTAGTCCTAGGGTGATTGGGCTTGAGATAAGGTTGGTTGAGTTCTATTCGATGAGGGGAGGACAAATATCTCTCCATATTCATGAGAGGGTGATTGGATATGCATAGGGGAAGTGGTCTTGGTCATCGAGTTGTTGGGGGCTAGCGATCGAGATTAGCAAGAGGAGGAAGATGAAGTCAGAGTTGTCGGATCCTTACTTGATCCACGATTCACCTCATTCAATAGCTGAGATAAGGGTTGTGTAGGCGGGTTTGCTCAGGTAACCACATGGCACATAAATGTCACATATTTACTTAATTAACTCACGAACTTAGGTCATTGGTTTGATAAATTGGTATAAAATGCATCAAATTCAAATGATTATAACTCCTAAATGGCTTATCCAAATAAAATGAAATCTTAAACCAAGCTTGAAGGTGATATTATCTACCCATTGTAGAAAATTGAGAGTCAAACTCGTATGTTACTTATATAATTTGACTATACCCCTAATATATGGATTTCATCTACTATGAAATTAGGGTTTTGATCTCTATGAAATTGATAATCACTTTTAATCAATTTAACAACGGATAAGGTTGAGGGTATTATTGGTAATAATAAAATTACAAGAGAGGAAAAAAAGTAAAAAATCCCTTTATCAAACCGACACTTAGCCCCTGTAACTATTATACAGGGTCTGATGTAGTAGATCGGGGTCGAACGATAGAGCTAAGGTTGGTAATGACTAAGAACGTAGAGCCTTAGACTCAAATACACCAAATGAAGGGGTAAATTAAGATGGTGTTCCTTACGGAATGATGTTACTCCCCACAAAGTAAGAAAAGAAAATGTAAGAAAACAAAACAAGGGAGTAAGATTGAAAAATAAATATGTAACCAAAGTATTGATCGGAACTTGGATTGGGTTTCACCTACTAGGATCTCTCACCAACATACAATACTCACACCCCTTTACATAACTTTAGCTAGGTTACAAGAAATCGTCATATATGTTGATTCCCTCCTCTCTTGAGCTTAGGATAGATCTATAGTATAAGGTTCTCTCTCTCTCTCTCGAGATGGGAATTAAAAAATCACAAAGCAAACGATATGATCATTAGCTTTAGCATTCCAACATTTTCATGTATTCTTACAACTCCATAACACTTAGATAAGATCAATACTACTCTTTTATGGAAATAACAATCATACATCACAAGATGGTAGCTAATCATACAAGTGAAGCATTTAAGAACAAGAGTATGGAGATAACCATTTTCAAAAATATATATATTCAAAAGCATGTAAGTAGATACATGTTGGGAGAGCCTTAGTGGATACTCCCAACCCCAAAAAAGTGTTTAGCCACACATGTTAATGGGCAGCATAATAGGTCTACAAAAGTGTAGATACTTCAAACTAAATGAAGAGGGTGAAGCTATAGCATGAGGGAGATGATATATTTAAAGAAGGAAGGAGGCGATACACCAGTGGTACTTCTTCAAATCTAGATCTGGTGTAAGTGTGGAAGAGGACAACTCCTTTTCCCAAAGAAGAGGATGGGAAATCTTCTTTCTCATCCAACATTCATCTTTGGAGATCTAAGAGAAATGAATGTGAATGAGAATGACTCTGGAGTTGGACAACACATCGTCATCCTTGATGATCCCCCTTTGTATGGGGAGTCAGGGCCTATATATAGGCACTTCCCATCGACTTTTTGTAACAATCAACACCCATGTCTCGACCGCAACAATTGTCATGGTTGTGACCTTCAGTAGTGGTCACAGTTGTGTCTTGTTCGAGGTGATGTCCCTATCACGACGATGTATCGGTCGTGACTTGTTGTTATATCTTGGAGATGCTACTATGGTAGAGTCATTAACAGCGGTCAAGACTACTATGCACAATTGTGTTCGTGACAAACATCCAATGATCATTGGATATGTCTCAGTCGAGATAGTCATGGATCCTTGCAGTCAAGACACTTTTATGTGTGCATTTGTTTTGACCGCAATGAAGATGTGTTAGTAGTGATTGATAATGAGTTTGAATGGAGTAAGAAGGGATATTAAGATAAGTCTAAATGTTGTTCAAGATCATTGGAATAGACAAAAATCAATGAAAGAGATGTCATTATAGGAACAAAATAGGTGCAAAAAGTTCACAAAATATCAAATTATCACTTCACATTCCCACTCACACTTGAATGCTTCTAGTATATTATTGTTAAATGTTGATATAGTTGATAGAGTTGTGGAACAATGCGAAAAGGATGACCATACCACCATAAAATAAGTTATTTGTGGGCCAATTTCAAGAAATATTATACAAGTATAACATTGTCCTGCTTATATTCAAATATGTGAAATTACAAGTCAAGAAAGATGTGAATGAATCTTTATGACCCTAAGCACCAACTTAAAATAATTTCACTACAAATTCATTTTATATAAAAATTAATTTTTTACCCTTTACCCTCCTTGTTTACCCTATAAGGAAGAGGGTAAGGGTAAGGGGAGGGTAAGAAGGGCAATTACCCTTACCCTTACCCGCTACCCTATGGATAAGAAAGGCAATTACCCTTACCCGCTACCCTATGGAGGGTAAGGGTAAGGGTAAGGGTAGAGTCTTACCCTCCCCATACCCTCCCAGTTAACAGCCCTAGAAGTGATGCATGATGCTACTAGTGGTAGTGGATATTTCCAAGGGATAAACCAAGAGAGGGTAAGTAGGGGCCAATGACCCCCAAGAATATTACAAATACCCATTTAGGTATATATATCTCAATTTTTTATTTTTATGTAAGGTACATGTATATAAAATTTCATATTAACATAGTTCATGTTGTAGTTAATGGATAAAGAGTGACCATATTAACACATTCATGGAATGGTCCCAGATTCACATCTCAATAGATGCATTATTTGTAACACTAAATTCTACAACTTTATTTTGTTTTAAACGAGTGATATTTATTATTTTTAGTAGAATCATATTTTCACATATACCTCATTTAAGGATTCAATATTTTAGTATACTAATGGTATTATTTAGTTCATAAGTATATATTAAATATCAAATTTGAAAATTTAATAAGAGAATTTAACTAAAGGTTATTATAACATACTTAAACTTTAATCCCTAACTCTAGTCTCGTTATACCTATTACTTTTAAACTTGGTCCTAATTTTTTATCCCTGACTTGGATGTAAAAATAGTACATTAGATGCTTATTGTTATAACCCCATTTTTCGAAATCATGTAATGAGATTTGTAAATCTTCTTTTAAGAAATAAATGAAATCAATGGTTGATCTAATGGTTTGATTTGAATGAATTTAGTGTATGATAGCCTTGTATGTTTTCTTAATGGGCCTTATTGGCTATTGAGCCCAACTGAAAGAAAAAGAAAAAGAAAAGAAAAAGGAATTGAATTGGATAAAGGAATAAAAAAATAGATAAAAGAAGAATAAAAGGCTAGGGAATATTTTCCAAAATGGAATTTTGAATTATTAAGGTTCCTTGAGGTTCAAGGCACTCATAATAATAATAGAATGGCAAAGGAAATAGAAAATATGTGGAAAATATAAATAAATAAGTGTTAACTTGCAACTGAAGAAAAGGGCTCGTTTTCTTTAGATAATGATCCCAATTTTTGCATGATGAGAGATAAAATCATAAACGAGATTCCCTTAAAATTTTAGATAAAAAGGTGTTCTAATTTGGGAGTTATTGTTTTTTCAAGTTATCCTCAAATATGGATTTAATTGGGAAAAAGGAAAATTTTTCCTTTCTTTTTGATTGAGCGCATGTAATGTTGGTCATTGGATCTTGATCCAACAGGCACTGCTTATTGTCAAGTCCCAGTGGGACATGGACTGTGGACGAGACACAGGGGAACTTTCCCCTTTGATTCTGATCGCATCAGTGCATGAGCACTCACGGGAGGTGTCCCATTATGTTTGGGAGAGAGAGAAGAAGGTTCTTGACCCTGGGTTGATGAGCTTTTATCGTGTCTTCGTGAAACACCCAATTGGGCTGAAGATCGGATAAGAGACGGGATCAGAAACCCTAAAGAGGACCCTCCATATCCTATAAATAGACCCTCACCCACTCCCTCACACCTTCGAGATCCCGAGCGGCTACTCCCTGAGCCCCAAAACCCTCTATCTCTCTCTATTGCTAGTTCTCCAGTGAAGAACCACCACGGCACCACCGCGTCGTTTTGAGAAGAAAGGGAGGAAGACAAGAAACATGGACCCTTGGATTAGGGTCCATCGTGGACCTGAGAAGGATCCAACGGATTGGAAGAGGGGGCGCGCGCATGATCATGTTAGTGGATGCGTGTATCAAGGATCGTCTGATCCTATGTAGTACAAGTGGACCACTGATTGAACAGCGGCAGAAATTTGGTAATTCTCTATCTCTAATTGAAATTATATAAAAAGGTTTTTCCTTGCTAAAATCATAGAAATAGCTAGGAATCTGCGATGGAAAAACTTTATATATGAAAGTTGCTTAGAAAAATATGAGGAATATGTTAAAATTAGTTTGATGGCCTGCTTCTATTTCTTTTTAAAAAAGTACCTTAACTTGGTAGAAAAGGTATTAAAAGGGATTTAGAAACCCTAATTGTATATAAAAGGTGAATCTTTGTGGATTAATAGGTTAATTTGAAAAGTATTAACCTGTTGACTATTAAGATAGAGTTTTCATTTGTTTTGAATGCAAAGTTGGTTAATTTAGGGTTTTAATCTGTTAATGAAGGATAATACATATAAAAACCCTAATTTAGGGTAAAAGAAGACAAAAACCATGTTGATTTCGAATTATGGAAAAAGGTTGTTAAAGAATGATCCTAAGTATGATTAGGAGTAGTAAGGTGAGAAATTTTAGGGTTTTTATATAGTTTTACTAAATAAGGATTCATAATGTTAAAAGTGGAGACAAAACCATAATTTCAAAGGAAACCCTAAAATTAGAATAGAAATCCTAAGGAATAAGATGAAATTGGATGAATTTTGATAAAAGGAAATTTGTATATTTATTTCAGGATTTCTATACATAATTGGTTGATTGGTTGGGTTTCCCTACTTAATTGATTCTGTCACCAAAACTACCGTTACAGGTATGTGGTTACGTTTATGATTAACTGCCTTAGTTTCACGATGATTCTCAGAGATTTTATCGGTTGTTTGAAATAAACTGCTTGGATGACTTTTATTTCATGCAACTATAAAGTGACTATGTTTATCACTATATATATATATATAACTGGCTTAGATCTGGATCCTCCTCTGTGGCTTTGCAAATGCTTAAAAGGGTAACCTAGAGTAAGGTCTATGCTATCATGAGTTAGAAATTAGGCTACCCACGTGTAGTGCCATCTGACTCTATAGCACACCATGAGTTAAGGAGTGGGCTACCTATGGGTAGTGTCATGTGACTCACCCTAGAAACCGATTCACCGGTTAGGTAGGATCATGAGGGGTTTAATGGGGATCTACCATAAGGAAGGTAGCATCCGGGTCCACTACAGGGACATCATAGAGGTTAGGGTATGTATGGATCATGTAGTTATATTTAAAATGTAAAGTTGATTGTTAAACTATAAATGACTGCCATATGTTGTTATTAATTGCACGATTATTGTTTCTCCCATATACTAGCTTTACACTGACCGACATTTTGTTTGTCGGCGTTTTAGGTACAAACCTAAAAGGACAAACAGTAAATTGTCACATTGTGAATACATGAATTAAAGTGCAAGGAGGATTAGTTAGACTAGAATTCATAAGTGGATAGAAGTTCAGAAATCCAAACTTTTTCAAAGGTATGCAAAATTTTATTTATTACAACTTTTTAGTATAGTCTGGTAAAGTTTGATAATTATTAATGTTTATTTGTCGAACCTTGATCTAGAAATTGGGATAACGGCTCTGACCTCCTGGTCTCCCTTAATTGGGGGTTACTGGAAGGCGGGTTCATTACATTAGGTATCAGAGTGAAGGTTTCTCACTCAGCCATTAATAATTATTAAATTTTACAAACTCTATAGAACCCAAGGGAGTTATTAGAGGATTATCCGAAAGATCAAGGTGTCTAGAAAAGGATCATGACTGGGGGCTGGCAATATTTTTCTTCACACTGCTAGTCGGAATATGAGGACTCCCGGATCTGTGTGACTGCTTGGCCAAACTCTTAGGGTATGATTCAAAATAAGATACCTTTAGGACTCTCTCATCTTATTCATCCCTTCTCATATCACATTCTATTAAGGATTTTAAGAGTTAGGGTTTTTCTCTCTCTTCCCCACCCTCATTTGGTATGTGTAAGTAAGTTAAGGATTAAGGAATCCTCCATCAAATTAATAAAAGATACATAATGAGACATCATTGACATAAGTATAATTATTTTAAATATAAACTAAAGGTCTATTTGTTATGCCCATGTAGATGGCTCGTACAAAGACTTTTGCTATTCCCGAGGGCATTGGGAACCCAGCTAGGAGAGGTTGGCCGCCCCACAAGGGAAATGGGTCATCAGAGAAGAGAAAGAGGAACCATGATGGTGAATCCTCTAAGAAGAGGAAGAGACCCGAAGAAACCACTCATGAGGTCCCTAACCCTGACCTGATACCCTTCAACAACCTTGATCAAGAAGAAGACCAAGGGTACGAGGAGCAACATGAGTACAAGGAGGTGGCCCGGATCGAAGAAGATCAAGCTAGTGGTCATGAACCAACCATGACAATCCACACCCGTGATGCATTGTGGATGGAACAACATAAGAAGTTGACAGAGGTCATAAGTGCCTTGGCTCTCCGAGACTTAGCTAGAGGTGAAAATGGCAAGCCACTTCCTGTTCGTCCTCGACTGGGAGCCACCATCTTGGACTTCATCAAGATGAACATTGAGAAGTTCTGGGGAGAAGATAAATCTGAGGTAGTCAACAAGGCGGAAGCTTGGATGCTTGTAGTCGAGAATGGATTCCGCATGCTTGAGGTACAGCCGAGCAAGAATGTCCTCTTTGCTGCTCATCTCCTAGAAGGAGCAGCCAAGATATGGTGGGAGACTCACATCATCGGCCGATACCTGACTGAGGAACCAATGGCATGGGCTGACTTCAAGACGATCTTCACCACCAAATTCATCCCTATCTCAGCTAAGAAGGAAAAGGAAAGGGAGTTCACCAACATGACTCAAGGAAACTCATCTGTGGCTGACTTTGGGTGACAGTTTCGAATCCTGGAGTGTTTCGGGCATATGATGGTTGAGGAAAGAAGGGCAGATCACTTCATAGAGGGTCTTGACCCTACCATCAAGCCCCATATGATGAAAAGTAAACCTAAAACCTTCGCCGAAGCTTACAACACTGCTTTAGACATGGAGAGGATTGTGATGCTTGCCTAGATTCCACCCAAGGGGTATTTGGGTTTCACAGAAGGAACTCAAGGTCAGAAGAACAACCATAAGAAATGTCCATGACATCATCATGCTAAAGGAAGACAGGGAGTAAAAGGCATATCTCGTGAAGAGAACAACCGACTGCTATGCCACACTTGCAGAAAGGGGAACGTCGGTGAGTGCCGCTACAAGAAGAACACATGCTTTTGGTGCCATCAAGAAGGACACCGACAATCCGTTTGCCCACTGCCAGATCCAAGAGGACCAGGACAGGTAGCAGCCCCACCAGTAGCAGCTCCACCTATGGCATCTCCACCTATAGCCACAGCCCAACCTGTCGGAGAGAGAAGACAAGCTCGGGTGTTTGCCATTGATAATGAGGAAGCTCAAGCTAATACTAATCGGTTGATCGAGGGTAATAACCCTTAGAGTTTTCTTTTATGTTTTAAGATAAGCATGTAATGGTCTAATGCATGATGAAAAACAATGTATGCATGCTTGAAGTCATGGGACATAATGTAAAAGCATTATTTGACTCTGGATCTACTAATACTTTCATTTCGAGAAATCTTGCAACTATGCTTTGTTTGGATATCAAGGATTTAGGGTATGTCTTGGATGTTACAACCCCGAGTGGTTAGATCTTTACATCTCTTTTGAAAACTCCGATGACACTTGTGAAATATCTTGATCATGAGTTTCCTATAGACTTTATCCTTCTTGATATGAATGACTTTGATGTGATCATTGGTATGGATTGGTTTTATACTTATAGGGCCAATATTGACTGTAGGGAAGATAAAGTGATCATTAAGAAACCAGGTCACCCACCTTTTGTCATTTGAGGTAGGAAGGATGCCACCACCAGCATATATGTGTTATCCTTGAAAGAAGAGTGGATGATGAGTAAAGGGTGTCAAGCTTTCCTAGCAGTAGTCACCGAGTTAGAACCTAGGGTACAACTATTAAAGGAAATAGAGGTAGTTAGGAGCTATGCAGATGTTTTTCCAGATGATCTACCAGGGATTCCTCCTGAGAGAGAGGTATAGTTCACCATAGAGCTAGCTCCTGGGATGAGCCCTATTTCCCAAGCACCTTATAGGATGGCCCCTGCGGAGTTGCTCGAGTTGAAGAAACAATTGCAGGAATTGCTAGACAAGGGTTTTATCCACCCTAGCACATCACCATGGGGAGCATCAGTTCTTTTTGTAAAGAAAAAGGATGGTTCACTCCAAATGTGCATAAACTACCGAATGATCAACCAGGATACCATTAAGAACAAATATCCATTACCCTAGATAGATGACTTGTTTGACGAGTTGAAGTCAGCTCGAGCCTTTTCCAAGATCAACTTGAGATCGGGTTACCACCAGTTGAGAGTTATGAGTGAGGACTTCCCGAAAATAGCTTTTAGAACACGTTATGGCCACTATGAGTTTGTGGTTATGCCTTTTGGATTATCCAATGCACCTAGTGTTTTCATGAACCTTATGAATAGTGTGTTCCAACCCTTCTTTGACTCATTTGTCATTGTTTTCATAGATGACATATTAGTTTATTCGGATGACTTAGATCAACACTGAGACCACCTAAGTAAAGTCCTTGATATCTTGAGAAAGTAGAAGTTTTATGGGAAATTATCTAAATGTGAGTTTTGGATAGATTGAGTCATGTTCGTTGGACACATCATCTCAGGAGGAACGATCGTCGTGGATCCAGCTAAAGTGTCGACAGTTCGAGACTGGCCCGCACCGAAGAACCCCTCCAAGATTCGAATCTTCTTAGGGTTAGAAAGATACTATCGGCACTTCATCGTAGATTTCTCAAAGACCGCCTTGCCTTTGACCATGTTAATCCAGAAAGATGTGAAGTTTGTATAGTCCGATGTGTGTGAAGCTCATTTTCAGGAGCTGAAAGAGAAGCTGACCACTGCACCAATGTTTACTCTACCATCAATCAATGAGGGTTTCATGATTTTCACCGATGCATCAAAGTTGGGACATGGTTGTGTGTTGGAACAGAATCAGCATGTGGTTGCATATGCCTCTCGACATCTCAAGCCCAACGAGGTGAATTACCTGACACATGACTTAGAGCTGGCTGCGATCATCCATGCATTGAAGATTTGGCGACATTACCTGTATGGTGCTACTTTTGAGATCCTCATTGACCATAAGAGCCTGAAGTGCCTCCTGACATAGAAACACCTGAACCTACGATAGTGACGATGGATGGAGTACATGAAGGATTACAACTTCACCATCACTTATCAACTAGGAAAGGTGAATGTCATAGTAGATGCTTTGAGTCGGAAACAACTCAGGTGTGCAGCTATTTTGTCCAGTCAGTGGAAGAGTTTAGAAGAGCTGGTAGAATGGTCTCCCCAACTATTTCATGATCGAGTTTGATTGGCCAACATCCAGATACAGTCAGAATTATTGGGTGAGATTGTAGCAACACAGTTGGCCAGTGGAGAACTTGACAAGATGAAAGGCTTGACGAAGAAGCCTCAGACCCGTATTTCATTGGGAATAGATGGAGGGATTAGATTTGAGAATCACATATGGGTTCCTAAAGACTCACCGTTGAAGGGATGTATCCTACCAGAGGCTCATGGTTCTAAGTACACGGTGCACCCGGGAACAACCAAGATGTTTAAGGACCTGTAGAGGTTTTTCTGGTGGCCAGGAATGAAAAGAGATATTGCGGCATATGTGGCCAGCTGTCTTACGTGCCAAATGGTGAAGGCTGAACACCAACAACCTGGCGGACTTTTATAGTCTATAGAGATTCCAGAATGGAAATGGGAGCAGATCACCATGGATTTTGTGGTGGGTCTACCTCGGACTAAGAAAGGTCATGACGCTATATGGGTTGTGGTAGATCACCTTACCAAGTCAACAAACTTCCTTGCCCTAAAGATCACTGCCAAAGTGTTAGAATTAGCTAAGTTGTATATTAGAGAGATAGTGTGTTTGCATGGTGTACTCGATTCCATCATCTCCGATAGAGACCCAAAGTTTACTTCTAAATTGTGGAAGCAAGTTCAAGAGGAACTAGGTACAAGGTTGAGATTCAATATCGCATATCACCCCCAAACAAATGGTCAGTCAGAAAGGACAATCCAGACCTTAGAGGATCTACTGAGACCTTGTGTGCTCGATTGGGGTGGATCATGGGAGTAGTACTTACTGTTAGCTGAGTTTGCCTACAACAATAGTTACCAAGCCAGTATTGGGAAGCCTCCGTATGAAGCTCTATATGGGAGACTGTGTCGGTCACCACTTCACTGGGATGATGTTGGTGAAAGGACCTTGTTGAGGTCAGATGAAGTCCAAGTGTATGCTGATAAAGTTGCTTTGATCAGGAATAGGCTAAAGAGAGCCCATGATCGACAGAAGTCGTATGCTGATGCGAGGTGGACTGATGTGCATTTCACTGTGGGAGAACATGTTATTCTGAAAATCTGACCGCTCTGAGCTATAGCTAAGAACAGAGGAAAGTTGATTCCCCGATACATGGGTCCATTTGAAATATTGGAACGGATTGGTGAAGCCACATATCATTTGGTGTTACCCCCTCAATATAGTATGATGCATGATGTGTTTCATGTGTCCAACCTGAAGCGATATGTGCAAGACCTGAGCCATGCGCTGAGCATTGAACCCATTGATCTTCAATGGAAGCTAACTTATCCTGAGTTACCTTTATAGATTCTAGATACCAAGGTAGAAGAGCTCAGAAATAATAATATGCAGATGGTGAAGGTTCTTTGGAAGCACCATGGGGAGGATGAAGCCACATGGGAGTTGAATACAGACATGGAAAAGGCATATCCTAATTTGTTTGTTTGATTGATGAATTTTGAGGGCAAAATTCCTATAAGGAGGGGAGGATGTTATAACCCCATTTTTTAAATCATGTAATGAGATTTGTAAATCTTCTTTTAAGAAATAAATGAAATCAATGGTTGATCTAATGGTTTGATTTGAATGAATTTCGTGTATGATAGCCGTGTATGTTTTCTTAATGGGCCTTATTGGCTATTGAGCCCAACTGAAAGAAAAAGAAAAAGAAAAGAGAAAGGAATCCAATTGGATAAAGGAATAAACAAGAAAATAGATAAAAGAAGAATAAAAGGCTAGGGAATATTTTCCAAAATGGAATTTTGAAATATTAATGTTCCTTGAGGTTCAAGGAACTCAGGATAATAATATAATGGCAAAGGAAATAGGAAATATGTAGAAAATATAAATAAATAAGTGTTAACTTGCAACTGAAGAAAAGGGCTCGTTTTATTTATATAATGATCCCAATTTTTGCATGATGAGAGATAAAAGCATAAACGAGATTCCCTTAAAATTTGAGATAAAAAGGAGTTGTAATTAGGGAGTTATTGCTTTTTAAAGTTATCCTCAAATATGAATTTAATTGGGAAAAAGGAAAATCTTTCCTTTCTTTTTGATTGTGTGCGTGTCATGTTGGCCATTGGATCTTGATCCAACAAGCACTGATTATTGTCAAGTTCCAGCAGGACATGGACTGTGGATGAGAAAAAAGGGAGGAAGATGAGAAACAGGGACCCTTCGATTAGGGTCCATCGTGGACTTGAGAAGGATCCAACGGATCAGCAGAGGGGGTGCGCGCACGATCATGTTAGTGGAGGAGCGTATCAAGGATCGTCTGATCCTGTGTAGTCCAAGCGGACCACTGATCAAACGACGGCAGAAATTTAGTAATTCTCTATCACTAATTGAAATTACACAAAAAGGTTTTTCCTTGCTAAAATCATAGAAATAGCTAGGAATCTCTGATGGAAAAACTTTATATATGAACGTTGCTTAGAAAAATACAAGGAATAGGATAAAAATATTTTTATGGCCTGATTCTATTTTGTTTTATAAAAGTACCTTAACTTGGTAGAAAAGGTATTAAAAGGGATTTAGAAACCCTAATTGTATATAAAAGGTGAATCTTTGTGGATTAATAGGTTAATTTGAAAAGTATTAACATGTTTACTATTGAGATAGAGTTTTCATCCATTTTGAATGCAAAGTTGGTTAATTTAGGGTTTTAATATGTTAATGAAGGATAATACATATAGAAACCCTAATTTAGGGTAAAAGAAGAGAAAAACCTTGTTGATTTCGAATTATGGAAAAAGGTTATTAAATAATGATCCTACATATGATTAGGAGTAGTAAGGTGAGAGATTTTAGGGGTTTTATATAGTTTTGCTAAATAAGGATTCATAATATTAAAAGTGGAGACAAAACCCTAATTTCAAAGGAAACCCTAAAATTAGAATAGAAATCCTAAGGAATAAGATGAAATTGGATGAATTTGATAAAAGGAAATTTGTATATTTATTTCAGGATTTCTGTGCATAATTGGTTGCTTGGTTGGGTTTCCCTGCTTAATTGATTTTGTCACCAAAACTACCATTACAGGTATGTGGTTACGTTTATGATTAACCACCTTAGTTTCACGATGATTCTCAGATATTTTATCGGTTGTTTCAAATAAACCGCTTGGATGACTTTTATTTCATGCAACTATAAAGTGACTATGATTATCACTATAAATATATATATAACTGGCTTAGATCTGGATCCTCCTCTATGGCTTTGCAAATGCTAAAAAGGGTAACCTAGAGTAAGGTCTAGGCTATCATGAGTTAGAAATTGGGCTACCCACGTGTAGTGCCATGAGACTCTATAGCACACCATGAGTTCAGGAGTGGGCTACCTATGGGTAGTGCCATGTGACTCAACCCTAGAAATTGATTCACCAGTTAGGTAGGATCATGAGGGGTTTAATGGGGATCTACCATAAGGAAGGTAGCATCCGGGTCCACTACAGGGACAACGCAGAGGTTAGGGTATGTATGGATCATGTAGTTATATTTAAAATGTAAAGTTGATTGTTAAACTGTAATTGACTGCCATATGTTGTTATTAATTGCATGATTATTATTTCTACCATATACCATCTTTACGCTGACCGACGTTTTATTTGTCGGCATTTTAGTCACAAACCCAAAAGGACAAACAGTAAATTTTCACATTGTGAACACATGAATTAAAGTGCAAGGAGGATTAGTTAGACTAGAATTCATAAGTGGATAGAAGTTTAGAAAAACAAACTTTTCAAAGGTATGAAAAATTTTATTTATTACATCTTTTCAGTATAGTCTGGTAAAGTTTGATAATTGTTAATATTTATTTGTCAAACCTTGATCTGGAAATTGGGATAACAGCTCTAACCTCCTGGTCTCCCTTAATTGGGGGTTACTGGAAGGTAGAGTCATTACACTTATAGACATAAAGTTTAAGCTAATATCCATTCCTATGTTTCTTTTTATTGTAATGTCTTCACTTACAATTTTTTTAGGGGTTAATACAAATTCACAATGTAATATATTTTATTTTGAGAAAGGAATCTAGAAAATTACTATATTCGGATGAGTATAAATGTACATACAATATATGACTCTTAATCCATAAAGAAACACTAGTTATGTTAACTGAAGGCTTGGGACACAGATTGTGAAATAAATGTTTAGGAGTCCTAATAAATGAAAGGTAAAAATAGAATTTTAGTTTTCCCTTTCATAGTTTCCTTTAGAGGTTCATATCCATATTATGAGAACAAAATCCGTAAAGGAAATATACAATAGGATATACTTCCTCCATGAGTGGATAATCTCTAATTGTTCATAACTGCCAAATATAGTAACTCAATGGACATTACAATATATTTTATTGAAATAATACCAAAACACTCACATATACTATATAATTCACGAAACAATGTCAAAATTATAGAGTAAGGCTAAATTCATTTTCCACCTATATGAATTATTGTAGTTGTAAAATCTCAATTCAATTGGAATAATAGGAGTTTCCAAATATAAATTATGAAAGAAATTTAAAAGATAATGAAAAAGGACTCAAAAAAATTAATGACCTATTAAACATTTTATAAACTAGAAACTAATTCCATATTCAGATTCTACATGTCCAACAAGCCTGGGTGGTTGTTTCTATTAGGATTTGAGGCTTCTAGATACCTACACTTAATTAGTAACAAAAAAGTATTAAAAATACATTTAAATTATTAATATATGCATAATTAAATTCATTTTCCTATCTTTCTGAAATTCTTTTTGGATTTTTTCACACTATCAGGCTAAAGTCCTTACTTTCCTATTAGGAGTGGATTTGATGCTTTTATCATTCATTAGACCTTGATCTGAGGGAAAAGTATCTATTTCCTACCACGAGACATTTTACATTTTACGTGCACAATAGTTTTGATTGAAAAACATATCCTCTCCATGTTTATTTGTCCTCTCTCCATGAAACTTTAACATTTCTTCTCCATTGAGTTTCTCTTGTGATTCCATACATGCCTATCCATAGTTTCCATATCTCCTTATTCTCTTATTAAAAAAATTCCTAAATTATCTCCATCTCCCCTCTTGGATGAAATGTGTAGACACTTCACCTCTATGTCCTATTTATACCCAACCACCTTGAAACCTTCAAAGACACCTTCATTGACTGTCCTTCACCTTTAATTGAATTTAAAATCCTTTGCAAATTATTTTTTTCCACTCGCAACAATGACATCCTTGCCACCTTCACATCAGCACAGACTACGACAACTCAATTATACCCCTCATAAGCATACCATGTCATATTCTTTCTATGCCTCTTTGCCTGAGCCTTGGTATAACGTTTCTTCTCCCTACAAAGTCTACTTTCTTTCTATCGATGACCTCCATAGACAAATTGTCTCTATGGTTTCCTGACCATGAAGGGACCTCCTTAAACTTCATTTTGGTTCCCTGATACTCATGCTATTACACTTACTTTGTTTCTTGATTGATTTTTTGTTTTGCATCTCTAAGTTGCAAACTCAGTTTTGCGGTAACCATGGTGTTGTTTTGGTTTATTCTTGGCCCTTTCAATTGGGGTTAGTTGTTTTCATCTTCTTTTTTCCCCAACAAAGTCATCTCATGTATTTTCTTGGTCATTCCCTGCTTATTCATCAGTTTTTTATTTCCTTCCATGGATAGTAACGGAGGAGACCAATCTTGAGTTAGTGAGCATCACATGGGTTGTTCTTGGGGTCTTTGTAATTGGATAGCAGTCTTCAAACCGCTAGGGATTCCTTCTAGTTAAGTTTTCAAGAACCTTAGTGATGAATCCACATTCATCATGATTTTCAGTCGCCATCATGGGCCCAATTCGACTCATTACATTCACTTTTATCCCCTAAATATTACAAATTGAAACTTGCTTCTTGACTAGGGTTTATGTGATTTCATGCAGACTAAGCAAGCCATGATGGAGACAGATCTTCAACTAGGTCCACCATCTTATTGCAGACCCACCTTCACTCAAGTCAGCACCTGCTAACCCTAAATCCCCCATGAATAACCACCTCCATCAACCATGTCAAACCCTAATAGTGGGGCCCACCCACTAGTTTCGGGGCCACCTTTCTCAACCCTTTACACGCTTCATCATTAGCACCACCACCACCTGCCCTAGTAGTCTTGACCCTAGTGGTTTCCTCCATTCGGTCTATTAACCCTTGTAGTCTTGACCTTACTTGGTCTTGGCCCATGCGGTCTTGCACCTCCACCCAAGTGGTCTCCAAACCACTAGGACCCTACTAGTCCTCAAACTGCAAGGAGCATGCCACACTACCACCACCTGTCGTCGCTGCCTCGTGATCCTACCCTCACGCCTAAGAAGTCTTCCAACTGCTAGGACCCCAAGTGATCCTCAAACTAAGAGGAGCCCTAACGGTCCTCAACCCACAGTAGACTTCAAATGACACCACCGACCACCACTCCTCTCCAACGTGCAAGGAGCAGCGTCGATGCCAACTACTTCTCCTCTACACCGCACTCACCTGTGACTTCACCTGCAACTATCACCACACTGGCCCATGTTGACCTTCACGCTCGACACAAGAAAACCCTCATGGTCTAGAGACCGTGAGGCACTACAGTGTTCAAGACTGCTGGGCCTCCAAGACTGCATGAAGGAAACTGCAAGGACCCCTGCTAGTTCCACTGAAACTGTGAGGATGTTATCAATTTCCCAAACCGTGAGAAGGCTCACAAGAGGCAACCAGTCTTCTAAGATCGTGTAAATATGACTCACACCAAAACCGTGAAGACCAATGTATATACCAAGTGGGTCTCTACCCAAGTCTATAAATAGGACCAGCAGGGTCCTCTTTTGAGGGGGGGGATCCAAGACACTGCCAGGCTGGTTGAACATAGGCATGACCCCTGGAAAGGGATCCTGATCCATCACTCTTCTCCACGATCCATCTATGTGCATCCACGCTACATACGCATCCAAATATTTCTCCTTCTTCTACGAGCAAGAAGGATGAGAAGAAAAGGATGGTGGAGAGAGAGGGTATGCCCTGTCTGCCATGGTGTTCCTCACTCCTCATTCAAATCTGCATCGACGTGGCTTAGAAGATTGTATGTTAACTGGGATGTGACTATCTTCTGCATAAGATTGTATGTTCACTGGGATGTGACTATCTTCTGGATCATGCTCACGTCAAAATCTTCCCTCTCTCTTATTCTTTTTGTTCCTTGCATCATGAGTGAGTAGTTTCATTTCGCTGGGGTGTGGGGACTAGCCTCTCTACCCATGCTTATATATCTTTTCATTTTAACATTCCTTCCATGGCATGTATGTAACTTTTCATTTCGTTGTTAATCGTCGATGCATGCTTGTAGATTGATCACTTGCTTGCATTTATATCGTTCATACCTATGTTGCGAGAACTTCAATATGTAGGTTTGAATGTCGATTAACATGGTTGACTCACTGACTAGAAATAGAATGGGATTCCCTGAGGTCATAAGTGTGTGATCCGTAAGGGGACGAGCCATCTAGCCCACACTGATGCTTCTGTGTGCCTAAACATCCTAACAGAGGGTCACAAATTTAGTTGGATATCTATATCTTTAGATCTGTAAGTATGTGATCTGGATGGCGATGAGAAACCTGATGCCTAAGGTGATGCTTATGTGAACCTAAACATCCCTCCTGGAGGGTTCATAGCAGTTCTATTTGGATAGTTAGATCTTGCATGTATGTTTGGTGTTAGGATGTGTTTGCATGCGTAGCCATTGTGAAACTCAGGACCACCCCATTGATCCCCATCATTGATATAGATTCAACTTTAATCTTGTACTTTACTTTTCTTGCACTTAGTTCTAAATATTAGTCTTACTTGAGCTAGACTAGACTAGCAGTGATTCTTAAAAATGTTGTCCCTTGGGATTCGATCCTTAAATGTACTGCGATAAGACCCGTTCACTTGCGGGTGGTATTATTGTGTAAGGTTTTGGTTAAAAATTATGGGATTTCAACCCCGAGTGAATTTGTTAGTGCGATAATAGACCACGTCAAATTCTAGCACCATTTCCGGGGACAATATAATCATCTAGTTAAATCTAGTTCTTTTAAGGATAATCTAGGATTTTGCCTTTTCTTTTGATACTATTGATCATTCACTTGAATTTGGTTCCTCTCCGTCAATCTTACTTCCGAAAGGTCTTTCCATCCCAGGTACCCCCAAAGACTAGTGTATGCACCGCTGGAATAGTTCCAACCTCTCTGCTAGCTTTGACCCTGAGATAGATAGAACTTTTCATCGTCAGAACAGAGAGAACCAAGAAAGAATGGATCAAGAGGAGGAAATAGCCTAAAGGGTAGCTCAAGCCCTTAATTCACAAAGAGAAAGGCTCATGCAAGAAGCTTGAGCTAGATTTCAAGAAAAAATCCAAGCAGCACAAGCAGCAACATAAGTAGCAGAACTGCAAAATGACCTTAGGGAGTTCTCAATTCCTAAAGCTGCTGACGTTCATCACCCAGTGCAACCTCCTCCCATAAATGCTCCAAATTTTGAGATTAGGGCACATTGGATCACCTTGCTTCAAAACAGCCCATTCTATGGTAAGCAAGGAGAAGATAGTCAGGAACATCTTCTGAGGTTTATTGATTTATGTGCTATGAAAAAGCAAAATGGAGTATCTGACGATGCCATCCGACTCTGGCTCTTCAAGTATTCTCTTGCTGATAGAGCTATAAGTTGGTACAACTCCTTGCAATGTGAACCCATAACCACATGGGAACAACTTCAAAATGTCTTCCTAGAGAAGTTCTATCCTCCTTCCCTCACCTATGGAATCAAGGGGCGCATAACACAGTTCACTCAGGTACCTAGAGAATCCCTAGTTGAAGCATGGGAAAGATACAAAGAGCTTCTACACAAGTGTCCACACCATGGAATTCCTAAGAATCAGGTCATTGAGATCTTCTATAGGGGTGTGGATGATGACATCAAGAGGTTGTTAGACTCCTCATATGGAGGAAACTTCAGGTGACAGAGTTATGACAATGCATGGAAGGTTGTCACCCTAGGAGTTGAAAATCAAGCTAATTGGGGTAGATCTGTAGGCAAAGGAGTATTGAAGGTAGCTATGGTTGAAGCTATTCCTAAGTACACATCTATCGCTGAATCCCTCAAGCTCTTAGTTTCCAAACATGAATATCTTGAATCATCTCTTACTGCCTATGAAAGAAGACACTCACTCCCCCAACAAAAAGAACAGATCAAGTCAGCTTCACTATTTTGCAAAGCATGTAAAGGCACTGATCATTCTACACTATCCTACAATGTTCTCTATTATGTTGTTTTAAGCAACGTTTATGGCTAAGGAGATAATGGTCAAATGGAAAATCTTAATGCTGTCAACACCATCCCTGGTCAAGGATATTACAATCCAAATCAGAACATGAACCATCCTGGTTTTCAATACGAAAATCCATCAGTACCGGAAAACTCCCAGCAACCTGGTTCAAATAATCAGCAATGAGGCCCACAAGGATTTCAGTATAACCAACAAAAAATTTACGGGAATCAAGGAAACTTTAGGGGTAACTTCCAGAACAGAAATGAAAACAATTATCAAAACAATTCTCAGTTCCAGAATCCAAACCAAGTCACTTATCAACAACAAGGTCAACAAGCTAGTTCCATCTCCCCTGATGACAAACTAGCAGCCATTAAGAAGATTCTACAGTCACAACAGACTATGATAGCTAACCAGCAATCCCATCAAAAGGCTATTGAATCTCAACTAGCTCAACTTGCAGCTAGCATAAAGCCACCTGCTGGAGTCTTTGCTGGCCAAACAGAGAACAACCCTAAGCACCCTGAGCAACTGAAGGCTGTAACCACCAGGTCCAGAAAAGATTATTCTGATCCTCTTGGCAATACACCTGTGGTTATTACTGACGAAGGTGACTCTGTGGTTGTCTGAGACAGTACAACACCTGAGTCTCAACCAAAAGGGGCAGTAGCTGCTGATAAAATGGACAAAGCAAGTTTTGAAGAACCTACCGTTACAGAAGTTGAAGAAACACCTGATCTAGACGTGCCAGTGTCTCCTTTCCCAGCTCATTTGAGGCAGACAAAGCTTGACACTCAATTCAACAAGTTCAAGAAAGCTATGAAGAAGCTTCATGTTGATATACCCTTTCTAGACACACTGGCTGAGATACCAGCCTGGATGAAATATTTGAAGTCACTCCTGATAAGGAAATATATAACTGAAGAATATGAAACAGTCAAGTTAGCAACAACCACTTTAGATATATTTTAGAGCAAGATTCCATAGAAGTAGAAAGATCCAAAATCTTTTGGGATCTCTTGCCATATCGGTGATTCCTCTTGTAAAAAGGGATTGGCTGATCTAGGTGCTAGCATCTCTATTATGCCACATAGCCTTTGCAAGAGGTGAGGGTTTGTTCAACTACTCTCAACCGACATGACCATACTGCTTGTAGATAACACTGTAACTTTCCCTTGGGAATTATTGAGGATGTACCTTTCAAGGTTGGCAAAGACTCCTATGTTCCATGTGACTTTGTCATTATGGACATAAAGGAAGATGCCAGATACCCTCTCATATTTATCCATCTATTCCTTGCCACTGCAAGTTCTCTGACTGATGTTGAAGCATGAACCTTGCTCCTTCGACTAGGTAAAGAAACTTTCGAGTTCAAAGTTTTTGAAAGTATGCGAAGACAAAGCATGCAAGAAGAAGTCTACTTGATTGATTGCATAGAGAAAATGTCATTGCTCACGTAAGAGGATTATGAAAAAAGATGATCCGTTAGAAGTGGCACTAACAAACCCATCTGTTGACGACTCCATTGATAAAAAAATGAAAAAATGTGTTCACCACTTCGACACTACTAAAGAAGATCCTAAAGCCAAATTTGAGGAAATCAATGTTGTAAATGTTACTGAAGAACCATGCGAGAAACCAAAAGACCCTAAAATGAAACCCCTACCTGCGGGACTGAAGAACATCTTTTTATATGATCTTAAGGTCTGTCTAGTTATTATAAATTCTAATCTAACAACCGAGGAAGAAGATAAACTCCTGACATAATTAAAGGAAAGAAGAAAAGCCATCAGCTACAAGATGAGTGATCTCACCAGGGTTAGTTAAGCGCTTTGCATGCACAAAATCCCCATGATGGAAGACCACAAGCCGACTGTTAAAATTCAAAGGAAGCTTAATCCAAACATGAACAAAGTAGTCCACTGTGAAGTTATCAAATTTCTTACTACAGGGATCATCTATCCTATATATGACTCGCCATGGGTAAGTCTGGTGCATGTAGTCTTAAAGAAAAGTGGCACTACTATTATACGGTATGAAGATAATGAACTCATCCCTACACGAATAGTCACTGGGTGGATGATGTGTATTGATTACAGGAAGTTGAACAAGGCAACATGTAAGGATCATTTCTCGATGCCTTTTCTTGACCAAGTCTTAGAGCGGCTGGCTCACCAAGAATATTTCTGCTATCTCGATGGTTACTCTGGATTCTATCAAATTCCTATACATCCAGATGACCAAGAGAAAACAACTTTTACTTTCCTGTTTGGAACGTATGCCTTTAGAAGGATGTCATTCGGTCTATGTAATGCGCCTACAACTTTCTAGCGTTGCATGGAAGCTATATTCACTGGTCTCACTGAAACTATAATGGAAGTTTTTATGAATGATTTTTCCGTATATGGAGATTCATACGACTCGTGTCTGAAGCACCTCTCCCTTGTCCTTAATCAGTGTGAAGAAGCACATCTTGTGTTAAATTGGGAGAAGTGTCACTTTATGGTAAAGGAAGGCATTGTCCTTGGCCATAGAGTTATTAGTAGAGGTTGGATCGAAGTAGATAGAGTCAAATCAAAGTGATTTCCAAACTCGCTATCCCGACAAGTGTAAGAGAAGTTTGTGTGTTCCTTGGTCATGCAGGTTTTTACATAAGGTTTATAAAGGATTTCTCCAAGATAACCAAGTTGATGACAAATTTGTTTCTAAAGGATGTTGATTTCCATTTTGACAAAGAATGTGTGAAGAGTTTCAACAACCTGAAGCATGCCCTTACAACAACATCCATCATCAGAGCTCCCGATTGGGATCACCCATTTGAAATTATGTGTGATGCCAATGATTATGTTGTGGGTGTTATGTTAGGCCAAAGTGAAGAGAAGAAACATTATGTGATCTACTATGCATCGAAGACCCTCGATGAAGCTCAGAGGAATTATGCAACTACAGGGAAGGAAATCCTTGCAGTCATGTATGGCTTTGAAAATTTCAAATCCTACCTTGTTTGTTCTAAAGTCATTGTCTACACAGATAATGTTGTTATTTGTTACCTCCTAGCAAAGAAAGATGGAAAGACCAGGTTGATTATATGGATTCTCCTATTGCAAGAATTTAATCTAGAGATAAGAGATAAGAAAGGTATAGAGAACATTATAGAAGACCACCTCAGTCGCATCCACACTCTGGAAACCGAGAAGATCTCGATTAATGATTCTTTTCCAGATGACCAACTCATGAAAGTCTCATAAGCTACACCTTGGTATTTGGAATATGTGAACTACCTTGCCGCTGGTGTCATCCACCCTGAATACACCGGAAATGCACTGAAGAAATTCATGCATGATGTGAAGCAATATCACTGGGATGAACCGTACCTGTTCAAACTCTATGCTGATGGTCTCCACAGACGTTGTATCGCTGAGGAGGAAGCCCAACTTATTTTAGAGCAATGTCACTCAGGCCCAGTTGGAGGCCATATGAGTTCTAAGAAAACTGCTTTGAAGGTCTTGCAATGTGGTTTCTTTTGGCCGGCCATATCCAAAGACTCCTACAGCTTTGTTCTATAATGTGACAAATTTCAGAGAACTAGTAATATTATGAAAAGAGATGAGATGCTACTCAAGTTGTGGAAAGAAGTCAAGATATTTGATGTTTGGGGAGTGGACTACATGGGTCCATTACCATCCTCACATTGATTTTCCTACATCCTAGTCATGGTGGATTACATCTCAAAATGGGTAGAGGCCATACCAACCATCACTAGAGATTCAAAACCTATCATCAAGCTGTTCAAGGATATTATTTTTCCCCATTTCAGAGTCCCACACACAATGATATCTAATGGAGGCTCTCATTTTCTAGAAAGAGGTTTTGATGCATTGCTGAGGAAATACGATGTAACACACAAAGTGGCCTCCCCCTACCATCCAAAAACAAGTGGACAGGTAGAGGTTTCTAACCATCAACTCAAGGCTATTTTAGAAAAGACAGTAGACCGCAACCGAAAAGATTGGTCAGTAAAAATCAATGATGCCTTGTGGGCCTACCGAAGTGCTTTTAAAAATCCTCTTAGAACCACACCATTTCGATTGATCTATGGAAAGTCATGCCACCTTCCTGTAGAACTCAAACACAAAGCATGTTGGGCAATCAAACAGCTAAATTTTGACATGAAGAAAGCTGACCAAGATAGGATTCTGCAACTTCAAGAGCTGGATGAATTCCGGATGACAACTTATGAGAATATACAGATCTATAAAGAATGTACGATACTTTGGCACGATGGTCATCTGGAAAGAAAGGACATACAAGTGGGAGACCAAGTTCTATTGTTCAACTCAAGCTGAGGTTATTACCAGGGAAACTTTGTTCTCGCTGGTCTGGACATTACATTGTCAAAAGCATGTACCCACATTGTGCTTTCATTTTATGAAGTGAACAATCAAGAGAATTTGTCGCTAATGGTCAACGCTTGGAGAGATATTTCACCTCATCCGACATAGGCACCGAAGAAATGCTAGATCTTACCAATCCACCATACCCTCCAAAAAATTGAAGTATCTGTGTCGAGCCATCGACATAAAATAAAGGAGCTTGTCGGGAGGCAACCCGATCAATAATTTTGTTTTTACTTTTAATTTTGAATTAGAAAATTTCCTTAATTTTTTTTACTTTTTAGAAAATTTTGCAATGAATAAAAATTACATCGTGAGATGCTATCTTAAGGCATGATTAGTCTTCATTTTTGAGATTTTTAGATGGAGGATGTGCACTGATTGGAATGCAACCACATCTGGTTGTCCAACCGGCATGAATTTTCCCCTCCATCTCAGATTTAGAGTTTGCTCGGGACAAGCAAATTTCTAAGTTCGGGGTGGAGGGTGGGTGGTAAGTACTTTACTTTCCAATCACTCCTATCTATTTTTGACTTAAGATTTCATCGTTGCATTTTTTATCAAAACTCAAGATTTCATCATTGCATTTTTTATCAAAATTTTCAAAATTTCCAAGTTGTCAAAGATTTTGTATAGAAACTTGATGAAGTTTTGATGCTTTCTATATCAATAAAAGCCATTTACTAGCTATCTAGGTTCTCCTTATATGCATTTTGAATCATTACACCTTCCTTATTCGAAGCAGATCCTCAAAAGGGCCATTTTCTGAAAACTAGACTATTTATTGAAATCATCTTGTGAAGCTTATGAATCCTAACATCACGATCCTTCTTCAAAAATGGCAAGTGTCTGCAAACTGATAGGGATCAAACACGTCGTGCTTCCTAACTGACTAGTGGAACAATAACATGGAATCTCCACCAGATCCTCATCAAGTCAATATTTGAGCAGAGTACGATAAAGAGAACATCCCGATGCACTGAATTGTAAATCAAGTAGCATTCTGATCTGAACTCTCTTCTACACTTCTTATATCATCTTCGTATCCCTCCGTCCATCAAAAAGAAACAAAAAATAGCCAAAATAGTGTCAAACCCTAAGTTTGGGGTGGCACGCCACCTCTCTCTATATCCTCTTCTTCCATACCCCTCGCTATTTAATAGGGGTGTACCACCAAGAAAAGACGCCAATGTGCACACACAAAAATGCAATCTCGAGTCAAATAAAGGAGAGATTCACACAAAAAAATGCAATCAATGAAATTGCAACCATATAATAAATCTCAAGTCAAATAGAGGAGAGATATACAACTTCCTTCCATACCACCCTTCACTCCCTTTTCCACCTAAAGGAATAATGAATGCCTCCACTATCCTAAAATACACTAGTGTCAGATCAAATGCACACTTGTTGTTCTGTGGGTATCTTTGGACTCTTACCAAACTCTTAGAAATGCTTGTTGTTGGAAAAGGTGAGGAGGAAGTGATGTTGGGAAACAAACTCATGAACGAAGATATGGTAAGATGTGTTCAGTGATCTCAAGAATTTGATATGCCTAGTCATACTGAGCAGAAAGGAAACAATCGTGATGTGAAGATAAGGCAATCACACGAGTTGAAATCATTCATTTGGTGACTGTTTCAGATTTGGTGTTACTCGAGAATGAGAAACTTTAAAGTACGGGGTGTTTTGATGAGTCCGCATTCATCATGATTTCCATTCACCATCATGGGCCCAATTCAACTCATTACATTCACTTTTATCCCCTAAATATTACAAATTGCAATCTTGCTTCTTGACTAGGATTTCTATGATTTCATGCAGATTGAGCAAGCCATGATGGAGACAAATCTTCAACTGGGTCCACCATCTTGTTGCAGGCCCACCTTCACTCAAATCAGCACCTGCCAACCCTAAATCCTCCATCAATAACCACCTCCATCAACTATGTCAAACCCTAATAGTAGGGCCCACCCACTAGTTTCAGGACCACCTTTCTCAACCCTTTACACCCTTCATCATCAGCACCACCACCACCTGCCCTAACAGTCTTGACCCTAGCGGTTTCCTCCATTCGGTCTGTTAACCCTTGCGGTCTTGACCTTACTCGATCTTGGCCCATGTGGTCTTGCACCTCCGCCCGAGTAGTCTCCAAACCGCTAGGACCCTAGCGGTCCTCAAACCGCAAGGAGTAGGTCGCGCTACCACCACCTTCTGTCGTTGCCTCACGATCCTGCCCTCGTTCCTAAAGTGGTCTTCAAATCGCTAGGACCCCAAGCGGTCCTCAAACCACGATGAGCCCTTGCGATCCTCAACCCACAACAGACTTCAAATGACGCCACCGACCACCGCTCCTTTCCAACGCACAAGGAGTAGCGTCGACGCCACCTGCTTCTCCTCTACACCGCACATGCCTATGACTTCACCTGCAACTATCGCCACACTGGTCCCTGTCGACATCTACGCTAAACGCAAGAAACCCTCACGGTCTAGAGACCATGAGGTGCTGCACCGTGCAAGACCACTGGGCCTCCAAGACCGCATGAAGGAAACTGTGAGGACCCCTTCTAGTTCCACTGAAACCGTGAGGATGTTATCGGTTTCCCAAATCGTGAGAAGGCTCACAAGAGGCAACCGGTCTTCCAAGATTTTTTAAATATGACTCACACCAAAAACGTGAAGACCAATGTCCAAACCAAGTGGGTCTCTATCCAAGTCTATAAATAGGACCAGCAGGGTCCACTTTTAAGGGGGGGGATCCAAGATGCTGCCAGGCTACCTGAACACAGGCCTGACCCCTGTAAAGGGATCCCGATCCATCACTCTTCTCCACGATCCATCTACGTGCATCCATGCTACATACGCATCCAAAGATTGCTCCTTCTACTACAAGAAAGAACGATGATAAGAAAGGAAAGGTGGAGAGAGAGGGTCTATCCTGTCTGTCATGGTGTCCCTCACTCCTCATTTAGATCTGCTCTGATGTGGCATAGAACACTGTATCTTCACTGGGCTGCGACTATCTTCTGCATCATGCTCACGACGGAATCTTCCCTCTCTCTTATTCTTTTAGTTCCTCACATCATGAGCGAGTAGTTTCATTTCATTGGGGTGCGGGGACTATCCCCGCTGCCCATGCTTATATGTCTTTTCATTTTAACATTCCATGGCATGTATGTAACTTTTCATTTCGTTGTTAATCGTCGATGTGTGCTTATAGATTGATCACCTGCTTGTATTTATCTCATTCATACCTATGTTGTTAGAACTTCAATATGTAGGTTTGAATGTTGATTAACGCGGTTGACTCCCTGACTACAAATAGAATGGGATTCCCTGAGGTCGTAAGTGTGTGATCTGTGAGGGGACGAGTCATCTAGCTTACGGTGACGTTTCTGTGTGCCTAAACATCCTAAAGGAGGGCCGCAACTTTAGTTGGATATATGTATCTTCAGAGCCGTAAGTACGTGATCCGGATGGCAATGAGAAACTTGATGCCTAAGGTGATGCTTACGCGAACCTAAATATCCCTCTCGGAGGGTTCACAATAGTTCGGTTTGGATAGTTAGATCTTGCCTGTATGTTTGGTGTTAGGATGTGTTTGCATGCATAGCGGTGGTGAAACTCGGGACCACCCCAGTTATCCCCATCATTAATCTAGATTCAAATTTAATCTTGTACTTTACTTTTTTTCACTTAGTTCTAAATATTAGTCTTACTTGAGCTAGACTAGACTAGCAATGATTCTTAAAAATGTTGTCCTTTGGGATTTCATCCTTAACTATACTGCGATTAGACCCGTCCGCTTGTGGGTGGTATTATTGCACAAGGTTTTGGTTAAAAACTCTGGAATTTCAACCCCGAGTAAATTTGTTAGTGAGATAATAGACCACGTCACTTATGTATGAGATTTTGGCTTGAAACATAGTGTTTGCTTCTTGTCATGGAGAGGTGATTTTTTCCCTAGTTTACCACCTCTCTTTTCTTTGCTACTTCATTTCTCCTTTAGGGGTAAAATCATCTTTTCACATTTATATATCTTTTTGTCTTCCCAATGGATGATCAAGAGTAAGAGCTAGGTGGCCAACTCTTGTTCATCCACCTCAGCAAGGCACAACCAAATTTTAAGTTTATTTATCAACGCAACATTTTTTAGGTTCCACATTGATATAAAAAACTACAAACAATTGTATTAATTCATTACAAACTAAGAAAAGAAAATATTTTTATAGGCATTGGATTTTTGTCCTCCGAATGGGATTATTTTTATCTTCCAATTCAGATATAAAAAATATGTGATTTTTTGAAAGTTATAAATTGATATCAAATAATCTATAAGTCATAAAAATAAAGTAAACTATGGTATGGACTCAGAAAGATATATCTAAAAGAAGGTGTGGTTTTATAACCTCATTCATGGATAATAAAATATGACATTAAGGATTATGAATTTCATAAGAAGCTAACCCCAATTTCATATATGATTTTAATAGGTGTCATGTGACCCTTATGTGGAACAATAGTTGACTTTAGACATATCTCAAACTTATATGAGGTCTGTTGCATTCCACATGAGTCATATTGGAAAATTACTCTCCTATTTCTCTCTCAAACCTTTAAGATGTATTTTTATATTTAAAAATCTCTTTCATGATTCAGTTGGTCCTTGTGGAAATAAATTATAAAATAGATTTTCTAATCTCCTTAATGCTTTGGTTATTCTTGTTGAATCCTATGTTGTATCTTATTCATCCTAGTCCATGTGGTAACCCAATTCAAGGAACTAAACTGAGTGGAACCCTAGACTTTAAGTGATGACCTTTTCTGGTCTTACGATGAATCCTATTTGTGAAAATTAATTAGTTGATCCACTTTTGTGATGGAAATTTCATTAAATATAATTTGTGACCATTGTTTCCATTTCCTTTGCATTATTCCATGCTTTTTGATTCAGTATCCCTAGACATAAATAAATGCCTTAGTTTTTTTGGTATTATTCATGTCCCCAATTTACATTTCCACTTGTAATATATATTAGGGCATGACTTTCCACCCCAAGTGATCCTTTTAACCCAATATTATATTTTTTGTAGTTTGGAAGTACTTCATTCTCTATCAAGTTATGGTCTTTTTCTCTAACCCCAAAACTGACTTCATTTTTGCACTAAGGTTGCACTTATCTCACATGAATGCTAAATTGTTGATTACTTTGATGGTTTGTATGCCCTTTTTTTATTGTTGCACATGTTGATATTTTATTACATGGAAAGTGTATATGTTATATACATTAAATTGTTTCTCCTCCCCACTTTGATGGAAGCCTTGATAATTGTTTTCCTTTTTGCTAATCATGATCAATCTCTATTTATTTGCACATATCGATTTAAATGATGACAACATCCACTTGTTTTCTTTTGTGGGTTATGCTTCCAACCCTCCTTTTGTGAAGGACATGGAGGACTTAGCTTGGTAACCAAAACTTTGCTTAATGATGTTCACTTTTTGAAAATGTACTTGAAGTAGCTCAGACTTCCCTATACTTGTTTCTTGAAATTTTTACCTTCATGTAAAACCCTAAGTGGGAGAAAATTACATAATCTTGTAAATTGTACATGATCATTATATTATATTTCAATGATAAACTTTGTTATTTATGATATCCATTTTTAGAATAAAATTTATTCAACCATTGCGAGAATTTGGTGTTTGTTTGTTATGGATGATGAACCTTGTTTGATTTAGTGAGGGGGGATCATCTCTCGGGTCCTACTCCTTACAACAAGGTATAAAATCCTTGACAATCAGATTCTAACTATTTTAATTTTATCTCCCCAAAGTACTTTTTAGAACCCTTACCCTAAGTACAAACTCATTAATTATGGGTTTACCCTTAGACATATTGATGAGTAAATCCTAATGTAATGGGACCCTTAATATTATTCCTTATGACGTAGGTTAGTGTGTTATATCTCTTTGGATGTTATGAGATTTTACTTTAGGATGGAGATAGGTTATGAGAATGAGCACATAGTAGCGTGCGAAGATGATTTGTGGAGTACCTTGTGACTTGGTTATTAGATTGATTTTGGTCCCTATATTCAGTTTTATATCTCTAGGTTTTTTCATCAAATTATTTTTCTCTATAATAGTATATGTGAAAAATGGTTCTATTTATTTTACCAATGATTTATCAGAATAAGTCATAATGAATATATAAATGAATTATTAGTAGAGAAACCCCACGAATAGTTAGAGTATAACTTTAAACCTAGTTTTGACAGTGGAGTGATGATACTACTACAGAAATGGCTTTTAACATCACTTTTAGAGGCGTCGGTTGTATACAAGAAACTGACGCCTAAAACCTACAACGTCGATTAAATACGAAAACCGACATCTATATGTGAAGAGCGGATAGACATGGTATCACTTTTTATTTAGTGACGGTTCCTCAATAAGCAACTGATGCCTAAAATTGCCCACCAAATCCAAATTTTCTAGTGAAAAAATTACCTCCAAAATTTAACATACGACGTCGGTTGTTGACAAATAAATCGACGACTAAAGGTTTGTCACAAGACAGAAATTGGGCCCATTTTTATCGTTAGGTTTCTTACAATAACTGACGCCGATGTGTTTTCATACACTGTCCCTGTGAACATTTTAACTCCCCTTTGACATCAGTTTGCTAAGTTAAGAGTGAAAACATACCTCTACCAGATCGCCCTGACCCCGAAATAAAGAGTTCCCTTCCCACCCATTCTTTCTATAAGCAATAGCACTCTTCCCTTCCATTCTTTCTTTCTATAAGCAATAGCACTCGGCGTACCAAACTCAAACTAATGACTATGGTCATAATTCGAGAATATTTTTTTTGTCAGCATATGTAGATGGATGTCGGTTTTTCTAGTTGAAACCGACGACTATCATTAAATATAGGTGTCCATTTTTTTGTGGTAACTGACGCCTATTGTGTTTTCACATGCTGTCCCCGTGAAAAATCCCCCCCCCCTTTGGCATCAGTTTGCTACGGAAATCAACGACTATGGTCATAATTCGAGAACATTTTTTTTGTCAGCATATGTAGATAGACGTCGATTTTTCTAGTTGAAACCGACGACTATCATTGAATATAGGTATCCATTTTTTTGTGGTAACCGATGCCTATTGTGTTCAACATCGGTTGTTATAAATAACCGACGTCTATTCTTAACTTAATAGCACCCGTGTGAGCCATACTCTTCCACTTTCTCTATTTCATTCCCAATTATTGAGGTTAGGTCTCTGGCAATTTCTCTCTCCCGCTGATCTTTTTGCCATTGTTGTGCCTGCCCTACTGCCGCTGCGCCTGCCACTGCTCCTGGAGCTCACCAGCCGCCACTACTAGACTGCTACTTCTGGAGCTCACTGACTGCCGCTACTGGAGCTCTCACCGCCATTGTTGGAGGTCTGCTGCCACTGCTGGAGGTCTGTCGACACTGCTCGCCTACATCTCCATTGCCGCTGCTAAAAGGTGTTCTTCCTCCACTACTTCGCCACTACAGCTATATGAATGTCTAGTTGTGTATATTTGGGAGTTATCAGGAACACCTAAATGAATGTCTAGTTGTGTATCTAATTTGGATGTATATGATGAACCCAGATTTAGAGAGGACATGGTATAGTATTTTCTTAGGATGGTGAAAGATTTTCAACCTTGTGTATCACATGGGATTCTTATCCTCAACACAAGGGGCTCCAATGCATCTAATGCCTTAAATGGAAGACTCGAATGATATAAATCCCAACAAAGTAGGTAGAAACCACTTATATTCAGATCTTAATAATTCCATGAAGTGTACATTATCTAACTCTGGAAAAGTATGTGTATAATGTGGGATTAGTTCCATATAATGGTTCTATTTTAGTAAGTCTATTCCCAAGGTCTGTGTGTGACAGAAAATCTCTTTACTCTATGTCAAATTCAAATTTTACTCACGATTATCAATGTATAGTCACTCTCCTAAACCATAATTTCCTTTCGGTCTAACTTTCTTGATGAGACTTATTCCAACTGAACTCCTATATCATGCACAATGACATTTCCTAATTGAACCCTAGGTTTCTCAAGTTGAATGCGATTTTGAGGTTTTTTACCCATAGATTATAATTATCATTATAACAATCTGGAAAAATGTTGCTTTTGTTATATATTGGGCATGCTACTTAATTTTCTATGGTATAGCTACCACGAGTTTTGTTACAAATATCTGAATATTAGGTTAAGGACATGTTTTTATTGTGACATGTTGAGTTTTTTGCTATGTTATACCCACTACAATTTGTGTTATAAATAATACATTGATTAATTTAGGAAACATTGATATGTTGTTATGGCTATCCACAAGTGTTTTTATAAGAAAATTGTGTGTTGAATGGGGTTGTGAATAAGGGACTGGTGTTATATTTTGCTGGCCTAGAAACCCACCCAAGATTTACTCATTAGGAGTAAATCTTGGATAGTCCCCGGTTTGGGACTGTTCTTGAACACCTAATCTCACTTAGGATGTAAGTGTATAATGTGCATTGGGTTTTCAAGAAAATTTTGGTAGCATTTCCCCGCTTGTTCTCTAAGTACATATGTACTTGGAGAACAACGGGGATATGCTGCCAAAATTTTCTTGAAAACCCAATACACATTATAAACTTACTAGTGAGATTAGGTGTTCATAAATGAGATAGGTGGTACATATTTATTATATATAAGACCTTAAACCATAAAGTTTTAACCATAAACTCTAATCTTTTAACCCTACACCCTAATCTTGTTCAAATATATACTTGTTTTATCTTTGATCATAGAATGGACAGATCATGAATGTTTATTCCAAATCACTGCAACCCAGAGTTTATTTTTGGTCTTGATCAATTTATTAGATTTGCCGAGGAACATAGGAAACAACCTAGGGATAGGTTCTACTGTCCATGTAGGCATTGGGGTAACAACTTGAAAGTCAGCACTGGTGACGAAATCAAAAGTCATGCCATGTGCAATGAGATTGTACAAGGCTATACAGAATGGCACTGGCATGGAGAGATTTCAAACCTGAAATCAGTGGATGTCGATAGCAGTGCTTGTGTGGAAGAAGAAATTGCCTCCGATGACGTAGATGTGAACGAACTAGTTCTAGTAGACATTGTTGATGCGATGTTGGATAGTTGTATGGTAGAGCACATCGATCCACCTCCCATGTTTAGAAACATTGTGCATGATGTTAGGATATTATTATACACAGGTTGTAACTTTACAAAGCTTAGCACTATGTTGAGATTGTAGAAGCTTAAAGCTAACAATAGATGGAGCAACAAAAGCTTCACATCATTGTTGTCTTTGTTGAAAGAAATTCTTCCTGAAGGAAACGAGCTGCCAATCTTAACATACTGATTAAAGAAATTGTTGTGCCCAATGGGAATAGAGGCCAATAAGATACACGCATGCCCGAATGATTGTGTATTATTTTAAAAGGACTATGTGGATTTGAAAGATTGTCCCAAATGTGGTGCGTCAAGGTATAAATTGATGACTTCGGGGGAGTCCAAAACTGGTTCTCCTACCAAGGTGATGTGGTATCTACCTATAATACCACGGTTTCAATGCTTGTTTGCCAATCTGATAGAGGTGAAGAATTTGAGGTGGCATGCAGATGTTAAGAAAAATAATGATGGGATCCTACGACATGCGTCTGATTCCCCATAGTGGAAGAAGATTGATTTATTGTACCCTAAATTTGGTGAAGAAGTCAGGAATCTAAGACTTGGGTTTTAAACAGATAGGATGAATCTGTACGAGACATTGAGCAACCAACATAGCACTTGTCTAGTTATGCTTGTTATATATAATCTTCCTCCCTAGTTGTGTATGAAAAATAAGTACATTATGTCGTCGTTGTTGATATCGGGCCCTAAACAACCTGGAAATGATATCGACGTTTATCTTGAACCTCTAATTGATGATTTTAAGAAACTCTGGGGTGAAGGTGTGATGACCTATGATGCTTCACGAAGAGAGACATTTTGTTTTCACGCTATGTTATTTTGCACTGTGAATGACTTTTTAGCATATGGGAATTTGTCTGGATATAGTGTCAAAGGATCTAAAGCGTGTCCTATATATGAAGAGAACACTGATTCAATACGTCTAAAACACGGCGACAAGACTGTATATCTTGGTCATCGAAGGTTTCTTCCAAAAGTCCATCTGTATCGTAGGTTGCGTAAAGCATTCAATGGACAGAATGGGGAACAAAGTGCACCTAAATCTATACCAGGGGAGGATGTTTATGAAAGAGTAAAAGTCTTTGCCAATGAATTTGGTATGAGATCACAATGTACGATGGCCACACGGAGTGAAAAATCTTTATTCAAGAAGTCAATATTTTTGGATCTTCCTTATTAGTGTTCTTTGGCAGTCAGGCATTGTATCGATGTCATGCACATTGAGAAAAATATTTGTGATAGTGTCATCGATACTCTGTTTAATATACCAGGTAAGACTAAAGATGGGATAAAATCCAGAATGGACCTACGTGAAATGGGAATAAGGACATAATTAACAGAAGTAGTTAGTAGCGATCGGAGAACATACTTACCTCCCTCTTGTTACACGTTGTCGAGAAAGGAGAAGAAAGCTTTTTGTGAATGCTTGGTAAATATTAAGGTGCCACAGGGTTACTCATCCAACATCTATACATTGGTATCAATGAAAGGTCTGAAGTTGATAGGTCTTAAATCTCATGATTGTCACACTCTAATGCAATAAATATTTCCTGTGGCAATTTGATCTATATTGCTGAAGCATGTAAGGTTTGCAATCACCAGACTTTGTTTCTTTTTCAATAGTCTATGCAGCAAAGTTATTGACCTTGATACTCTCGATAAATTGCAAAGAGAAGTGGTTGTTACCCTATGTCAGCTTGAGATGTCTTTTCCTCCTTCCTTCTTTGATATCAAGGTACATCTTGTTGTCCACTTGACTAGGGAAGTGAAAATGTTGAGACTAGTTTTCTTGCATTGGATGTATCCCTTTGAACGATACATGAGCATTTTTAAAGGTGATGTTCAAAACCGTTTTTGGCCTGAAGGGATTATTATTTAGGGTTATGTGGTGAGAGAGGTTATAGATTTTTGCAATGACTTTCTGAGTGGTAATGACTCTCCTGTTAATGACAAGAATATTGAGGAGCATTTTAGCAAAGGAATTTTGGGATTACAGATGAAAGTAATCAACCGTGAGCAGTTGGAACAAGGTCACTTGTATATTTTACACAACATCGATGAAATGAGTGTTTATAACGAGGAACATACCAATTTCATCAAGAGACAATATCCTCAAGCCAATTCAATGTGGCTTGCTAGAGAGTATAACAAGACATTTATTAAGTGGTTTGATGATAAAGTCTTACATCAACTATCTCAAACACCATATAATCTTACTGAAACTATCAAATGCATCACCTTTAAGCCAAAATTGAATGTTATGTCTTATGAAGGGTTTGACATAAATGGATTCTCATATTACACAAAGCGTCAAGATGATAAGAGTGTCATCCAAAATAGTGGGGTCACCCTTCAAGCATCTTCATTGTTTTTTGCAAGTACAAAGGATGAGAGTCCACGTGAAGCTAAAATGTCATATTACGGTGTCATTGAAGACATATGGGAGTTTGACTACGTAGATTTCAGAATTCTGCCCTTTAAATGTAATTGGGTTGATAACACGAAAGGAGTTATAGTGGATGAATTAGGTTTCACATTAGTGAACTTTGAAAAGATTGGTGAGAAGGGTGAACCATTCATATTGGCATCATAGGCAAAACAAGTATTTTATATCAATGATCCAATAAATGATAAATGGTCAGTTGTTCTTCATGGTAAAAGACAGTTCATTGAAGATCCTATAGATGAAGAACAATACTATGATAAGTATGATGACTCCAGTCCATTCTCAGTTGGGTTGGTAACACCACCAAATATTGAAGCTAATGATGACTTGTATGTGTGCGGAGATCACAATGAAAGATTGTTAATTGATAAAAGATCGCAATATTAATAGCATGCATGTTTATATTTTTTATATGTTTTATTTTTTTGAATGTGAACTTTACAATGTGAATTACTTTACAATGTTAATGTGAACTTTAAAATGTGCATTTGAACTTTCAGGTGGCTGAGCATTCTCCTGATGACCGTGCTGATGATTACCGTGAGGGTGAGGATGTCAATGTGCCGCCTCATAATGTAAGTTTTAAAAATATATCCCTGAGGTTTCTATCTATATCTTCATTTATAATTATGTCCTGTAAGTGTGTTTTTTTGTCAAATTTTAGGTTGTTGATGTACCCCCTGAATTATATTGGGGCACTTGATGAGTAGTAAAAAAAATTGAGAAAGTGAGGGGCATCACAATGATGAACAAGTTACTACAACAAAGGGGCAACGGACCCAAATTGGTTGTGGATTTTGATCATGCAGGAAATCTAGTTGGAATGAACCGCAACTCATTTATTTCATATCTTGGGGTTCTTACTCACAGCCATTGTAGTCTTATTTTTTAATCCTGGAATAAAGTTCCTAAGGGGAAGAAATACTTAGTATGGAAGGAACTATGCATGAGTTATTATTATTTGCAATTGTATTTTTGTAGATTACTAATATATAGGATACTAGTTAATAGAAATTCTATTTTGCAGAGTATATTTGATCTGGATGAAAAGCTGCATCGTAAATGCGTGATGCAACACTGTGGGAGGGTCCTAAAGAACTATAGGACAAATCTCACCCAAGATTACACACGTGATGCTGAGAGGAGGTTCTTGATTGATTTCCAATTCTAGACATTGATCAGTTTTTTACTAACTCTACACTAATAATTTTTGTTTTTATTCTCTTTAAAAAATAAATTTAGGCAGAAGGCATCCACTGAGAAATGGAACTACCTGAACACAAAGACTGGGAGGAGTTTGTTACCCAAAGAAAAATGGATGAATTCAAGGTATTAAGCGTCACTCCTAATTTAATTAATATACGTTCTTATGTATTCTCCTAATCAAGATTAACCTTTAGTGTTACTAACCAAATCAATGTGCTTACTAACAAGGCTATCAGTGATGCTCAAAGAGCAAGGCGTGCACTGAATGTGCATGACTACACAATGGGTCCATGAGTCTATGCATGCTTTTGCCAAAGACTATAGGCTGAGTCTATTGCTCAGTCTGCTGCCACTCAGGAGTCCTCTACTATTGATCCTGCACCTCTACCTCGCCATGCTATGTGGATAGTTGGGAGGCAAAATAAGAAGGGAGATATAACGAAGCCTGCATTTGTTGAGGCAGTTGCAAAAATGGTAAAATTCAACTCTTAGAGCAATCGATCGATATTGATTATTGTTATGTTTACTTACCAATTTCTATTGATGGCGATTAGCGAGAGTTGAACAAGTAGAGGAAGGAAGGCAAGTTCATCCCTGAGGGCACAAGGAATGAATTGACAGTTGCTCTAGGTAACCCAGAGCATCCTGGACATCTTAGGGGTGTAGGCACTGGTGTGGGAATCAAAGCATTATTTGGGACATCCCAGTGCAAACTTGTCCTAAAAGAGGGACTTTCACAAGTTGAGGTAACCTATTCTTTTTTTAGAATGTTATTGCAAAAGGGAATTCAATAATCAATAGTTATGTTTCTTTTATCCATGTATAGGTAGATGAATTAATTGAGAGGAAAGTCCAAGAAGTAATGGTGAAGTGGTAGACATCTCAGACGGACACTCAAAGGATACCTTTGACGTGTCGTGCTTCTATTACTCCTACTGTAGAGGTTGGGAGTAATCATGTAGACCCACCACCTAGCACATCCTCTTTAAGTATTTTTATGACATAGTAGCTAGTCTTTTCAAGATGATATGTTTATGTATATATGAATATAGCATTCTTTACGTAAATTTGTAGGGGTTGAAGCTATGTCGTATAAAAAGTCAAGAATATATTGTTGTAGAGGCACAAGCTTACCCAACCATTCCAGGGGAGATGTTTCATGGGACTCCAGTACCAACTGGTGCGGTTCATGTGAGCCTAATACATATACTCCCCGATTGGAGGGATCTTCAACTGCCATATGCCCACCCAGATTATGAAATGCTTAGTGAGGTAGAAGGTGGAGTGATAATGTGGCACAAAGTGGATGTCGTCTGTACTAATATTGTATGATAAATTTACATTACGTTGATTTGTTAGTGTATGTATATATGAGTGAATTGATCTGAAATTATATATACAGGTCAAAAGACGACACCCGCTACATCTCGGCCTCCACCTCCATCTCCTCAACTACCAAATTGGCTTCCAAGGGACCTACATGCCTCGTTAGGTCCTAATTGTAGGGGTATGTCAGTATGGATTGGCGAACATGATCGAAATTGCCATATAATGTTACATTTCTGGAGGATGTTGTAGGTCAATCATATGATAACAATCTATTGATACAAGTTTTACATATGTAGTAATGTATAGGTATTAATGCAGGTCAATCATATGAAAACAAGATATTTATACAAGATATTTTGGAGTTGTTTCATTATGATTGGTTGAACACATCTATATTAGAGCTGTGGATATGGTGAGATCTTGTTTATACATCTGTATACCTTGTTTTATATACAGTGATCTGGTTTCTTATATATTAAGGTATATGTTATACATGTTTTGCAGCCACTTACACACGATACATATAGATTTTGCATTTTCCCATGTGGGATTTTTGGTTCCATCTTTGATTAGTCTTGTAGATACAGACTCTTCTTTAGTTACTTCATACTACTGTGCTGCTTTTGAATATTTTGGTAAAAATAAGAAGACAGTGATAATAGCTCCATTCAATGTCGAGTAAGTTTACTTTGCTTATAATTTAGACTTAAGAAAATTACATTTTTATAGTGGATTTTGAGTTATTAATTTTTAACTTTCTTACATGTAGTGGTAGGCATTGGGAGTTACTAGTTATTGTCCCAAAGATGTTCACTATCTATTATCTAGATCCTACAAGGAATGAATTGAATATATTATATGGATACATAATGAAAATGCCATTTTTTTCATGAGAAATATTTCATATTTTTATATACGTTAACATATGTTATTACATTACTATTTAATTATGCAATTTAATGTGTTACATTAACATGTAGGGCTTTAAAAGAGTTCAAAAAAGTTGGAGGAAAGGTCCCCAGGAAAAAGAATCAGCCACTCATTTGGGAGAATGTGAAAGTAATTTTTCGACTCCAATATATATTTTATTTATGTGAATTGTGCTTATTTGTATTTTTCAATATTTTGTATGTTTCAATTTATAGTGTGCTACACAAGACAACGATTGGATATGTGCCTACTATGTGATTAGATTTATGGACCTAATAATCAAATATTCTGCAATGGAAATCGATACTATACAGAAGGTATTATATATAGTCTCATTAAATAATATGAGATATATCAATCTTATTATATATTATTAATTATATATATACGTCATTCTCTTTGCAGGTGTTTAAAACAGACTTCAACATAGGTGGAAAGTTATTAGATGTACATACTCCCTATACGAGGGAGGAATTAGATGTTGTAAGAGAAGAATGGGCAAAAGCCTTACAAGTAGTGGGAATTTTTAAATATAATTGGGGCTCTGATGACAATGATGACGATGATGAATAAAGAATGATATTTCTAAACTTTGTTCTCATAATTATTTTTGTGTGAATGTGAATGACTTTTTTTGAATTGTCATATGTATGAATGTGAATGACTTTTTCTGATCAATACATGAATGTCTGAATGTGAAAAGAGATGAAATGAATAGAATTGAATGTGATTGTAAATGACGTTATAGGTTTCTACATGTATCTGATCAATACATGTGTCTGAATGTGAATAAATTTGTAGGTTTGTGGCCTGGTGTTGGCTGATATCAATGGAGGTTGTAAACTTGCAGTTTAAAACTGAACTACAGGTTTTGCATCCTGCTAACCAGCCATACAGCAGGCCTGCAAACTGATGAGAAAAAAAATCAGAACATAGGCATCAGTTATTTGTATAAAACTGGAAACAACGACATATGACGTTGGTTATTAGCAAAAAAATGACGTCTCTTCCATGGCTGGTGTCAATATTTTGTAAGAACTGAAACCTATTGTGGCTAGGTACCACGGCCATGTTGGGAAGCATGACCGTGCTGGCAGGGATATGGTGTCGGTTATTGTTTGATAACCATTGTGTTTAACCATGATATAGTGTCAGTTTTCTTTACTAACTGACGCTTATAGTTCCCTTACTGGCGCATTTTCGGTGGCGGGAAGGGTTATGGTGTTGGTGTGTGTTTAATAATCGACATCTGTGATCATGATATTGTGTCAATTTTCATTAAGAACCGACGCTTATAGTTCCCTTGCTGGCGTGTTTTTAGTGGCGGGAAGGGTTATGGCGTCAGTTAGAAACCGACATTGAAGGTGTCAACCTTTAGCGGCACCCACTTGGGTGTCGCTTGGAAACCGACGCTAAAGGCTCTAAATAACCGATGCCAAAGACCTTTTCTACAGTAGTGTAACTCAGGAAAATGAGGCTTGTACTAAAGGTTAGGCCATATCCTTTTGTTTCCCTTAAGTTGTAGTAAGTTGTACCCAATGACTTTATGGATTCTCATGGAACCTTAGGATTTTTAGGTTAAACTCCTAATAACCTAAATCTCAACCCTTAGGAGGATAAGATCTTCTAGTTGGAGGCATGATTTATGTATATCCTAAATATACCCCTATGTTAGACCTATAACTATAATACCTTGAAAGAGTTTCTTAGGTAAAACAATTTTATGGGGTGGAGTCATTTAACCTATAATCAGGATGTCAATTTATCTTTAAGGTTATTTGCTCATAATAATGAAAACATTAACTAACTTTTTACTAGATTCCCCAATTAATGTCGGATGGACAAAATAATCACTTAACTAAGTTAACAAATGAACTCTTCTAAGTTGACCATGTGAATGATAATTTATTAATTAAACAAAGTTTTGTAGAATTAATTTTCACTTACTAATTATCATAAGTGAGCATAGTTGGTGTTTAAAAATCTATATGATATAAAAGGATCAAACATGTTGCCCCTTTTAACCAATTTTCTATAGAATTAATGAACCTAGGTTGAACACAATAGGAATGTAACTTGATGAATTTTTAACTTTGATCCACATGATTATAGTAAATTGAATTGTAAATAAATGAAGTGTACATTAATCCTAATATGTATGGTTAATGTGTGCACTAAAATTCTGGATAATTCATTCATTAAGCTGCATATGATATGCTATGATGCAAAAAAAAAATCATTAGTGGGATGTTCTTCTTAACTAAGCACTAATCTTATACCTTAACTTTAATTTGATATAAGGACTATAAGAATAAGTAATGACACACATGATAAAAAATTCACCATGGTAAAATTCATGTATATACCCAACTTAAGAGCTTGTCCTAATATTCAGAGGAAAAGAAAAATATTTATTTTTTATATACCCTTGAAGTACAAACACATGTAATATTAAAATAAAAAATGAAAATATAAAAAGAAAATGATGATGAAATTGTCATCACAAAGTAAGTAACCTTAAAAGTGTAATATTTTTAGGGAACCCTGGTATTTGTATAACTCTTTTACCTTAACTCGAGTGAGAGAAATCTAGTAGAGACAAGATGCTTGGACTGACATGGTTACATCTTAGTCAATTATTGACTTTATACACTTTGTTTTGGTTTCTTGGATTTGAGAAGAAATCCTTAATGAGGGAGTATTGCAACATACTGAATCCTAATCAGTAATTTTAATCTCTTAACTATTTGTTTTAGATTTATTCCTAATCCTTTATCTGTGACTTAGATGGAAAAAGAGTACATTATATGCTTATAGACATCATGTTTAGATAAATGTCCATTCCTATGTGTCATTTGAGTAATTGGATCTCTTATACTTTCAGTAAGGGCTAGGATACAAACTCACAATCTAGTATATTTTAATTTTAGTAATGACTACAAAACCTTCCAAGACTTTATTAACTATAAAATTAAATATAATATATGATTCATTATCCTTATATATAGAGTAGTTGTGTAAATTATAGATTTGGGATAAAAGTTGTGAAATAATTATTTAGTAGTCTTAATAAATGAAAGTCTATAACAAAATTTGAGTGTTTCCTTTCTTGGTTGTCTTTAGAGGTTGGTATTCATATTATTGGAACAAATAGCATGATTGGAAAACTAAGTTGTTTTTATTTTCAAGAAGTTGAAAATAAATATACTTAAGGATATTAGGAGTGAAAATGAGAATGTTACAGAAATATGATTGACCATACTCCCCTCATGAGTGGATAATCTTCAATTGTTCAAAAATTCCAAATATAGTAAGTGAATATACAATATCATATATTTTCTATATATAATTAAAAAACACTAACATATATTAAATAATTCATCAAATAATCCCAAAATAAGAAAATAATGCAAAATCATTTTACACCTACATTAATTACTATCGTTATCTAATCTGTTAGATAATATGAGATTCCACAAATATATTATAAAAGGAACTAACAAGATAATGTAAAAAGGACTCAAATAAATTAAAGGACCTATTAAGTGTGTCTAAATGTGGAAACTAATTCGGTATTTGAACTGTACATGTCTTAATTGGAATGTGTGTTGATTTCCATTTGGATTGGAGTCATCTAGATACCTAAAATAAATTAGGAAGGAAAAGGAGTTTAAAATAAATCTAAATGATTAATATAAATAAATGAATTAAATTTCTTAAGTTCGTGAATTTTTAATTCTAAATTTTGTAAAGCTCTTACGTTGAAGGCCATGATTTCTCATTTGGAGTAGATGTGTGGCAATTATCCATCATCAGATCTTGATCTAAGGTAAAGAATAATTTCCTACTATGAGATAATTTCCCTTTTGTGCACATAGTAGATGTGACTAAACCAATGTTTTCCTATCCATGTTTCTCTCTCCTCTCTCCATGAAACTTCAATGTATCTTTTCTATTGCATCTCACTTGTGATTTTTTGCACTCCTATCCCTAGTTTCCATATCTCTGTTCTCTCCAATCAAAAACCCCTAAGTTATCTCCATCTCCCCCTCTTAGATGAAACTTATAGACCCTTCACCACCACATCTTATTTATACCCAACCAGCTAGAAATCTTTGCCAAACCATCAACAAATATCCTCCTCCTACAATTGAGTGCACAATCCTTTACATAAATGATGTGAATAGCCTTGTTGTCACCTCTACAACAATACAAACCACCACAATTCAATTTACTCCCAATAAACATCCACATGAAACATTATTTATAATCTAAACCACTCGAGGCTTGGTTTGAACCTTGCTACTTGCCACAAACTTGTCTTCCTTTCTTCCGATGACCTCCATATAAATATTTTCTCTGTGGTTTCTAGACCATAGAGATACCTCCTTAAACTTCATTTTTCTTCCTCGATACTCATACTACTCGCAATTACCTTGTTTCTTTCTTGATTTTACATTTCACATTTCTGAGTTCCTGACTTAGTTTTGCACCAACCATGGCATTATTTTGGGTTATTCTTATCCCTTTCAACTTGAGGTTAATTTCTTTGTGTTCTTAGTACCCTACGAAGTCATCGTGTATGTTTTCTTGGTCAATCCATGCTTCTTCTCTAGTTTGCAATCTCCTTTAATGGTCGGTCATGGAATAAACCGTTCTTCAGATACTAGCCACCACAGAGGTTGTTCTTGTGGTCTTTGTGACCAAAGAGTCTCAAGGAACTCAATTCTGATGCCTTCTAGTCGAGTTTTGAAGAGCCTAAGGAATGGGTCTGTGGCTTAGAATGCATGGGTTGTCCATTGATTGACCTCAAATTGTGCGTCTGATAGGGAGGTGGATTCAGAAGGAAACGAACCTTTAAATTTAAAACCCGAAACCTTCAAGGACCCCCGCAACTTTAGTACGAGATTGAAGTAGATATACGGGATTGAACACAGGGATGTGCTGACGTTTAGGATGCTTGGGATTTCATTCTTAGGTCAGATAAGCTAAGATGATAGTCGAGAATGTAAGGGGCTAGAACAAACTAGAAAGTTGTCATGAATTAAAACAAAATAAAGAAAATAAAATAAAATAGAGTCTGTAGGATTCTACTAATCAGATAGAAGGAGTTCTCGACTATGTAGCCACAAGTCTGGCAGTCTATGCACCTGTTCTCGGGCGTAGACGACCCTCGAACACCTTAGCAAGCAATCCACATTCAAACATATATAGTACATACTGTGGTATCTATTCCTGGGGGGTCATCACACTCACTCTCACGTAGTGTGACTAAAACCCATCAATGATATGAAACCTCTCTCGATGTTGACAATCCAACAGCCTAGAATATTCTAGGTACCCTCTCAGGTCTAGGATATTCTAAGATATTAAGAACAGACTACCTTGGCCCGTCCTCCTCTCAGATTCTGAGCCAGACTATCTTCGCTTGTTTATTTCTACAACAAATCTCTCAATATAGGCAGAAATAGTAGATCAAGCAAGAAAGAGAGCAACCAAACTAGCAATCATAACCAGAAAGAGGAGATAGAACATAAAACATGCTAGATCTGAAATAAAACTACTTGCTTAAGGTAAAAGTACATAAATGTGCCCAAAACGGGCTACATAGCCAAGAAGGAGCTCAACTAGCCATGGACAAACATAGTTGGTACCAAACAAAGATGGAAGAACATCATTTGTACATAAACAAAGGAGAGCAGTAGAAGAAAGGAGAAGAAGAATAGATTTCGCCTGTAGAGGAGAGGTGACACTTGCTCCTTAGCCTCCGTATAGACCAGATCTTGTCTTTTGGGTCATCCTCCTTGATCTTCTGGGCTCCTTGTCCTCCTTACTCTCTAGATCTGCCCTGAAAAGTAGCTTGGTTGGTGGATGGGGGTGGAAGATGATGGTGTGGACATTCTCCTTCTCTCAAAGAAGATGGATCCTCAATCTTCTCTCTCCTCAGCTTTTACCTTTGGAGATCTAAGACTAGAGGTGGAAGATGGTTGGGAATGGAAGCACGCTTAAGAGACGGGCATAGAACAAGCACTTCAGCCTTCTCAGACCTCCAGACTCATCCACGGGGCTCTGGGAACCTCACCATGTCAGAACCACAAGGTGGAAAAACTCCTAGGTCAGATACCCTCTCCAGGTCATGAGGGGTGTGTATTTATAGGCTTAGATCACCGACTTAGTGTCGTGGTCAAGGTATGCACTGGCTTAACTTCACGGTCGTGGTCACGGTCGTGGTCGCGGTCGAGGTCACGGTCACGACCGAGGTCACGGTCGCGGTCGAGGTCGCGGTCGAGGTCGAGGTTGCAGTCGCAGTCGAGGTCGCAGTCGAGGAGGATGTACCTTGGTCGCGGTTGAGGTTACTTCTTCTTGGCCACAGTCGTGGTCGAGGAGGATGTACCTCGTTCATGGTCGAGGTTACTTCTTCTTGGCCACGGTCGCGGTCAAGGAGGATGTACCTCGGTCGCGGATGAGGTTACTTCTTCTTGGCCATCTCCTAAGCAGGTGCACATAGTGTGATGCTTAGTCCACCGCGGTCGTGACAGATGTGAGTCTAGCTCCTGTAAAAACTCTGTTGGGGAGAAATCATGGAGAATAGATGTCTTTTCAGGTTCGGTGTTTATTTGGCCCAAAATTAGCTAGTTGAGCAACTTTATCTAAGAAAAGATATAAATGACTAAAAGATAAGAAACATGGGTTATTTTGGGCATATTAAGGCTATAGTGACACAAAACCATAAATAAATACTTTGCATAAATGCGTAAATTTGGGTGTTATCATCCATCCTGTGAGAAATGGACAACATTGTGTTGGTAATGTTTTTCCCTAGTTTACCCCCTCTACGTTCTTTTTTAATTCATTTTCTCTTAAAGGGTACCATCATATTTTCACATTTTGATATTGTTTTATCCATGCACCATGGATAAACATGACTAAGATCTAAGCGCCATTGATGTGGCATGTTTCAGGTTCCTCATTGGTTAGAAACTACAAAAAAATATATTAAATTGATACATAGTGAATAAAATTAAATAAAATAAAATATTTATTGGAATTTTGAGATTTTTATCCACCCACTAGTATTTGTTTCATCGCATAACTCCAATACATAAAATACGTGATTTTGAAATATTTTTCTAATTGAGAAGAAGTAATAAAGTTCATATTTAATAAACTATAAGTTGTAAGAATAAAATTAAATAGGCTATGGACTTGACAAGATATAATCAATATGTTTTAAAAACCTAATTAATTAATAGCAAAAAGTTGATTTTTAAAATTATGAAATTAAAAATAAGTTAACCCTAATTTCATATATGATTTTTGACCTTGATATCAGATAAGGGATGACTTTGGACATATTTAGACTTGATATGAGGTATGTAATATTCCCCATTAGTGATATTGATAAATTACTCTCTTATTTCTCTCTCTTGAACCTCTATGAGGTATTAGTATATTAAAATTTCTCATTTGTTATTTGATTTGTCTTTGTAAAACTAAATTATTGAAATAGATCTTCTGTTGTCCTTAACCTTTTGGTCATGTTGTTGGATCATAAATTATATTTTATTCATCCTAATCTATGTGGTAAACTAATTTGAGTAATTGAACTAAGTGAAACCCAAAATATCAAGTGATGGCCTTTTGTGGTCTTATGATGAATCCTATTTGTGGAAATGAATTAGTTGATCCACTTTGTGTTGGGAATCTTAATAGATATATTTTGTGACTATAATTACACATGCCTCTACATTAGTATTGCATTCTTATGGCATCTGTAGTGCAATAGTTATTGAAATGCTTTGATTTTATTATTTTATCCCCCTTTAAGAGTGTGCTTTCCACTCATATTATATATCCAAGCATGCCTTTCTATCGTGGATGTTCCTTTCCACTATATATTATATTATGAGAGTTTGCAATATATCATTCTTTATTAGATTATGGGCTTTTATCCTAAAGTCCAGTGACTTTACATTTACAATAGTGTTGTGCGTATTTATGTGCATGCTAAATTATTGCTTACTTGGTGGTTTGTATTCCTTCATTTATTTTTTGTACTTATGTATCACATGTTGATATTTTGTCATACAAAAACTACAACTTTTTTGTACTTCAAATTATTTCTTTTTGATATCCATTTGGATGTTTTCTTTCCCCCTTTGATGGAAGCCTCGACAATGTTTATTGTTAGTCTTTTTCTCTAATAATGTTCAACCTCTATTTATATGCAAATACCAACTTTTGTGATAATAAAATTCTCGTGTCTTCTTTTGTAGGTTTTGATTCCAACCCCTTAGGTGAAGGACATGTAGGACTTGGCATGGTGACCATGACTTTGCTTGATGAAGTTGACTTTTGGGAGATGGTCTTGAAGTAGCTCACTCTTTCTTCTAATTATTTGTTTAAGTTGTTACCTTCATGTAAAGTTCCAAGTGTGGAGAGGATTACATAATTGTATAAATTTTAAATGGTCATTATATTTTATTCTACTAGTATAGATTGGGGTTAACAATACCTATTTATGTGAGACTAATAAAAAAATTCCATTCATTGTTAGAATTATGTTTGTTTTATTATTGATGATGACTCTTATTTGATTTAATGAGGAGTGGATCCTCTATTGAGTCTCATTCCTTGCAATTTTCATCTTTGATGTAGTTTTGACTAGGCGTAAAATTTTTATTATAATTTATTTTATTTATACTATTTTTGTTGTTTGAAATATGCATTTGGCTACACTACAAAAGTAAATATGCTTTTGTGTTATCATTCATATAAAAAAGATATAATATGAGTTTCAATTATCATATAGTTATCTTGTAAATAATGTAATAATTTAAATTTAGTGTACTTAACATTCAAAAATTTTACCACAAAAATATGACTTTATTTTACAAACTTATGTTATGCTATATTTTGTTTTTTTAAGAAAATTGTAGTCAATTAAATTATATGAATTCAAAATCATGCATTATCTTTAATTGACTCTCACCTCATATTTCGAGCAATTGTTGCGTAATTTATAGTAATTTTTTGTCTCTTTCGGTCACAGTTGTGTTCTTGAAATGACATACTTCAACAAGTAATTCTTCCAAACAAATAGGCACACCAAGTCTCATTTTACTTATGACTATGCATATCTCCCTCTTTCCAATCTCCATAATGCCTTCCTTCTACTTCAGCTTTTTGTGTGTAAACTATTTTGTCTTTCCTTTTTCATTCATGCAACTAAGGTTATTTAGAAAAGAACTTAACCTATATTCTATATTGTTGGAAGATTTATAATAAATACAACCAGTCACTCTTCCATTTAGTACAAGTGTTAAAACTAATACAAAATAATTTTTTGTCTCGATAACATAAATTGTATTTGTAGTAAACAATAATAGTAGTGAAATTTTCTCATATCATGGTTTGACTCAAATGTAGTTATTCATTACTCATCACTGTGTGAAACAAGATAGAGTGACAATTTACAATTTTTCTAGCTAATCAAGCAAAATGTACTTACTCTCTTCAAAAACCAAAATATCAATCTCTATGTAGTAGCATTGATTCATTGTAAAATCAAATAGATAAAATAAGATAATACATTAGATGATATAATGTAAAACATATTCTTGTTAAGCACCTGAATAAATAAAGTTAAGCACAAACTATTCCTAAATGGATAACTACTTTTTTTACTGAGTAAGTAGGTTGTTAGAAAATCATCGAGTGGTACTACTACATAGATGCTAAAACATGAAACGCATAGAAAATTAAATTTATTCTAATAATTTCGTCAAATTAAATGTCATGAAAAAAACATAACAACAAACTTCAAAGTCATACATAGAGAGATCCTACTCATTGCATATTATGATTCTTTTATCGGGGGAACCGTCCCCGTAGATGAGCTGCTTTTGTGACCAACACAAACAACGTAAAACTTTTGATTTTGGAGGTGACTACTGGATTTCGAACCCGGATTTCTTTGTTAGATGACATATCAATTATATTATAATAATTTGGTCAAACATAATATTATGTTTGAAAAATGTAACATCAAATTTTAAAGTCATAAAAAATCTAATCATTGGATATTATTTTTTTTATTGTTACTATAAAAGGAACCGCTTCCATAGATGGGTCATTTTTGTGACCCCCAAGACAACTTAAAACCCTCGAGTGTGAGGTGGCGGCTCGATTTTGAAGCAATTGGGGGCCACTGTACCGAATCACTTTAAGTACTCTCCCCCTGCCATTGGATATTATCTTTAATACATAACATTTATATATTATAATACTTGATTAATACATTGTAGTTTTTGAAGTAATAATTTCTTCTAAGTCTAATAAAGAATATAAGAAAATATGAGAATGTATTCTTATTAGCATTTAAATTTTATGAAAAACAAGAATGTCCACCGTGTACTGGTTTGCACTCTCCAAGTAGAACTGCTTCTTTGATTCCGGCAAATATCCCCGTCTCCGACTGGGACTGGACATCTTGATAAAATCCACCGTATACAGGTTTGCACAATCCAAGTAGAACTTCCGGCAACTATCCCCGACTCCGACTGGGACAGGACTTCTGATAAAATCGTCTGCCTAATTAAGCACACCAACCTCTTCCTTCTTGTTCCTCCTGAAAACCTCTGTTATGCGGTATCTCCGTCTCTGACGGACAACGCTGCTGTGCCCTTTCTCTGTATATTGTCCGACTGAAATCCTTACCCGTTAATTAAGACGTGATGGGGACTGCAGCAGGCCAGCTGCCTCAGAAGGAAGATTCGGTAAAGCATGAGGTGGATGTAGCGGCGGTGGAGGAGATATGGGATTACACTTTCCACAACAAGCATCTTCTCATCTGTTCGCTTACACATAGTTCGTATTAGAATCCCGATGAGCATGATGCACCATCGTTCTTTGTAGTCGGCGACGTAACCCTCAAATTCGTGGTTTCAACGGCACTGTACCCGATCTACCGCGAAATCCTGGTGGAGACAATCAAAGGTCTGGAATTAGCTAACTGGAACACCGAGAGACTTGCTCGTGCCGCCGTAGACAACAGGCTGCACAGATTTCTGCGATACAAGGCGCCAAACATCAACAGTGAAATTGAAAATTTCGTGAGGGACGTGACCTAATCAGATCGGTATTGGCAACCATATTTACGGACTCTGGCAATTCTCTAGATACTTTTCGGGAGGTCGTTTCGCGTTTGATGGGGCCGTTGATCAACTTGGATACGATCGATCGGACAGAGATGCCATCCAGTGATTCCTGTGAGTGAACTTTATAACGCGTCATACAAGGAGAACAGCAACGTTGCTTACAACAGGGCTACGGAAGCCGCACTTGAGCTGCTCTCCAAAACCACTATTATTGGAGGTGCTTCAAAGGAGCATAAAGAAGAGATACTCTATGGAAAAGTCACCAAATGTCGCCTCGGTTGCCTCTATGGCTTGCTTAGAAGATCCAAATAAGAATAATGCATACTAATGTTAGACCTTTTCACTATGTATCTCAATCCGTGTCTGCATATTATATCACATTCCCACTATTTTTATAGAAGCAATGCTACACAGCTTGAAAAATGTACTTACTCAAGAAACTTACTGTATTACAAGCTATATAATATGTCAAGCGAACTCTTAAGAAGTCACATTTTCTTATTATAATAATTGATTTAAAAAACTTATGAAAAACATTAGAATGTAAGATGTTTGTATATAAAAATAAAATTTTGTTTGAAACATATAATTATACGTGATAAAATGTTTCAAGAAAAATATCAAGTTTCAAAATTGCACATAAGCTCTATCTTTATGAAGTCCAATATGAAAATATAATTGAATAATTTTCTATATTTACGACAATTATTTATTTAAATACTATCATGAATACATCCTAGTTTACTAAAATGATGTTTTTCCATAAAAATGTGATCAAAGTAATGTTTATAGAAATTCTTAATATAATATATATCTATTAAGCTTGAAACAAGCATGTATAGAAACATATATATTTTTGTTTTTTTAAACGTGTATAAACTCATAAGAGAGAAGCTTGGAGAAGAAGGATCAATGTACTTGATTCCAACATGATGATGATGATGACTGATAAAAAATTCTTAAAACACACAAAAAATACATATAAATACATCGATTAAATTTCTACTTTATTGGAAATACAAAACTGATATGAAGTGTAATATACACCTAAGGTTCACATCCGAGATATATGTTATATGCTTTAAAAGCTGATTTATAATACCAAACACTACTAGAATGGTACATTTCTCAATGAGTTGTCTTTACGTGATTTTGCACCCCCCCCCCTCCAAAGTTTAAATGTTGGCTCCGCCCTTTAATACTTCTATAAGAACCATGTGTTATAACTTCTAGAAGATGTGGCTGCAACTTGGCACAATAGTGGTTGGCACAACTATTAGAGGTCAACTGTCTGCGCTACTTGGGCTCCTTCAGATGTACACCCATAATATATTACTAAATTTGTAATCAAACCCAACAGAAGACAAAAATGAAAAGGAAATTTTTGGACATATTAAGGGTAGATAATGCAACTATTATTAGCCAAACACCCATCACCTAGTTTCCTAGTTGCAATTAAATAAAGTATTGTCATTATCAAATATTGTTTACTTCAGAACATTTATCACAAATTACATATAGTGTTATATAAGAACAAAATATTTGAAATACTTATGCAACATGTACCATTGGATCTACTGCAAACACCCAAATGGTCAAAAAATATACTTTCCAAATGCATAGGACAATCCCCAACAAGACCTTATCCTTATTACTTCTTGTTACAACAAAGAAAAATACGATATGTTGTATCTTTCATAATGTAGTATATAGGTTATAAGTTAGAAGATAAATGTTTCAGACTTGGGTGAAAATGAAGGACCATAAACGATGTTCACAAAACTAGGGAAAAAAATCTTAATGCAATGAAAAATGAAATTGTATCTTAGTTTATAATGAAGATGAAACATAGTAAGGGAACTAGAAATCCCATTTTGTAATAGGAAAGAACATATATATTTATTCTATAGGTTTTAGATGTTGAATTGATTAAAAAGAAAAGAAAATAAATATGCAAAGTTTTTTGAGTTGATAATCTCTTCCAATATCCATACTTCTTCCATGATTGGTGTAAAACCAATATTGTTATCCATTAATAAATAAACGAGGCCAATCATAAAAATGAACTTGGTCAATGACATTTCTTAGCATTTTTTAATTATATAAGAACAATGTACATGCTTTACAAAAAAATGAATATAACATTTTACAGACCCTAAAGTCCAAGATGCATGCTGCAAAACTAAATTCTTTTTAGGTCATGGGGGATTTTCTACATAAACATTCATCAATTGAGTTCGTCTAGAAATTATAATTCAATGTCGAAATAAACTTCTATACATATATTTAGCATATTCAAATACAGCGTAGAGTACTTTTATCTATTCTTCACTCATATAGACCACTCATGGAGCTACCAATAGGATACCATATTTTGTATCTTGTAGTGTCTACAACTCAATATGAGCTATTTTTAGAGTGGTAAATTTTGATATGTAATAGAAATGAGCAATACATATACTAATAATGTTGTTAATTCGATCCAAGTGTGTACCGGTTTGAGGTAAACCATGTTCTTTGCCACTATTTGAAATTTCTATTATGACATTTGTGAGTTGTTATCTGGGATCCAGTTGTAATGTGAGCAGTGGTGGTATGTGAAAATTGTTTTTTAATGTTAAATTATATAAGGGGAAAAAACTAAATTCTGGTTGATTAGGTGGGTCATTTGGATAGTTTTAGTTTTATTCAAAATAAGGATGTGAAGATTTTGCCTCATCAATAACATGACACTCCCCCAAAAAAAATAACATGACATTCCCTCATGTTGATAAAGACACAGTTGAGGTGGATATCTACTTAGTTCTTCTTGAATTCCTATTAATATTTAAGATCAATATGCATATGTTTACCATGTAATCTCTGATTGATGTTTCCATTAGGGAGGGAAAAATAATACTTGAGCCCCACATATATTCTAACACTTCTAACTCAACCAGGACACTCCTAAATGTTGACAAATAACATTAACCGACTCAAAACCCCAAATGGATGGTCATCCCTTCTATTCTTTTCTCAAATAGTTCTTTTTGGTGTAGAGTGGTTTTTTATATAAAATAAAAAAAATAAAAAAATGTCATTGTGATGAGGTATATATTTCATCCATTTTTGGGCTGCCATATTTTTTTAGGTTTTTAAACTTCATCTGAGTGGGTTCCAAGGGTTTTAATGCACTTCCCATTCTAAAATGGATGTGTGATGGGATCTACATTGCAGGGTTGTCAAAGGAGGCACTTTTCTCTATGTTCATGTAGTGTAGAAGGGTGAAACCACAAGAACTAGTTGATGTTTGTCTATGTTATTTGCATGAATATAATGTTGTTGTTTTTAGGAAATTTGATAAGATATTCTTTTAGTAATAATCATCTTTAGCTACATATAATTTAGAAGAAAATATATATTGAAATCATCGACATTTCTTGAAGCAAGAAAACTCTTTCTTGCTTTAAGGTCTATGAAATTGTTTTTGAATGACAACCAATTTCTAGTGATATTTAAATTAAAACAATTTTGCATTTTCTACATAACTATGAATTTGGTTTGGAATTTTTTTCACTCAATTCAAATATTTTGGGATTTGAAACATATATGTGGTATTATTTGATCAGAATTGGTCAATCAGAATGTTCTTTAACTATAAATTATGTCCTTCCAAATGAGGTCTTTAATGGTAACATAAACACCATGTCAAAATTCTATACTTATTGTTACAACCCCAATTTTTGGGTTCATTTTCCAAGAAATGTAATTTCTCATATTAAGGATATTTGAACAAATAATGATATAATTTTTTTGAATAAATAGATTTTATTTACAATAGCCTTGATGTTTGTGTTGTCGACTTTATTGGCTATTGGGTCCAAATAATAAGGAAATTCAATTAGTAAATGAATAATTGAAAATTTGAGAAAAGAAAATTGTGGAAACCTCTAGAAGGCAAATCCAAAGAGGGATTTCATGCCTCTTGGGTTCCTTGGGTACCAAGGAGTCCAAAGTGATAATCGTCGTTTTGCACTATCAATCACTAAGATGATTAATCCTAGAGTTTAAACCTTTTTTACTTCCGGTTTTAAGGGTAGTATAAAGGGTCGATCCCACAGGACAACTTTAGAGATTGTTTCTTTATTCCCAATTATTTTTGAAGGATTATTTTGTTATTTTTTTGTATTTTTAGAACAGAAAATAAAAGTCGGATTTGGGTGTTGGTGATTATACTAAGAATTGCAAAAACACTTAACAAGAATGAAGAAAATGCACAAGAGAGAATTAAACTATTGTTAGCACAAAAAGAACTATATGAATTGAAAATACTAAGAATTAAAGAAAGTAAAGGCAAACAAGAATTCGGTGATTGAAATCAAGAGAAGGGAATCGAGGCTCGTAGGGGTTTTCACCACCTCAACCTAGGTGATAGCAACTAAATCTTAACCGACGATTCGATGAAGGCTTGCGAATTTTAAACTCACAAAAGAGAAACTCCACATGAGCCCATTGGTCCTGGTGCTCATGCTTCCTAGTTTATCATCCTAAGAGACGAAAATCCACGGTCATATCAAAACGTCTATGTAATCGATTTTATTGTTCTAAATCCGGATTTCCATGGTCATATCCATCCGGATTAACATACGATCTGAAGATCAATCAAGTAAAATCGATTACCATCTAATCGTACGAGATTAAGTTGCTAAAACCATGGCTAAGGGGTTATTCCCCTTGCCCCGATAAGAAACTACTCACACATGGAAAAATAGGAGACGGAGGAAGAAAGTTCAAAAGCCATAGTCTAGCCCAAAAATTAGGAGATGAATCCTTATGCTAGAGTCAATGAAATGGCTTAGCCCTCTGTTCCTTGCTCCAAAAATAAGTGCGAAGAAAGTAGATTAAGACAAGGCGAGAAGATGAGACAAGAATAAGATTGGAAGAATGTGCTTGAAGTAAAACTATTTTATTGCATAAAAGAAAATGATTACACTATTGCTTGCTGCAGAAATCCGAAAAATACAAGAAGACCAAGATGTCCTGAGGAGGAGGAAGTGCCCCTCCTTTTATAGGAGAAGGAGGGGGGTATACATTAGGTTTAAGGAAAAAGAAATGGCCGCCGGCGGCTGCCAACTTTCTAGATCTAGTCAATAGAGGAAACAATTGATTTCTTTGCATCCCTTTTGCATTAATTTCCCGCAACAGCAGTTTCGAGCGTATTTTTGGGTCAGTCAAATATTCAGAAGCGGCCCGAAAATATATTTTTCCTGTAGATAATTGAATTATCTTTCCAAAGCATACTTCCACAATAAATTCCGCCTTAGGATGTGGGAGTTATACCAATTTTGGTGAAAGGTATATACTGAAATCAGATTCTGCGGGAAAACGTAGTGCCACTTTCACTGGTTAATTGCGCAGCCAAATAAACACCAAAATTGCCGCAAAATATGTCTTTTTTGTAGCCAATGAAATTATCTTTTCATTCCATACTTTATCTTGAAATTCTTCCTTTAGACGCAAAAGATATGGCTATTTTGGTGACGAGTATCTCAGGCACTGCGGGAATATTTGAAAAGCCTCATATCTTCATCTTTTATTTTCTCGATTTAATTACTTAGATAATTCCTGAAAATTAAGAAAAATATCATAAGAATTCAGGAAAAAATATCAAGAAGATGAGATTGCTATTTATTTTTGAATTAACTAAAATTAACAAAAAAGTCCTAATTAATTATTCTAAATGAAGCAAAAATAAGAGATGAATATGCATTCATCAAAATACCCCAAACTTAAACTTTGCTCGTCCCGAGCAACATTAAAATTAAGAAATACTTTCAAGATATACTCTCAACCTATCATCCTCACTCTCCTAATAACCACTTGATTCCTTCCACCAAATATGGCCAAGCGACCCTGACTTCCTGAATTCACGAAAAGTGACTTTTATATTTCTACTTCACAAACTTACATTTATTCAAGACCTGCAATAAAACAGATTTTCATTTCACCTTTGCATTTGGTATTCCATTTTTTTTTAAATTTTACACAAGAACAGGGCTGATTTGGATAGTTGGGGTTTTTTTAGTTTTCCCCTGGGTAGAAAATTGGAGTGAAGGAGGTATGGAAGAAGGACAGTCTCTCCTCTATTCGACTCGAGACTTTTTTATTTAGTGGACATGCAGTTACATTGACAGCATTTTTTTCTTTGATTTTTGGTGATACACCCAATTGCGTGGGTATGGAAGAAGAGGAAGAGGGGGAAGGGGTGCCACCCCAAACTTAGCTTTTTGGGCATTATTGGCTTTTTTTTTACGAATGGAAAGATTTGGAAGTGGTGGAAGAAGAGTAGAAGAGGCTGTTCTTGTGCAACTTTTTTTTGTCTTATCTTTTTTTAGAGTACCATGCATTGGTTCAACTATTACCGAATTATTCAAAAAATCAAGAAAATTTATACAAGTTGTACATGATAAGAAAGCATCACTCTTGAATACTATCAGTCCTCTATGGCTTGCCATCTTTTCCAAGGAGTGGTTATTATTTGAGGTCCTAAGTGACAGGAGGATTTCTAGTCATGAAAGTTTCAAAATTTTAGTTGCAAGGCAGTTACATCATTAAGGGGAGTATTTTGACAAATGATCATATCAAGGCCGACTAGATAAAGGCCATGCACAAAGAAACTATATGCAAAAAATGGAAATAATGCAAGAATAAAAAGATAAGGGGGTGGAATAGAAACATACCACCCACCTCCACCCCGGACTCAAATTTTTGCTCGTCCCGAGCAAAATCGAAACCCGAGATGGAGGGAATAGAAGAGAAAGGATTTCCAGGTGGCCCTGGTAGCTCAAAAAACATCCAGCTGAAGGGGATGTGTATGAGGGCTGAGACCTTTATCTGAGGAGCTTCATAGTGTACCCTATGATAGGGTAATTGTAGAAGCTCAGTGGGGTGCTCATATTTGCTTTCACCTCGCATTCCCTCCAATAGGATCCACATATCTTCTATCAATAGCAAAGGAAGTGTTGAAGATGGATGTGGATTGGGGGAGGTTGGTGGGTACCAAACTGGTAACACATGCAGCGTCAGATGTGCAAAGTTAGGCGGAGGATCAGGCTCTGGTTTCCCTCGGTCATATTGACCTGCATATAAGAGAATTGGTGGTGATACAAAAAAATTAAAATCATTTACAAAGGTGTTTTGTTTCTCCTTCAAATTAATGCCATCAACATTGGGTTTGGTAAGTTTCATTGTTGATGTAACATATGTCTCCAATTTTTTTGTAGGAGGGATGATGATGTCTTCTTTACAAACAATAGAAGGGGGTGTGTGGACTTCTTCTAATGGTGGTATCTCCCCTTCTAGATCAGCTATGTGTGGGATGGAAATTGGCTGTGATGGCTCGGGAAGAATCATAAAGGGGGTTAGATTCTCATTATCCAAAATAGACTCAAAAGAAGGGTATTGCTCTATGGTATCATTCAGATTTATGTTAAGGATGGGAGGAGTTTTTGGATCTTCATATTGACTCGCCTTCTTTGACATTTCATATTCAAGTAAAAGAGTCTCTAAAGGAAATATAGGGATACCAACGTCCTCATCACACACAAAATATGGCTCCATGGTTTGTTCTATTTCTTCAGGATCTGACATATATGACAGAAAATAAGGATCATCATCGTCATCGTCAGGAAGAACCATCTTGGGTTGCTCAAGCTCTATAGGGGGAGTTTGTGAATGATCCTCTAGAAAGGTAGCGAACATGGCTTGACTGGATTCAAATTTTTCTTGTGCTTCTGCTACCATCTTTTCTAAGACCTTAAGTCTCTCTTCCGGTTCAAGATCAATTTGCATTTCACCATAGGATTTATACACCCCAAAATTTTGGTCATCCTCGCCACACTCCCCATAGTGTCCTTGGCCATAGTACTCCTCATATTGTTTTGGGTGGCATTGCTCCTCATAATAATCTCCAGAAGATGGTGGATTGTAATTTCCATTGCGTCCATCTTGGTAGGAAGATTCAATATTATAAGGTGTCACCAATTCATGAGGAAACATATTTGAACAATCTATATTTTGGGTTTGGGCTTCTACTAAGGTGGCCAATAAGGTTTGGCTAGTTAGGAGTTTTGTTGCCATGTTCTCTAGGGACCTAAGTTTCTCTTCTTGTTGAGGATTATATTGGGTATCATAAATAGGTCCATTTCCCCCAAAGTTTTGTTGGTCGTACCCTCTCTCAGAATATGGATAGCAAGTTTCCCCATATTGGTTCTCAGAAAAATAAGGATTTACATTGTACTCACTAGGATGAAAGGGCTCATAGAGAGGGGTGCTATGTGATAAATTTGGACAGACAAGAGATGCATGGTGGCAATGACCACAATAATAACATTGTGGGGGATATTGCAATGCCCACTCCATTTGAAAGTTTTTTTTTTTACAATTCAAAAAAAGAACTAAAGATTTTGTACAAGACTGTAAATTACAAAAAAAAATGGAAGCTAAGGGATTATGACTCAAGGTTAAAATTTACAAAACTAACTAAAATTACAATTTTTTTTACAAACTAGCGTATTTGCAGAAAAAACGGACTGCCGGAATGGAAACTCGGCAGAAGGAGGAGTAGCACTTCCGGAATGTTACTCAGAAGGCATAAAAAAGGAAAAAAGTTTTTTCAAAAATTTTGGGGTTCGAGAAAACAATCCGTTGTCCCCGGCAACGGCGCCAAATTGATAATCGTCGTTTTGCACTATCAATCACTAAGATGATTAATCCTAGAGTTTAAACCTTTTTTACTTCCGGTTTTAAGGGTAGTATAAAGGGTCGATCCCACAGGACAACTTTAGAGATTGTTTCTTTATTCCCAATTATTTTTGAAGGATTATTTTGTTATTTTTTTGTATTTTTAGAACAGAAAATAAAAGTCGGATTTGGGTATTGGTGATTATACTAAGAATTGCAAAAACACTTAACAAGAATGAAGAAAATGCACAAGAGAGAATTAAACTATTGTTAGCACAAAAAGAACTATATGAATTGAAAATACTAAGAATTAAAGAAAGTAAAGGCAAACAAGAATTCGGTGATTGAAATCAAGAGAAGGGAATCGAGGCTCGTAGGGGTTTTCACCACCTCAGCCTAGGTGATAGCAACTAAATCTTAACCGACGATTCGATGAAGCCTTGCGAATTTTAAACTCACAAAAGAGAAACTCCACATGAGCCCATTGGTCCTGGTGCTCATGCTTCCTAGTTTATCATCCTAAGAGACGAAAATCCACGGTCATATCAAAACGTCTATGTAATCGATTTTATTGTTCTAAATCCGGATTTCCATGGTCATATCCATCCGGATTAACATACGATCCGAAGATCAATCAAATAAAATCGATTATCATCTAATCGTACGAGATTAAGTTGCTAAAACCATGGCTAAGGGGTTATTCCCCTTGCCCCGATAAGAAACTACTCACACATGGAAAAATAGGAGACGGAGGAAGAAAGTTCAAAAGCCATAGTCTAGCCCAAAAATTAGGAGATGAATCCTTATGCTAGAGTCAATGAAATGGCTTAGCCCTCTGTTCCTTGCTCCAAAAATAAGTGCGAAGAAAGTAGATTAAGACAAGGCGAGAAGATGAGACAAGAATAAGATTGGAAGAATGTGCTTGAAGTAAAACTATTTTATTGCATAAAAGAAAATGATTACACTATTGCTTGCTGCAGAAATCCGAAAAATACAAGAAGACCAAGATGTCCTGAGGAGGAGGAAGTGTCCCTCCTTTTATAGGAGAAGGAGGGGGGTATACATTAGGTTTAAGGAAAAAGAAATGGCCGCCGGCGGCTGCCAACTTTCTAGATCTAGTCAATAGAGGAAACAATTGATTTCTTTGCATCCCTTTTGCATTAATTTCCCGCAACAGCAGTTTCGAGCGTATTTTTGGGTCAGTCAAATATTCAGAAGCGGCCCGAAAATATATTTTTCCTGTAGATAATTGAATTATCTTTCCAAAGCATACTTGCACAATAAATTCCGCCTTGGGATGTGGGAGTTATACCAATTTTGGTGAAAGGTATATACTGAAATCAGATTCTGCGGGAAAACGTAGTGCCACTTTCACTGGTTAATTGCGCAGCCAAATAAACACCAAAATTGCCGCAAAATATGTCTTTTTTGTAGCCAATGAAATTATCTTTTCATTCCATACTTTATCTTGAAATTCCTCCTTTAGACGCAAAAGATATGGCTATTTTGGTGACGCGTATCTCAGGCACTGCGGGAATATTTGAAAAGCCTCATATCTTCATCTTTTATTTTCTCGATTTAATTACTTAGATAATTCCTGAAAATTAAGAAAAATATCATAAGAATTCAGGAAAAAATATCAAGAAGATGAGAGTGCTATTTATTTTTGAATTAACTAAAATTAACAAAAAAGTCCTAATTAATTATTCTAAATGAAGCAAAAATAAGAGATGAATATGCATTCATCACAAAGTTGCATAAAGAGTGCAATAAGTAAAGAAAAGATCAATTAAGTATTTCTTTATTAAGAAAGAAATTGAAAATAATGATAAAATATTGGAAATAAGTGGAAAAAGTATAATTGGGTTATCCTTGGTGGAATTTCGTATCCCAAGGATTCCTAATGATAAAAGGAATACCAATGAGGAAAATAAAAGATAAATAATGAGAAAACCTCAAAAGGAGTTATTTTAATAAGAAATAAACAAGACAATGTGAAATAATGCATATTGATGCATTTATAAGGATAATAAGTATCCTTATGAAGGAATTTCGAAATCTTGGAGTTCCTTGGGGTCCAAGGAGCCCCAATAAAGAGGAAAGAAAGAGAAAATACCAAAATTGCAAAATAAGAGGATAAAGTGATACTATATTAATGAATTTCATGGTATTATTAAAAGGAAGTATTTCCTACTTAAGGAAAATATAATTTCAAGGCCAATGTATTAAAAGGCATAAATAAAGAGAATAAGAGAAAGGATTTTTGTATTTCTAATTATCCATGCAACAAGGAATATCAAGGAAATAAGAGATAATGAAGAGAGAGAGATGGTTGCTTCACAACCAAGGAAAGTGTGTTTCCTTTTGAGTTTGGGACTTGGGACCTCATGAGGCACGCCTTAGGGCTTCATACTCCACCCTATATAAAGGGGTAAAGCCCTGGTCGAGGTCTAGAGAGAGATCCCATGCAAAACAACCTCTTTTCCTTCTTCCTTATGTGTAAACCCTAGTCAAGGGTATGGATCTTACTCTGCAGTAACGTAGGTGTGTTTGGTGGTCTTGCTTGAGGCAGGAGACCCCACGACCACCCAGGGCTTCTTGGATACCGCCCCATCGACCCCAGCTTCACGCAACAGTAGCTACGTGGTTGCAACGGTGGCCATGCTCGGAAGAACCATTGCTCGTTCACTAGCCAGATAAACTGCGACCTGGGCGGTGCCCTAGGTGCGACTAGGGCCAGGGAAGCTGAGGCGGCCATCGGCGGAGGTTTGTGGGGCCCAGGAAGGAGGAGGCGCGCTTGAGAAACCCAGCACGTGGCGGCTAGGGCGGCAGCCGTCGGGCTACTGAAGGTTGAAGAAGAGAAAGGCACTCTGGACAGTTCTTCCCTCCGCGTTCTAAAGAAACCCATCACTTAACCAAGGGCAATTCGGTCTTTTCAAAATGTTCCTAAAGCAATAAGGAAACGTTGCATGAAGCAGGCTACGTGGTGCCTCCTCATTGGCCCGAAGATCCTTGTGTATACTTGTTTTCTTGATTGGATTTCCCTAGATGGTTGACTCTATCTCAAAAAGCAGGATCTTGATGAAAGTAGAACAGGTATGTGGTTACCCTTATGATTATCTCGACTAGTTTTCTGAGGATTTTATCAAGGTTTCCCTCATGGCTTGAAATAACTGTTGGATGCTTTTATTTCATGCAACTATAGAGTGACTATGACTATCACAATGAATATACATGTATAACTGGCTAGATCCGGGTCCACCCCTATGGCTATGCAAGGGCTAAAATGATAACCTAGAGCAAGGTCTAGGCTGTCATGAGTTAGAAATTGGGCTACACATGTGTAGTGCCATGAGACTCTTAGCTTGCCATGAGTTAAGGAGTGGGCTACCTATGGGTAGTGCCATGTGACTCAACCCTAGAAACTGATTCACCTATTAGGTGAAATCATGAGGGGTATAATGGGGATCTACCATAAGGAAGGTAGTATCCAGGTTCACTGTAGGGACAGCGCAGGGGATAGAGTACAACATGGATCACGCAGTTATATTTAAAATGTAAACTTATTTGTTAAATGGTAATTGGTTGCAATACATTGTGATGAATAATTGCATGATTATTGTTTCCCCCACATACCAGCTTCGGCTGACCGACATTTTGTTTGTCGACATTTTAGGTACAAGCCAAATGGGCAAATAGTAAATCGTCATATTGCAAAATACATGAAGTAAAATGCAAGGAGGATTAGTTACAGTAGAATATATACATGGATAGAAGTTTAGAAATCCAAAAATTTCAAAAGGTATGCAAATTTTTATTACAGCTTTTCAGTATAGATTGTTGAAATTTAATAATTGTTCTTGGTTAAGTGTTGAACCTTTGATCCGTAAGTTATGGGTGCGGCTTAGACCTCTCGGTCTCCCTTAATTGGGGGTTATCGGGAGGTGGGGTCGTTACATTTGGTATCAGAGCGTAGGTTCCTCACTTAACCATTAATAATTATTAAAAATTTTCAAACTCCATAGAACACGAGGGAGTTATTAGAGGATTATCCGAATGATGGAGGTGTCTAGAAAAGGATCACGACAGGGGGCTGGAAATATTTTTCCTCCGCACCGCTAGTCGGAATACGAGGACTCCTGGATCCATGTGACTGCCTGGCCAAAGTCTTAGGGTATGAATCGAAATAAGATACCTTTAGGACTTTCTCATCTTATTCATCCCTTCTCATCACAATTTCTGTTAAGGACCTTAAGGATTAGGGTTTTCTCTCTTCTCCTCACCCTCTTGAGGTATGGGTAAGGTTAATAAGGTCTAAGGAATCCTCCACCAAATTAATGAAAAGCATGTAAATAAGATGTCATGGACATAAGCTTAATAGATTAAGCGCAAACTAAAGGATAGATACATGCTTAGGTCGTATGACATAAGTTTTCATGCCCTTAGAAGAGACCAGAGGCTAGACCTTCTTGTCAGGAGGATAAATAAAGAGATTTAGTCTTGGAGATAGAGATCTCCATTACAAGTAGAGACTTGGCACATCCTCTGATGATGATGTTAACCCTAACCCTCAGTGAAGGATAGAGAGAGAGATGGCATGATGAGTTAGACCAAGTGCTTGGATGGACATACCTTGGATGACATATGAGCCATGAGAGGTTGGATGACCTAGTACCTCTGGCGATCCAACCCCGGGAAGGGTCGTGCATGTTAGGGTTAAGGATTGCTCCTTTGATGATGATGTTAGTGAAGGACCTGTAGAAACCCTATGGGCTTATGTGAGTAGGGCATAGCATGCACCCACGGTACGTTAGTAGTGTGAGAAATAGGTTGAAACCCTGACCAGGAGAGTATGAAGGATGGCTTATGAAATAAGCATAAAGAACTATGGATAACCTTGAGCGAACATAAGTTGAACATAGGCTTCATCCAGGTAGGGGCATGCTTTTGAGGTTGATCCTTCATGAAGAGAGGACCTCTAATGGTGAGGTTGGATGTAGGGTCATCTCTAGAGAGAGAGAGCAGGAAACCCAACAAGAAGGTTGGAAGCCTAAAACCCCTAGATATGAGGAACCGTGGATGATAGTGGTTGCCTCATGTCCGATCCCTGGAAGTTGCTGATATCTTGGTTGCCTTTAGAGGAACCAAACCCTAGAGAGAGGATGATGCTTCTGGTACCTATGTGCCTGTGGTATAGGTGTTTACCTTCTAAGCTAGGAAGAGGTGTTCCTTAGACCTGGAGAGGTATAGTAACAGGTTATGAGGCCTTGTACCTTGTTGTATGTCCTTGAGGAGGATCCAACTCTAAGTGTTTCTCAAGTTGAAGGATGACAGGAAGTGCATGTCATGCCTTTTGCAAGCTTGATTCATGGTTAAGAGATAGAGCATGCAGTTCGACACCTAAAAGTGAACCTAGGGTTCCTAGGCCTAAGAGGGGAAGTGGTATACCTAATGCTCATGACAAGAATTAAGTTGCTATAGTTTTGAGCATGGTACTCCTCATATATAGAGGAAAATGGAAGCCCCTTAAGTTTAAGGTATGTTTGATGAACCCCTCACAACTAGGTTGATGATAAAGGAAGGTATGATCTTGATACAGCATGGAGGAAAGAGCATAAGTATGACCTAGCATGGTTCAGTAGGTGATCTTCTTGTGCCTTAATAGCTTTCTAGGGTTAAGTAGGCTCATGTGGATGTAAACCCTAAACCTAAGAGCTTTTGTGAACTTGCTAAACCTAAGAGATTTTGTGACCTTGTTGTCAAGAGATAGTTTTCCTCCCATCCTGGGAGAGGGACCCCTTTGGTAGGGTGTATATTAGTTTTTTTGGTTTAAGGTAACCTAAAGAGGTTTCATAGGATCTTTAGAAGCTAAGTGAAAAGTACATGGTATGAGAATGAACCTACAGACCCATATATATCCATCTCTAAGTGCCTGTGGATGTGTTACCATGGAGGTAACCGGTAAGGGGCCTGACCAAGGTAGGCAGGTCACCATGACCCCTATGAAAGGATGGATGTCAACCCATGTATACAAAGAGATATGATGAAGGCTTGGGCAAGGTTCTAAGTTGGACATGTACTATAAATGGAGAATCCTAAGTCTATCCTAGGGTCAGGTAGGGATAAGACCGATGGAAGTAGGAGTTGCCTAATTCCCCAGTTGCATATGACCATAGGGTCGGGAGGTAACAACTATCATTGTCTGAGGGCCATGGGTTAGGAGATTGATCACCTTCATGAACTCATGGGACCCAAGGGGTAGATGAGTAGGGCACTCTCTTGATGCATGAGGGAAGAGGGATGACCCCAAAAGAGTCGGCACCCTATAGACCTAGAGGCGATGAACAATGATATAAACCTCAGTAGGTTTAAGACTAGTTTTCCATGGAGGTAACTTTGATATCGAGATGATTGTGATGTAGAGACATAAGTTGCGCATTTCAACTTATATTGGAAGGTGTATTGGCAATGTGGGATGTACCATCTCTACTCGTGGAACAGGTAGAACTTTGTATTTGGATGGCCACCAAATGCTTATTTCCTCTTGTTATGGGAGTGAGAGATAGGACAGTACGCATGCCATACACCAAGGATAAAAGATGGATATGAGTTGGAACGTTGCTATGAGGTAAGATGTAACATCCCTGACCTGGGTTATGCCTTAACCCTAGGTGTTTTGCTTAATAAAGTTAATTATATTCTTGCGCTTATATCTTCAAAAGTAATTAAGGTTCAAGGGGAACTTATGTTTCAATTTTAGTCCTTTTCAAATCATGTTGAAACATTGTTTTGCTTATTTTGGACTAAAATGCAAATTACCCAAGTTGAGGGGTTAAATTGCAAATGTTGCATGATAAGATGTTTATCATGTGTTGTAGCATCATGAGAATGAATATGATGCAGAGGAAGGACTTGTGGAAGCCTGAGTACCAAGAAAGGGCTGATAAAGCAATGTTTGTGCATTAAAACCTAGTTTTGGTGTAATATGCAATTTACCCAAAACCTAGGGTTCAATATGCAAATTACCACTTCAAAATAGTCCCTAATGTTTCTTGGCATAATGTAGATAAAATAAAATGAGGGGGGCGCCTCATTTGGATCACTTTGGAGGAGAGAGAATCTTGATATTAAAATAATCAAGATTTAAGCATCAATTGGAACTTTACTTCAATTTAAAGCAAAAATAAATTTATTAATTGAAGAGCCCTTCTACCAAAAGGATAGGAATGATTTTAAAAAAGAATGGAAGACCATGTGCCTTTCAAAGGTACGAAAATATCTCAAGCAAGTGGATAACCCACTCACATTATTAAAAGAAAAAGAAATATCCACTAACTTATGGATATTATCATTATAAGGGTTAAGGTGCTTAATTTGCTTTTCTTTAAAACATGGATAATTGAGAGGAATAAGAGGCAAAGAAGATAGACTCGTAACCAAGGAAGGGAAGGGAGAAAGTGGCAAGGAAATGGAGGAGATAATCCCTACTTTCTCTCTCCTAAAATGAATTTTTAATAAAATTCATATATATGCTCCTTTATCCATGAGTTGAAAGGGAATTTCGAATACACTTTCACTTCTTACTTGAACAAACGACCAAGGGAGCTTGGAGAAACAGGAGGACGACCCCCAACCTGTTGGTAAGCTTCTTGACCTTCGTTTACCTTGATTCCATGGTGGAAATCGAAAATCAATGCATGATTTCTTCATATCTCGATCCCATCTTCAATTCTAACCATTCCTTTTCACTCAAAGCTTGAGGATGAGCTTTGGGATAGTGAAAGTAGTTGCATCTACCATTGTTGACGTGATATTTAAGCTTTGAAGCTCAATTGGAGGCGGGTTTTATAACTTGAACCCTTAAACTTTGTTATTGATTCCATATCTTTATCAATTGTTGATTCCTTCATTATTCTGGAAATTTTATTTGAATGATTGGTGAAATCACCATGGAAATTACAGCAAGTTTCGTGGGTTTGTAGCTTGAAGGTGATGATGTCATCTTAAGCACACACCTCAACATGGGCAACTGGTTTTCGAAACTGATTGAGTTAATTCGGTTACAAAACCGAATGGATAATTGAGTTTAAGACCGAATGGGTAATTGCTCTCAAGATCAAATGGGTAATTGATCTTAATACCAGTTGGAGATACTTTCTGATGTAGTTGGACGTTGATCCAATGGTCCTAATTTATTGGCTGAAGGAAACCCTAGATGCCCAAACAGTTTCAAAACCATTTGGTGTTGAAATGCCAAAACTGAATGGAGATCTAAAGTGATCAAATCATTTGGACATTTAAGGTGATGATTGATCCATTGATCCAATTGTTGATAATAATGATTATCAATGATAGGTACAAAGGTTGAAATCCTAAAGTACCTATATGATCAATACCTTTAGAATGGTTAACCCTAAAAGCTTATGAAGGCAATGTCTCAATACACTATGTCAACCATAGTTGTACATATTTGATTGGAAGGTTGATGTAACCTAATCAAGTTGAGTGGATGATAGAAAGAAATTCATACATGAGTATTAATTATTAATAATATGTGATTAGGGTATGATCCTTAGTAAAGAGACCATGACACCCTAATCGATTGGGTTAATAAGCCATAATCCTAAAAGTTGGGCAATCCTTAGTGAACCCCTAGTCTAGAGTAATGATGTAACCCTAATTTAGGGTGATGATATAAGAAACCCTAATTATGGGTAATGGAAGATGAAACCCTAATTTGGATAAATAGTAAACCCTAATTATGGGTAATTGAATGGAAACCCTAATTAGGATGAATAGAAAACCCTAATTATGGGTAATTGAATGGAAACCCTAATTAGGATGAATAGCAAACCCTAATTGTGGATAATTGAATTTAAACCCTAATTGAGGGTGATGTCATGTGAAACCCTAATTGAGGGTGATGCCATGTGAAACCCTATGCAATGGTATGATGACGAGCCCTAATACAGGGTGAAGGTATGTGAAACTCAAATTTTGAGTTATAATAAGTGAACCTTAGGCAATATGATGATAAACCATAACCCTAATAAGAGAACCCTAATGATAAAATAGTGGTATTATCTTATAAAGATGAAACATCTCAAATGGTTGATCATAGGCAACTTTATAGTAAGCAATGCCTTAACCTGAAATGAGTCCATATCATTGAAGATAGTTGAACCATTCTTGTGTGTGACCTATGCACTTCATGGTAAAAGTGATAGGTTAGTGGATGAAAGAATTAAGATGGGAAATACCTTAATCCAAGATAAGTTGATAACTCAATTAAGTTGGAAGTGATGAGTAAAGTGATACATCAAGATATGATTGATATCACTTTTAGCATCCCAAGGTTGATAAGCATTGATGTACTTCAAATCCAATACACTTGGATAGGAAACACATGAAGTATGTTATGTAAATTGTTACAATGAATTGTAATGAGTTTGATATACTTTGAAAAGAATAGGTGAATATACCTTGAGAATGGGGTTAAGCTAAACTAATGAGTATGATGTAATCATACCATGATAAGGATGAGAAATGAACTCATACCTTGTATTGATAATCATTTAATGATAAATGTTAAAAGTAATAAACATGATTGAATACTCGAGATGTTAATGGATGCTCCTAGAGGTGTGGAGCAATATATTAAGGTTGATTTGATAAATATGAAATCCTAATTAATGTGAGATGGGAAACCCTAACCCTAAATTGGGTAATGGGACATGAGAAACCCTAATGTGATGGGAATAGTAAGCCCTAACCCTATTGAGGGAATAGTGGTGTTACTATTGTATTACATGAGGTGATATGTTATTGTTGCCTAGTGAGAGGTGGAAAGATGTGTAATGGCCTTGTGAGACATATGATTAGATGTTGCCTAGTGAGAGGTGACAAGATATTTTATGGGCCTTATGAGCCATGAGAACAATTGTGGCATAGTGAAAGGTACCAAGACGATTATAAACGTTTATTGTAAGAAATGATAACGTTTTAATAAACTTAATAAAAGGAACAATTGTATTCAATAAAGAATGTGAAAATCTATGAAGGCTAACCTCAGGGTTCAGAGCCTAGAGAAGGATGTGATGATCAATGATGAGTTAAAGGAATTTATATCCCATGATCTATGTAATCAGGATTGGTTAAAGTCCAATACCTGGCAGAGGCATGAAGTCTGTAATCAGGAGTGGTTAGAGTCCTGATGCGATGATTTTGAGTCACATTTATAGACCTGTTTTATATGTGGTTTATGCTTTAATTAGTCATTTCTATGGTTAATATCGCATAATTCATCCATTTTGGTCTTTGCCATCATTTTATGTCAAATCCCCTTAGTTTCATCATTTTGAGAATTCATTATCACATTATTATTATTTGTGTGGATTTATTTGATCTTTTCTTTGAATTTCAGGAAAAACAAGTATCTGCTTCCGTCGATACCATCGACGGAAGTCGATACCATCGACAAGACCGCAGGTTGCCAGCCGAAAGGAGCAGCAAAGAGTCGATACCATTGACTCTGATGTCGATGGTATCGAGACGTCTTCAGATTTCTGGTGAAGGAGCAGTCGATAGTATCGACACCAAGTCGATACCATCGACACATGGAGGCTACAACGTCGCAAAATGACAGAACTGACGCCAAAAAGGGGGGTCGATACCATCGACTCGTGTCGATGGTATCGACGCCGTAGGATATGAGTTTTCTTTCTAATGATCTCAATCGGACGGTTGGAGTTAATTGGCGACCTAATTAGGGACTTATACCTAAGGACGGCCGCCCAGACAGAAGGGAGATCGGAATTATCCATTGCACAAGTGCCGAGGAGCGAGAGAAAGGAGAACGGAGGCCATAAGTTCATACCAGTCGATCTGGACGCTGCCGAAGACGGATTTCACCACCGAGAGGCGAGAAAGCTCATGTTCTACGCAAAGGATCAATCGGATCTTCTCCGTTCAGGGGTTTTCCCATTCAATTCACGTTTTTCATATGATTTCCCCTATTTCTTCCATGTACTTGTATGAGATGAACATGCGGGGCTAATCCCCTCCATCTTTAGGACCGGCCCGGGAATTCATTGTATGACAGTTTTATAATATTAATTCATATTTTCTCTCTTAAATCCGTGGTATAGCTTCATTTTCTCCATATATTGTTATGCTTGATCGCCATAATAATAATCTAATGCCCTTAATCGCTTCGACAGAAGGATTAATGGTTGAAAATAGACGAAACCTACATTAATCGATAAATCCCTTGAACAAGGTGGTGTAAAATTAATGGTGGATACTGAGAGATTGTTCGTAATGCACTTAGTTTAGGGAATAGGTTACTACGACGGTGGAACCGACCTAAACCTAAGTAGTGAATTGCACCACGACAGTGGGTAATTCTATTTTCAGGCCACTACCTGGATAGAGAGAGAAGAGTGAGGCATTATATAAAATCTAATACAATGAATACTCGCGGTAAAACCGCAATCCTAAAGATACCTTTTTGAATTGATTAAATTAACCTTTAATCGATTGTTTGCTTTGTTTTATTTTTATTTTCTTTTAAATTTTGACAACAAACCCCAATTTGTTATTCGGCTTAGCTGATCGCAAATAGTTAGTAGGAGTCTCTGACAATTCTGAGTATCCCTGTGTTCGACTCGGGCCTCACAAAGGCCTGTACTACTCGACGCGTATACTTGCGTTTTTAGCGCGTAGTAAAATACACGTCAAGTCCACTGCCTGGTTGTGTAATCAGGATTGGTAGAGTCCAATGCCTAGTAGTATAATCAGGATTGGTTAAAGTTCAATACCTGGCAGAGGCATGAAGCATATAACCAAGGGATTGGCATAGTCCAATGCCTAGATAGAATATGATGATGTATACTCTTATGTCTGGAATAATTCAATATTTGTTTAGCAGATTGGCTAAGGCCAATAGATGAAAAAAAGAATGAATCATGGGTGACATATTAGGATAATAAGGAAAAGCTTGAGATGTTGAAATGATATGGTAGATAAATGATATACATGTTCTTCCTATTCCTTATTAAGAGGATAGATGATTTATTGTTCTATCATAAATAGTTGCAATGCTTTAAAAGATGAGAATGCTTTAAAATGCTTATCCTCTGCCTAGTTTTATATCATTAAAATGCAATAATACTGTTTTTGGCGGAGAGTTATATCTCTCGTTGGGGCAATTACAATTGTCTCACCCCCGTGGGATTCAACATTTTTAGGTGGACAAGCACGGAGGAGACTGAGAATATCTTGCAGAGGAAGAACATCAATAGCAGCAAGGACAACAGTGACAGCTCAAGTTGAGTGCACTGTCTGTCGAGTCTTGTAGATAGAAGTCCTATGTGTCGTCTTTGTACTCTCAAGTCCTCGGAGTTAGTAGTTAGTTCTTTTAATGTATCGTTCTGAGATTTTGGCTTGATTCCTTGAGATTTTGAGTTTCTTAAGTATAATTCTGACAAAGTAATTGTTGTATATAATTCTTGAGAAGAGATAGTACATGTGATATGCTTATGAACCAGGATGTAGATGATATACATTGGTTCTTGATAAAAGAGTTTTCCTGTGTATGGACCTCTTTGCAAAAGGTTTAAATTTTTAGTGATTTTTGTTAATCCGCTGTTAATGTTTAATTCCTCTTAATCAATAATTAAGGTTCAAGGGGAACTTATGTTTCAACATGATTTGAAAAGGACTAAAATTGAAAAGTAATTAAGGTTCAAGGGGAACTTATGTTTCAATTTTAGTCCTTTTCAAATCATGTTGAAACATTGTTTTGCTTGTTTTGGAATAAAATGCAAATTACCCAAGTTGAGAGGTGAAATTGCAAATGTTGCATGATAAGATGTTTCTCATGTGTTGGATAATCATGAGAATGAATATGATGCAGAGCAAGGACTTGTGGAAGCCTGAGTACCAAGAAAGGGCTGATAAAGCAATGTTTGTGCATTAAAACCTAGTTTTGGTGTAATATGCAATTTACCCAAAACCTAGGGTTCAATATGCAAATTACCACTTAAAAATAGTCCCTAATATTTCTTGGCATCATGTAGAGCAAATAAAATGAGGGGGGTGCCTCATTTGGATCACTTTGGAGGAGAGAGAATCTTGATATTAAAATAATCAAGATTTAAGCATAAATTGGAACTTTACTTCAATATAAAGCAAAAAATATATATTAATTGAAGAGCCCTTCAACCAAAAGGATAGGAATGATTTTGCAAAAGAATGGACGACCATGTCCCTTGCAAAGGTACGAAAATATCTCAAGCAAGTGGATAACCCACTCACATTATTAAAAGAAAAAGAAATATCCACTAACTTATGGATATTATTATTTTAAGGGTTAAGGTGCTTAATTTGGTATTCTTTAAAACATGGATAATTGAGAGGAATAAGAGGAAAATAAGATAGCCTCATAAAAAAGGAAGGGAAGGGGGAAAGTGGCATGGAAATGGAGGAGATAATCCCTACTTTCTCTCTCCTAAAATGAATTTTTAATCAAATTCATATATATGCTCCTTTATCCATGAATTGAAAGGGAATTTCGAATCCACTTTCACTTCTTACTTGAAAAAACGACCAAGGGAGCTTGGAGCAACAGGAGGACGACCCCCAACCTGTTGGTAAGCTTCTTGACCTTCGTTTACCTTGATTCCATGGTGGAAATCAAAAATCAATGCATGATTTCTTCATATCTCGATCCCATCTTCAATTCTAACCATTCCTTTTCACTCAAAGCTTGAGGACGAGCCTTGGGATAGTGAAAGGAGTTGCAACTACCATTTTTGAGGTGATATTTAAGCTTTTAAGCTCAATTGGAGGTGGGTTTTATAACTTGAACCATTAAACTTTGTTATTGATTCCATATCTTTATCAATTGTTGATTCCTTCATTATTCCTGAAATTTTATTTGAATGATTGGTGAAATCACCATGGAAATTATAGAAAGTTTTGTGAGTTTGTAGCTTGAATATGATGATGTCATCTTAAGCACACACCTCAACATGGGCAACCGGTTTTCAAAACCGATTGAGTTAATTCGGTTACAAAATTGAATGGATAATTGATTTTAAGATCGAATGGGTAATTGCTCTCAAGATCAAATGGGTAATTGATCTTATGACCAATTGGATATACTTGATGATGTAGTTGGAAGTTGATACAATGGTCCTAAGTGATTGGTTGAAGGAAACCCTAGATGCCCAAACAGTTTCAAAACCATTTGGTGTTGAAATGCCAAAACTGAATGGAGATCTAAAGTGATCAAATCGTTTGGAGATTTAAGGTGATGATTGATCCATTCATCCAATGGTTGATAATAATGATTATAAATGATAGGTACAAAGGTTGAAATCCTAAAGTACCTATATGATCAGTACCTTTAGAATGGTTAACCCTAAAAGCTTATGAAAGCAATGTCTCAATACACTATGTCAACCATAGTTGTACATATTTGATTGAAAGGTTGATGTAACCTAATCAAGTTGAGTGGATGATAGAAAGAAATTCATACATGAGTATTAATTATGAATAATATGTGATTAGGGTATGACCCTTAGTAAAGAGACCATGAAACCCTAATCGAGTTGGTTAATATGCCATAATCCTAAAAGTTGGGCAATCCTGAGTGAAACCCTAGTCTAGGGTAATGATGTAACCCTAATTTAGGGTGATGATATAAGAAACCCTAATAATGGGTAATGGAAGATGAAACCCTAATTGGTATAAATAGTAAACTCTAATTATGGTTAATTTAATGGAAACCTAATTAGGATGAATAGCAAACCATAATTTAGGGTAATTGAATGGAAACCCTAATTAGGATGAATAGCAAACCCTGATTGTGGATAATTGAATTTAAACCCTAATTGAGGGTGATGTCATGTGAAACCCTTATTGAGGGTGATGCCATGTTAAACCCTATGCAATGGTATGATGAGGAGCCCTAATACAGGGTGAAGGTATGTGAAACTCAAATTTTGAGCTATAATAAGTGAAGCCCTAATATTAGGCAATATGATGATAAACCATAACCCTAATAAGAGAACCCTAATGATAAAATAGTGGGTATTACCTTATAAAGATGAAACATCTCAAATGGTTGATCATAGGCAATTTTATAGTAAGCAATGCCATAACCTGAAATGAGTCCATATCATTGAAGATAGTTGAACCATTCTTGTGTGTGACCTATGCATTTCATGGTAAAACTGATAGGTTAGTGGATGAAAGCATTAAGATGGGAAATACCTTAATCCAAGATAAGTTGATAACTCAAGTAAGTTGGAAGTGATGAGGAAAGTGATACATCAAGATATGATTGATATCACTTCTAGCATCCCAAGGTTGGTAAGCATTGATGTACTTCAAATCCAATACACTTGGATAGGAAACACATGAAGTATGTTATGTAAATTGTTACAATGAATTGTAATGAGTTTGATATACTTTGATAAGAATAGGCTAATATACCTTGAGAATGGGGTTAAGCTAAACTAATGAGTATGATGTAATCATACCATGATAAGGATGAGAAATGAACTCATACATTGTATTGATAATCATTTAATGATAAATGTTAAAAGTAATAAACATGATTGAATACTTGAGATGTTAATGGATGCTCCTAGAGGTGTGGAGCAATATATTAAGGTTGATTTGATAAATATGAAATCCTAATTAATGTGAGATGGGAAACCCTAACCCTAAATTGGGTAATGGGACATGAGAAACCCTAATGTGAGGTGAATAGTAAGCCCTAACCCTATTGAGGGAATAGTGGTGTTACTATTGTATTACATGAGGTGATATGTTATTGTTTCCTTGTGAGAGGTGACAAGATGTGTAATGGCCTTGTGAGACATATGATTAGATGTTTCCTAATGAGAGGTGACAAGATATTTTATGGGTCTTATGAGCCATGAGAACAATTGTGGCATAGTGAAAGGTACCAAGATGATTATAAAAGTTTATTGTAAGAAATGATAATGTTTTAATAAAATTAATAAAAGGAACTATTGTATTCAGTAAAGAATGTGAAAATCTATGAAGGCTAACCTCAGGGTTCAGAGCCTAGAGAAGGATGTGATGATCGATGATGAGTTAAAGGAATTTATATCCCATAATCTGTGTAATCAGGATTGGTTAAAGTCCAATACCTGGAAGAGGCATGAAGCCTATAATCAGGAGTGGTTAGAGTCCACTGCCTGGTTGTGTAATTAGGATTGGTAGAGTCCAATGCCTAGTAGTATAATCAGGATTGGTTAAAGTCCAATACCTGGAAGAGGCACGAAGCCTATAACCAAGGGATTGGCATAGTCCAATGCCTAGATAGAATATGATGATGTATACTCTTATGTTTGGAATAATTCAATATTTGTTTAGCAGATTGGCTAAGGCCAACAGATGAAAACAAGAATGAATCATGGGTGACATATTAGGATAATAAGGAAAAGCTTGAGATGTTGAAATGATATGGTAGATAAATGATATACATGTTCTTCCTATTCCTTATTAAGAGGATAGATGATTTATTGTTCTATCATAAATAGTTGCAATGCTTTAAAAGATGAGAATGCTTTAAACTGTTTATCCTATGCCTAGTTTTATATCATTAAAATGCAATAATAATGTTTTTGGCAGAGAGTTATATCTCTCGCTGGGGCAATTACAACTGTCTCACCCCCGTGGGATCCAACATTTTTAGGTGGACAAGCACGGAGGAGATTGAGAATATCTTGCAGAGGAAGAACATCAATAGCAGCAAGGACAGTAGTGACAACTCAGGTTGAGTGTACTGTCTGTCGAGTCTTGTAGATAGAAGTCCTATGTGTCGTATATGTACTCTCAAGTCCTCGAAGTTAGTAGTTAGTTCTTTTAATGTATCGATCTGATATGTTGGCTTGATGCCTTGAGATTTTGAGTTGCTTAAGTATAATTATGACAAAGTAATTGTTTTATATAATTATTGAGAAGAGATAGTACATGTGATATGCTTATGAACTAGGATGTAGATGATATACATTGGTTCTTGATAAAAGAGTTTTCCTGTGTATGGACCTCTTTGCAAAAGGTTTAAATTTTTAGTGATTTTTTTAATCCGCTGCTAATGTTTAATTCTGCTTAATCAATAATGATTTGTTTATCGGTCGTTACATAAGAGGATAAAGATGATAGCATATCCTCGTGGAGTGAATAATACATAAATGGTTTACAAATAGTAAGAGTACTAAGGTAATCACCTTATGAGGATTTTTGTATAATGAGATATGAGTCATACAAGATTGAGTTTGATCACCAAGAAGATGAGATCAAAGTGTTCTCAATAAAGATAGACTTAGAATTCGAGTTTGAGATGATAAGTGAAATGCGTGGAAGTGGATGTCTTCAATGTTACCTAATACCTAAGGATGTGAAGTGGTAATGGATGTTCTGGTTGAGATGTATCTGACTAGTTTGGCTAGAAGCTAGAAGAGGTTGTTAGGCTAACCCTCAGTTTGGAAAGGAGATATGTTTGACTAATACTCTGATGTAATGAGATCTGTTGAAAAAGTTAATGGTTGTTTAGTTATCCAGTTTAGTCCTTGATGCAATGAAAGGATGGTGGTATAACCTCAGATGCACTTCATTGGAAAAGAAGGTGATGAAACCCCGACTAGAGTGGTTTAGGGTTTCTGAGGAATCAATCTTGAGGAATCATGACATACAGGAGATCATGATTTTAAGATCACCATACACCGTACCACCAAGATAATAAGTGACAGTAGGACTTTGGATAAAGTTGCATGTGGTATATGGCCATGCAAGCCAGGAGGTAAAAGACGAACCCCAGTAACACAGTGTATCGATATAGAGGACAAAAGAGTCCCTGAGAGGGAATGGGAGTTCATCATTATGGATGTTGTGATAAGTCTCCCCTAGACCAAGGAAGGTCAAGATGTAATAGGGGTTATGGTAGATCACCTTACCTAGATGACATGAGAGAGAAGAGAGTTCTGTCAAGAGACAGATCTGGTTGAACTACTCATGAGAGAGATGGTTCAACTACACCATGGATCGAGTTCTAAAGTCCTTGAGTATATCCTAAAGGTTCACTTCCGTAAGGGGGAAGTAGGTACATGAAGGACTCGATGTTAGTATAGTCCATCACCCATAACTAATGGTTAGTATGATCTAGACTAAAGGGTCTGATGAGAGCATATGTGCTCATTTAGGGTGATAGTTAGAGACAGTTCTTGTCCTATGAAAGATGTGAAGATAACCACCATAGCCAGTATCGGGATTTAAAGAAGCTATGTAAGAGAGGTTGTGTCAGTCACCACTTCGGTAAGGTGATTTTGGTGAAAGGACCATGTGATGGTTAGAAAAGGACCACAATGTGTGTAGATGAAGTTGCTTTGATCATGCAATGGCTGAAAGGAGCCTAGAGATGACAAGAGTCGTGAACGAATGCAAAGTAGACTGACATGCAGTTCACTGTGGGAAATATGTGACATGAAAATCTGACCCCTCTAAGTTATAGCTAAGAGAGCTAAGTTCCCGATGCATGTGTTCTTTTGACATGTTTGGTGGAGAAGGTTAAGTTTGATCTTACCCCTTAGGATAAAGTAATGTGTGATAAGTTCCAGGTGTCCAATTTAGAGTACTATGTGAGGTACCGGACCATGTGCTGAGCAATGAACCTAGTGAGCCAAGGGAGGATGAAATGGCCTGAGTCCACCTGTGCAGTTTATAGACGCCAGGATGAAAGAGCTCAGAGAAAAGAATATGTGATGATAAAGGTTCTTTGGAGACGCCATGAGTATGGTAAATCTACATAGGGGTCAATGATGGACATGGAAAATTCTTATCAAAAATTATTTGTTTGCTTGATAGAATTTTGAGGACAAAATTCCTATAAGAGGGAAAGGATGTTACAACCCCAATTTTTTGATTCATTTGTCGAGAAATGTAATTTCTCATATTAAGGATATTTGAACAAATAATGATATAACTTTTTTGAATAAATGGATTATGTTTACAATAGCCTTGATGTTTGTGTTGTGGGCTTTATTGGCTATCGGGCCAAATAACAAGGAAACTCAATTAGTAAATGAAAAATTGAATATTTGAGAAAAGAAAAATGTGGAAACCTCTAGAAGGCAAATCCAAAGAGGGATTTCGTGCCTCTTGGGTTCCTTGGGTACCAAGGAGTCCAAAGTTGCATAAAGAGTGCAATAAGAAAAGAAAAAATCAATTAAGTATTTCTTTATTAAGAAAGAAATTGAAAATAATGATAAAATATTGTAAATAAGTGGAAAAAGGTATAATTGGGTTATCCTTGGTGGAATTTCGTATCCCAAGGATTCCTAATGATAAAAGGAATACCAATGAGGAAAATAAAAGATAAATAATGAGAAAACCTCAAAAGGAGTTTTTTAATAAGAAATAAACAAGACAATGTGAAATAATGCATATTGATGCATTTAGAAGGATAATAAGTATCCTTATGAAGGAATTTCGAAATCTTGGAGTTCCTTGGGGTCCAAGGAGACCCAATAAAGAGGAAAGAAAGAGAAAATACCAAAATTGTGAAATAAGAGGATAAAGTGATATTATATTAATGAATTTCATGGTATTATTAAAAGGAAGTATTTCCTACTTAAGGAAAATATAATTTCAAGGCCAATGTATTAAAAGGCATAAATAAAGAGAATAAGACAAAGTATTTTTGTATTTCTAATTATCCATGCAACAAGGAATATCAAGGAAATAAGAGATAATGAAGAGAGAGAGAGAGATGGTTGCTTCACAACCAAGGAAAGTGTGTTTCCTTTCGAGTTTGGGACTGGAACCTCATGAGGCATGCCTTAGGACTTCATACTCCACCCAATATAAAGGGGTAAAGCCCTAGTCGAGGTCCAAAGAGAGATCCCACATAAAACAACATTTTCTCCTTCTTCCTTACGTGTAAACCCTAGTCGAGGGTATGGATCTTACTCTGCAGCAACGTAGGTGTGTTTGGTGGTCTTCTTGAGGCAGGAGACCTCCACGACTACCCAGGGCCGCTTGGATACCACCCCATCGACCCCGACTTCACGCAACAGCAGCTACGTGGCTGCAACAGCGGCCATGCTTGGAAGAACCAATGCTCATGCACTAGCCAGATAAATTGCGACCTCGGCGGTGCCCTAGGTGTGACTAGGGCCATGGAAGCTGAGGCGGCCATTGGCGGAGGTCCATGGGGCCCAAGAAGGAGGAGGCACGCTTGAGAAGACCTGCAAGCGGCGGCTAGGGCGGCAGTCGTCGTACTGCTGAAGGTTGAAGAAGAGAAAGGCACTCTGGACGGTTCTGCCCTCCGCGTTCTAAAGAAACCCATCACTTTACTGAGGGCAATTTGGTCTTTTCAAAATGTTCCCAAAGCAACAAGGAAACGTTGCATGAAGCAGGCTACGTGGAGCCTCCTCATTGGCCCGAAGATCCTTGTGTATACTTGTTTGCTTGATTGGATTTCCCTACATGGTTGACTCTATCTCAAAAAGCAGGATCTTGATGAAAGCAAAACAGGTATGTGGTTACGCTTATGATTATCCCGACTAGTTTTCTGAGGATTTTATCGACATTTTCCTCATGGCTTGAAATAACTGTTGGATGCTTTTATTTCATGCAACTATAGAGTGATTATGACTATCACTATGAATATACATGTATAACTGTCTAGATCCGGGTCCACCCCTGTGGCTATGCAAGGGCTAAAAGGATAACCTAGAGCAAGGTCTAGGCTGTCATGAGTTGGAAACTGGGCTACACATGTGTAGTGCCATGAGACTCTTAGCTTCCCATGAGTTAAGGAGTGGGCTACCTACAGGTAGTTCCATGTGACTCAGCCCTAGAAACTGATTCACCTGTTAGGTGAAATCACGAGGGGTATAATGGGGATATACCATAAGGAAGGTAGTATCCAGGTCCACTGCAGGGACATCGCAGGGGATAGGGTACACATAGATCGCACAGTTATATTTAAAATGTAAACTTGTTTGTTAAATGGTAATTGGATGCAATACATTATTATGAATAATTGCACGATTATCGTTTCCCCCACATACCAGCTTCAGCTGACTGATGTTTTGTTTGTCGGCGTTTTAGGTATAAGCCAAATGGACAAACAGTAAATCGTCATATTGTGAAATACATGAAGTAAAATGCAAGGAGGATTAGTTAGAGTAGAATACATAAATGGATAGAAGTTTAGAAATCCAAAATTTTCAAAAGGTATGCAAAATTTTATTACAGCTTTTCAGTATAGATTGTTGAAATTTAATAATTGTTCTTGGTTAAGTGTCGAACCTTTGATCTGTAAGTTATGGGTGCGGCTTCGACCTCTCGGTCTCCCTTAATTGGAGGTTATCGGGAGGTGGGGTCGTAACACTTATGCTCCTTAAATATCTTTTAAAATAGCTACCATTATGTAAAGAGGCGAGATCACCTCTTTACTAAAATTTAAAGGAAATACAAACATCTACAATTTTAACAAAAATTTAGAGACTTTGAGGATGATTGCATAATATTCCAAGTAAATAAGCATGATTCCAGATACATTGTAAAATGTCAATAGCAGCGGAAATAAAGAAATAACAAACCTTCACATGGCTTTTATTGTTTATTAGAAGAATGATTTCTAAAAGAAAATATAAGATAAGAAGGATCTAGCTATAGCAACCAAGCCAACCTTTCCAAACGCTAAAGATCAACTCCTGAGGAAAGTCTCCTTCAAGCATGTCCTTCTCCTTACACAACACCGACACCTGGGTGGTTGGGAAGACACCCAACAAGAGAAAAAGGAAGAAAAAGTATGTGTTACAAGATTATTCTAAAAGTGACAAGATAGTTGTAACAAGTAGAACATGCTAGGAAATCATCAAAAGATGAGACATCAAGAGTATGAGGCTTTTATTCAAAAAACTTGCCAATAACAAAAGTAATTAAAAGATTTGCATGTAAATTAATATGTCTACCTAACTAAGTAGGGTTGAGGCACCTACTGGACCTCTAACCTTAGGTTAGGGGAGAATAAGACATTCCAGTCACCTATAATATTATGGGGAGAATTATAAACATTCTCCTAAGGCGATTATATACATGCGCTCTGTGGGTGGTTGTACATAAGTACCTCTACTTTATAATTAAATAGAACATATAACTACATGCTAGAAAAAGCGTTATGGCAAGATTAATCAAAGGATTCATATAACAAGGCAATGGGGTATAAAAACCCAAACAAGATAATACTACAACTAATTTTTGATGCATAAATGAATTTAGGTTTCAAGAATCATGAATTAGGTCAGATTAAGCCTCATTAGGAACATAGGTAAAAGGTATATATAATTTCCCAACTGAAGGGGGTAGATGCACATACCTTAGCCTCAAGATTTCTAGAAACCACTTTCCAACCCTTCACATGAAATCAGAACCCACTTTCCCTAATATCATCATTAGATCTATGAATTAGAATTAAGTATACTCATTAAAGGTTTAAAACCCTAATATTACTAACATTTTGCGCAAACCTTTGAATTAGACTCCGAAAACATAACCACCGTCTTAGTGAGGGTTTTCTGATCAAAATGATATATAATATTGTATATTTTGAAGATATAGATTTTTCGGGTTATTTTTGGTGGTTTATAGTTAATTTAATCATTCTAAAAATACTTTTCTTTCAAACATCATAATCAAACCTCAAAAACATTTTTAATGGATAGATCTCATTTTCCTGATTTCAAAAGACTATTTATTTTTAATTTTTGACCACTAGAATCATTTTCTATGATTTTTCTTACTTCGACCAACCATAGCCTGCCACGTAGGCAAGGCATGAGAGAGAGAGAGATATGGGGAGAGTAGAGGGTGGTCCCGCATCTCTGTGACCTGAATCCCTCACTGCAAATGTGTGGGTCGGGGTCAGAGCTTGGTCAAAGGCGGGGCAAAGGGGCAAAGGACAAGGATGCCCCTCGCGCGAAAAACACAGCAAAGCAAAACTGATCCGGGTGATTTGGTAAAACAATAGGGAGTCATCTTCCTACCACTGCCCGTGCCATGGCAACGAGCTGCGAGCAGCTTGCTGGGGCTCGGTTTGGGCAAAAATGCAATTCTCAACGGAACTTCGTGTTTAAACATGCGAACTAAAGCTTAGATTAAAACGAACTTGGTGATACCTTCAATTGAGACGATGATCGAGGAAGCAGGGAGAAAGGGGCGCTACAAATCTAGTGGCTACGGTGGCTAGATGGAGGTCAAGACGTCCATGAAACTCCAAATTAACAGCGTGGTTGATTTTCAAATGCGATGGCGGTCCTTGGGGTATGTATATATATAGGTAAGGAGACCTAGACTAGGGTTTGGCTAGATGGGGGTAGAGAGAGGCGGAACACGAGTTGGGTGTTTCTCAAATCTTTGTCAAACCACAAATATCTTGGAATAATATGGTGTGGAATTGTGCAAGGAATTCATAGGATAAAAAATATTGAATTTCATTGAGTAAAACTCGAGATAAGTGGATTTGAAAACTTGGCAAACAAACCATCTGTTTCCAAATCGGGCCTATGAAGAAGACAACCCGTGGATCCTTAGATCGAGATCCAACGGTCAAAGATCATCACCATATAACAGTTGCCATCTTTTATTCCTATTCAAAATCGACTCAAAAGGGCATATTCATTTAAATGTTTTTCTCTCTCCTCGTTTGGAGGCCCAAACATTATCCAAAAATTACCAAATTTTTATATTCTGACTGATTTTTATGCGTAGAATCCAAATATGGAGTTATTTTTGCCTTTTGGAAAATTTTTATAGGTTAAATAATTAAAATGGTATTTTCTCTTTCCTCCTTCAAAAGAGGTGATAACATTATCTAAAATTTGTGTAACTTCACCCATAAGTCTCCTTAAGGGATTAGAACACGATTTTGTTATTATTTTTACAAGTTAGGATTATTTATTTATTTATTAAATAAATAGAAGATTCTACACACTTTCTCTCTCCTATTTTATTCATTATTCACATGTTATACAAATTAATTGCAAATTTTCCCAAAGGCTTATTTTTATGTCTAAATTACGAATTTGGAGTTATTTTTCTATTTTGAGAGCATTAAGTATTTTATTTCACTTTATTGACTTATTTCCTATTTTCTTTTGATAAGGTCATTAATATATACTTTTATCTTCCAAATTAAATGATACTTGGCCCTTAAGTTGCTTTTTAGTCAAGAAAACGAATTTGAGTGTCAAATTATCCTTGTGGGTTTCATTTCCAATTAAATTTTTGGTGCAAAATATTTTGCGTTATCCTCTTTTATCCATTAAATCTCATATTACATCTAATTATTGTATTTATCATCTCTTTTATATAAAATTCGGATTTTCTCTTATTTTTCCTATTCCAAAAAGCACTAGAAAGTTCTAGGACGAAATATTTTTGCATTTTTATTACTTAGTGTACAATTTGCACGTCAAGCCCATTATTTAAAATCTAATTGAGGTATATGTGCATACAACCCCATGTTGAGAATATATGGGAAACATTTATCCAATAACCATCATAATTCCACTAAATCAGATCCAAAGACATATGGAATGAAAAATGAAGGAAAAAAATCTTATTGGAAAAGAGTACAAAGAGATACATAATGAATTTCAGTATGTTACACATTATCCCTGAATGATGTTCAACCATTAAAACACTAAATGTATAACTTCTTAATAACAAATTATATATTCTATACATGGAGCGCAAGGTTGACTCCCTCTCATATATGATATACCCATGCCACTATCATGAATAGTGTACTTATGTATGGTTTCTCTTTCATCTATGCCTAGCATGCCTAATTTACAAGCTCAATAACATAATGCAAATTTTCTATATATATTATTGTTGTTTAGGTTCACAAGTTTGATACCTATTCATTTTATTTCATGTCATTTCAGATCTTAATGTTGAAAGAACTAAGAAATGAGGTGAAAGGATAAGAACAAACCTCCAACGAAACATCTTTAGAGTTCCTCACATTTCCAACAATCATATCATGGATATTTGGAATCATATAAACAATTTTTATATCAATAAGATGATTAAATAAGTCAATATAGTACGACCTCCAATAAATCCACTTGATGGTCATTGCATCGATTGGCTACATTAATTCAAACACATTAGTAATGACCAACCTGTTCACTAGATGTTTTTTAGGTTTTAGGGGAGACAGAGAAGGCAGCAAAAATAAAAAATTTCTCCTCCCAAACCTAGAACAAAGAAAATGTGTCAATGTCTATACAATAAGAAGGATGGTTTGTAGAGGCATACCTTGTCCTGAGGCTTGCTCGGCAACGTTACCTCACGGCTTGTGCGGTCTTCACCTCTGGTCTTGGACAGTGTCTGTGCAGCTCCTGGTCTCATCGGGACTGTCGAGATTGACAGTTGTCCTCCGAGCGGCATAAGTCTCCCGCCTCTGAAGTAGTCCACACAGACCACCTGAAACTCTGATATCCTTGTCTTATAAGGAATCGGAAGGAGTCGCACCCTCATGTCGGTGTATTAGTCACCAACACACTCTTCTACAACCAGTTGCTTTTCTATACTTGTCTTTCCCTTATTGTGCCTCCCTTATCGGGTAGCACTTGCTCAGGCTCTCTTTCGGTTACCAAAACCAGAGAGAACGATAACTTTGTAGAGAAATTGGTGTTCTAAGTTGTTCACCAGAGAAGCCCCCAATTCCCCTATATATATAGGAGGGTCATGGGACATGGTTCTCTACCCCGGGCAATGCAGGATTAAACAGGAGTAGAACGGTTTGAGATTTTCCACAAAACAACCAACTTGTGCCAGCTGAACCGATCATTTCACACCCTGAAATGATCGTTTCAGGTGCTGAGCCGATCGTTTGGGACCTGAGCCGATCATTTGGGGCTCTGAGCCGATCGGCTGGAGCTCTGAACCGATCGGTTCACGGTCCTGATCCAACTCAAATTGACTTTCAAATTTGTCTCTGATTCATCAAATATTAATCCTTCTCCAAATCGAATTTGCACAAGTGAAACAAATTGTATTTGCAAAATAGTCTTCTGACTTTCCAAACGATCTCGGTTGGTCACATGAGTCGACCGGTTCAACAATTGAACTGATCGTCTCATTGCACATGAGCCGATCCTCTCACCAGTTGAGCTGATCACTTCACCAACCGGAGTTGATCGGTTCATCCCATGAGCTGATCGGTTGGGGCAACAGACTTGTGCAAATCAGTCAATCGTAGTTTCAATCAATCTGATACTCCAATCAATCAGTCCAACACCTTGAACACTATGATATTGAGCTATCAATTAATTGAGTGTTTAATTGAACTACTAAACTCTTTTAGTAATCAATCTATACATCGTTTGTGGATAAACTCCTATTCCAGGTTAAATCCTATGTGTGTGACCCTGCAGGTCCATTTCACGGTTGCAGTGAAAGTCCATAACACTTATGATTTCACAACCAAAGACTGGTGCCTAGTCGCACATCAGTGCTACCCAAGTGAAATAGAAAGTTGGAGAACAACTTTCAATCCTACAATTTGTGAATGGTGTTATAGCGAATGTATAATTCCTTTGTCATTGATATCCCAAATGAAATCAAGGCATGGAACAGTCATCCTGTCAATGTTCATTCATTTTCTTGATCTCAGAGTAGCTTGGAGGAGATATGTATGACATCAATATCACATACTAATTCACACATGTGTGCACACCTTTCTCAATCCTACTCATCAAGTGGCCATGGATATCAAACTCCCTCAGGAGAAACAAATCCCATATCTATCACTCACCCCTCAAAAGCCCCATGTGTCAAAGCCACCCAATCATCACCTTTATAACAACCCATGTTTTAGGATTGCGTTTGATGATGTCAAAGTGTACCCAACGACATTTGTTGAGTGTAGTGATTTCATGTCAAAGAATCACACTCACCACCATCATTGTGAGAACTGACTGTGACTACCATGTCATGGTTCCATGTGTCAAACTCACGGTAGGTATGTCTGGTACACTTGTTCTCTAACAAGTACCTATGTGTTTGGTTTGATATCTCCATATCATGACTAATGAGATTCTTGTTGGGTTTTAGGGGAGGCAGAGAAGGTAGCAGAAACAAAAATTTTCTCCTCCCCAAACCCAGAACAAGGAAACGTGTCAACGTCTATACAATAGGAAAGGATGGTTTGTGGAATCATACCTTGTCCTGAGGCTTGCTAGGAGACAATACCTCACACATTGCGTGGTCTTCACCTCCGATCTTGGACGGTGTGTGTGAAGCTCCTAGTCGCACCGGGATTGACAGCTGTCCTCTGAGCGACAGAAATCTCATGCCTCTAAAGTAGTCCACACGGACCACCTGGAACTCCAATCTCCTTGTCTCACAAGGAATTGGAAGGATTCGCACCCTCCTGTTGGCGTACTAGTCACCGACACACTCTCCTGCCACCAGTCGCTTTCTGTAGTTGTCTTTCCCTTTTTGTGCCTCCCTTATCGGGTAGCACTTTCTCGGGCTCTCTCGGTTACCAAATCCAGAGAGAACGACAACTTTACAGAGCAACTGGTTGCACTGAGTTGTTCTTTGAGAAGCCCCCAATACCCCTATATATATAGGAGGGTCATGGGACAGGGTTCTCTATCCCGGGTAATGCGGGACTAAAGCAAGAGTAGAAGGGTTTGAGATTTTCCACAAAAACAACCAATTGTGCAACCTGAACCGATCGTTTCATTTCCGAAACCGTCAGTTGGGGGCCTGATCCGGTTGGTTGACACCTCAACCGATCGGTTGGGACCCATGAAACAGTCAGTTCACTTCTGAACCGGTCGGTTCGTGGTCATGATCTGTTCCCAATTTACTTTTCTTCTTTTATTTCTAATTGGTACCTAATACCAATCCTTGTTCCAATCAAATTGGGCAAGTGAAACGAAAAGAAATTTCTCACAAATCCTACTTTCCCAACTTGCTCAGTTGCATCAGTTGAACCGATCGTTTTAACACTTGAAGCAATCGTTTCACCCTATCCATGAGCCGATCGACTCACCACCTGAGCTAATCGGTTCGCCAAGATGAGCCGATCGGTTCATCACATGAGCCGATCAGTTAGGAGTGCAGATTCTACAGAATCAGTCAAATGAAGTTTCAATCAATCTGATACTCCAATCAATCAGTCCAACACCTTGAACATTATGATACTGAGCTATCAATTGATTGATTGTTTAATTGAACTACTAAACTCCTTTAGTAATCAATCTAAACATTGTTTGTGGACAAAACTCCTCTTCCAGGTTAAATCCTATGTGTGTGAGCCTACAGGTCCATTTCACATTGGCAGTGAAAGTCCATAACACTTATGACTACACAAGCAAAGAGTGGTGCCTAGTCACACATCAGTTCTACCCAAGTTAAATAGAAAGTTGGAGAACAACTTTCAATCCTACAATTTGTGAATGGTGTTACAGTGAATGTATAATTCCTTTGTCACTGATATCCCGAATGAACTCGAGGCATGGAACAGTCATCCTGTCAACGTTCATTCACTTTCTTGATCTCACAGTAGATTGGAAGAGATATGGTATGAGATCAGTATCACATATTGATTCACACATGCGTGCACGCCTTTATCAATCCTGCTCATCAAGTGGCCATGGATATCAAACTCTCTCAGGAGGGACAAATCCCATATCTATCACTCACCCCTCAAAAGCCCCATGTGTCAAAGCCACCCAATCATCACCTTTATAACAACCCATGTTTTAGGACTACATTTGATGATGTCAAAGTGTGCCCAACGACAAGTGTTGAGTGTAGTGATTTCAAGTCAAAGAATCACATTCACCACCATCACTGTGAGTACTGACTGTGACTACCATGTCATGGTTCCATGTGTCAAACTCATGGTGGGTCTGTCCGGTACACTTGTTCTCTAACAAGTACCTATGTGTTTGGTTCCATATCTCTATATCATGACTAATGAGATTTTGTCATCAACCAACACCACAATCTAGTCTTGTGTGTCATTGCTGTCTATCTACCTTCCACAATGACATCCGACTAGGGACATAATGAGAATGTACAAACTCTTAGCATCCGTATGATCTCATCGTTCAAGTCTTGAACCTGAAGGCATACGCCATTGAGTACTGTCATTCTCTAGACATTCAATCTGTTCTATCACTATCTCATATGATTGAACCAGAAAGAATTGGAAGCTTACCTTTGATGTTTATCAAATAAATCTTAATGTATCCCACCAATCATCCCATGATTGGCTCTCAGGGCATACATACCAATAGACTCCCACTTGCACTGTGAGCCAATCACCCTTGAATCATATTCATAGTGATCTTCAAACATGTCCCACATGTTACTGTGCTCTAGTGCGAACATAGTGAGTTATGGCAACACCTTGCCAAAGTCAGTATAAATTGCATGTCTCACATCTCTTCGTTGTACGTCACACGTATGAGATGGAGTTGCCGTAATATGCGATCTAGTATTCCTTTGCTAACCTTTAGCCACATTGCATGATCAAGGATTCCATACTTGTCATCAATGAGCAGAATATCTATAAGTTCATCTCATGAACTTCCATATCCATATAGTATCTATTGATGTTCTCTAACACATAGATACTCGGCATTTCCCTTTTAAATCGTTTTATTGGAACACTTCCAATTATCAACAAACTTTCACTTTTATATATCCTATATATATTTTGCGATTTATTTTCTGTCCTTTCGGAAGTTCGCATCAATGTAACTCTTTACATTGAACTCTTCCTTATCTCCATAGAACTAGTACTTCTCAAGTACTTATCAAGTTCTCATGATATTCCAGTAACCCTTACTGGAAGTAGATAGACATCCACTCGTCATGTCCCACATACGAGTTATCAGGATGATCACAAGATGATGAATGCATTTTGTTCTTATCATGTCGATACATGCAAGATAATGGGATAATTACATACATGATAGATCCATATGTATTCTTAGTGTTCCCATTCTTCATAAGAATTGGACACTTGGCCTTGGGATACTAACTTCATGTAACATGGACAAGTTTTCTCCCACTAAATATGTGCATACTGAACCCTTCAGTACAGATTGCCAATGTATGCTTTCTCTTTTCAGGTCAAGAGGTTTTCAAGAACTATCTCTATAGATCTCTATTCCTATCACATAGGAAACATCTCTATCTTCCTTAAAGATAATTTCCACTTTTGGATTTCCATTCTAGAACATTTCCATTTCACATCAACATGTGGAATGTGAACACACTCCCACTAAATCACAGATCCCTTCTTTATCTTTGACATATCAGTCAAACCCTTTGACTATATCATCAAAGTAAAGATCCAATTCAGAGTTGCTTGTACTCAATCAATCACATTGATTAGTCCATCGTAACTTATAGACTTCATTTGCATTAGTGGATTCATAAACCTTATAGGTTGTGTCACATACACATCCTTGTTTTATTCCTCATAGGAATGCAGTTTTAGTATCCATATGCCAAATGCTTAGTCATTAAGTTGCAATCAACAAGCATCATCCTTCTCAAAATGTTATCCATGTGTCTTAACACTTCAGACTTATTTGCACTTATGGATTTCATCCAATGTGTGCTACCATCAAGGTCATACCTTATGGTTCACATGGATGTCATTTAGGATGTAATGGTCATAAACCATAACCCAAAATTCAGTTCCTCATATTCATCTAGGTAGTTGACTCATCACATGAACAACTCATCACATAGATAAACGAGGTGTATCTGTCAAGGATATAAGAACTTACAACTCCTTGTGATTCTTAGTGTCCTTTATTAGTGTGGGGTATTCTTTTATTAAGAAGAATTTAGTTATTTGATAATCATACTCAAACTCCTTAGAGTATGATTCCTTCTTGATTTAGACATCACCATGCCTTAATCATGAGTTCACTATGATACACTATCATAATCACTTATAAGGATCTCAAACATTTGGTCCTAGTATTTCATTCATTGATCTCATCAAGAATTAACACTTTACCAAATTTGTACTTCATCTATGATAATCTTGAACACTTCAAGATATTCATATTGGTATTTCTCTAAACACCATTTGTAGTATTAGCATTTGTTCCAATAGGTATGTAAATACATCACATGTATCATACCTAATAGGATAATCATTCTCCCACTACCTTTAGTGAAGATTGATTAATCATGTCCAAGATATTCATGTCTCTTATTGGTTCTCTAACCAAAAGAGTCTAGATTTATCCATCACATGGAAACTAGAAATGATTTTCTCATGATTGATGCTAATTTTATTGTTTGAGTTATCTATAACTTTTAGGTATCATTTTATCTTATGCATATCAAATACCACAAGATAAACAAGGCATTACCACAAAGATCATATCTTTAGAAATTGAAACATCTCTTTATTGATTGCCATCATTGTCATACAATATGCAAAAATAAAGTGTTTCTATCTATTGGAAAATATGAAATAGAAGTTCATAACTGTATTACATGCCTTTAGGCTGAAAATAAACTAAAGTACTCCTATCTATGGCGGAAACACTTGCCCCATTTATTGAGTGCTTTACACTTTACATCTTGGTATCATATACCTCAAAAGTGTTACAAGTTTACTTTCATGACACCTTTAAGTAGAGACGGTTGTCGCCTCCTTCTTCTTTTGTTCTTCCAGATAGAGAGGACAATTCCTTTTCCAATCTCCTGGCTTTTGATAATGGTGGCAATTGCCTTTCTTGGTCATGCCTCCCTTGGCCTTGAGAGCTGAAGACGACTTGGGCTCCTGGCTAGCATTAGAACCTTTCTTAGCTTTTCCCTTTCCCTTTCGCTTGGACTTGCCTCTCTTGCTCGTGATCACCATCACAGACTTAGGCCTGTCTTTCTTCATCTGTGTCTCGGCTGTCCTCAACATGCCCAACAACTCTGACAGTGGCCTATCAATGTTGTTCATGTTGTAGCTCATCACAAATTGACTGTAGGATTCTGGCAACGATTGCAGTATCACGTCAGTAGCCAACTCTTGGCTCAGTGGAAATCCCAGTCTTGTCAGGTTCTCCACATACCCAATCATCTTGAGTATGTGAGGACCAACTGGATCTCCTTCTGTCATGACGCACTTGAACAGTGCCCTTGAGACATCGTATCTCTCTTGCCGTGCTTGATCTTCATACATGTTCCTGAGATGCTGAATCATCTCAATGACACCCATGTTCTCATGTTGTCTCTGCAACTCGTGGTTCATAGAGCACAACATCAAGCACTTTGCATCAATGGCATCATCAGAATGCTTCTTGTAAGCATCCCTTTCTGCCTTTGGTGCATTAGGAGCAGGTTCCTCTGGAATTGGAGTATCCAGGACATAGAGCTTTCGCTCTTGAGGGAGAACAATTCTCAATGTCCTATACCAGTCGTGGAAGTTTGTCCCATTTAGCCTTTCCTTTTCAAGGATCGATCGCAAAGAAAAGTGATTGTTGTTTGTTGTCATTTGTACTACAAAAGGAAATATGCAATTTTAGTCCAAAAACTCATTTTTGACTTATTTGATTTATTTGGAAAGTTGACGATATAATTAGGCCTTTAATTAATTATCACTCCCACTATTTTACTTCAAATTGATAGCCCTCACCATCAATTCAGAAGATTGCAACGTACAACCTTCTAGTGGGCAAGATCCTGAAATCCTCTAAATCATGGACCAGCTAGGGCTGTGACGCACAACTTAGATCTCTCAGGTAGGCAACTCTTGCCAATTGCATCATATGCAACTCTTGATAAGATGTCATATGCAACTCATTGTCATGATCACCTCCATGCCTCAAGGTACTAGATCCCATCTAGATCACCTTGTTAAGTCTGACCCAAAGCACACATGATGAATATGCACCCTGCTAGGGCAGACCCACATATCCATCCTTCACGCTTCCATGAGATAGACGGTGCACCACGCTAGGGCATGCCCACACTTGGTCGATCAAGATTTTCACGTGTGTCACATTTGGAAGGCATCTAAAACTTAATATTTAATGAGGGATTTGGTTTTATATACATATACATTTCCAATCACCACAATATATAGTATGTATCATATACATGCTATATCCCACAGAAAACATGTGAAATGATAAAAGCGATGATTATGGCCATCCTAATGTGATTCCTCAAGCCAATAGGAATCATGATCATCTAGGTCTACATCACATGCAACCTGTATAAGATGAACTATGTGCTTTGCCTTTCTGGGTTTGATCAACTCATCACATGACTGATCGGCTCGCCATCAGGCCAGTCAGCTGGGTGCCACCAGTCGATCGGTTGGCTCCTCCAACCGATCGGTTCACCTGGTCATCGTGCATCTCATCATGGCCTCCACCCACTCGTCTCGCTCCTCGAACCGGTCATCAACCGATCGGCTCACTCTTTGAACCGATCATCTCGAACATCAACTGATCGATTCACGCCTTGAACCGGTCGTCTCAGCTGTCGTCAGGATGTCCGTTATTCTTTGACATAACAGGAAATAAAATTCTATCCTATTTTACATTGTAAAAAGAGAAACCTCGAGTTACATTCGAGGGGAGCAAAGGTAGGAAAGAACATCTCGAATTATTTCGAGTTACATTAGGAATAGGAGAAGGAAGATCGGTGCATAGACCGAGATGCAAGCAACCACATACAACCATACACAGCTAGGTTTTATTGGCCATAACCACGCTATACATCCACCACAAAACTCATTTAAGGGCGACGCGTATCGAGTGCATTAATAATACATATCATATATGTAAATTGGGATTTGTGGATTTAGGATTGGACATGCATAAAGCCAATTTTATTTGCATCGTATCCAATAAATAAAGGCGACAAACCAAAATCGATCATATCGATAATCCAAAAGTATAGAGTACTTGACGTGGCTCTAATACCACTGTTGGGTTTTAGGGGAGGAAGAGAAGGCAGCGGAAACAAAAAATTTCTCCTCCCCAATCCCAGAACAAGGAAACACGTCAACGTCTATACAATAGGAAAGGATGGTTTGTGGAATCATACCTTGTCCCAAGGCTTTCTCGGCGACAATAGCTCACGCCTTGCGCGGTCTTCACCTCTGGTCTTGGATGGTGTCTGTGTATCTCTTAGTCGCACCGGGACTGATGACTCCTCGTCTCACCGGAACTGTCAGGATTGACATCTGTCCTCTGAGCGACATAAATCTCCTGCCTCTGAAGTAGTCCACACGGACCACCAGGAACTCCAATCTCCTTGTCTCATAAGGAATTGGAAGGAGTCACACCCTCCTGTCGGCGTACTAGTCACCGACACACTCTCCTGCCACCAGTCGCTTTCTACAGTTTTCTTTCCCTTGTTGTGCCTCCCTTATCAGGTAGCACTTTCTCGGGCTCTCTCGTTTTCCAAAACCAGAGAGAACGGCAACTTTACAGAGCAACTGGTTGCACTGAGTTGTTCTTTAAGAAGCCCCCAATACCCCTATATATAGGAGGGTCATGGGATAGGGTTCTCTATCCCGGGAAATGCAGGACTAAAGCAGGAGTAGAAGGGTTCAAGATTTTCCACAAAAACAACCAACTGCACAACCTGAACTGATCGTTTCATTTCTGAAACAGTCGGTTGGGGACCTGAGCCGATCGGTTGACACCTCAACCGATCGGTTGGGACCCATGAAACGGTCGGTTCACTTCTGAACCGGTCGGTTCGTGGTCCTGATCAGTTCCCAATTGACTTTTCTTCTTTTGTTTCTAAATGGTACCTCATACCAATCCTTGTTCCAATCAAATTGGGCAAGTGAAATGAAAAGAAATTTCTCACCATTCCTACTTTCCCAACTTGCTCGGTTGCATTAGTTGAACCGATCGTTTCAACACTTGAAGCAATCGTTTCACCCTGTCCATGAGTCGATCGACTCACCACCTGAGCTGATCGATTCGCCAAGTTGAGTCGATCAGTTCATCACATGAGCTGATCAGTTAGGAGTGCAGATTGTGCAGAATCAGTCAATTATAGTTTCAATCAATCTGATACTCCAATCAATCAGTCCAACACCTTGAACATTATGATACTGATCTATCAATTGATTGAGTGTTTAATTGAACTACTAAACTCCTTTAGTAATAAATCTAAACATTGTTTGTGGACAAAACTCCTCTCCCAGGTTAAATCCTATGTGTGTGACCCTACAGGTCCATTTCACATTGGCAGTGAAAGTCCATAACACTTATGACTTCACAAGCAAAGAGTGGTGCCTAGTCACACATCAGTGCTACCCAAGTGAAATAGAAAGTTGGAGAACAACTTTCAATCCTACAATCCGTGAATGGTGTTATAGTGAATGTATAATTCCTTTGTCACTAATATCTCGAATGAACTAGAGGCATGGAACAATCATCCTGTCAACGTTCATTCACTTTCTTGATCTCAGAGTAGATTGGAAGAGATATGTTATGACATCAGTATCACATACTAATTATCACATACATGCATGCCTTTCTCAATCATACTCATCAAGTGGCCATGGATATCAAACTCCCTCAGGAGGGACAAATCCCATATCTATCACTCACCCCTCAAAATCCCCATGTATCAAAGCCACCCAATCATCACCTTTATGTTAACCCATGTTTCAAGACTTTGTTTGATGATGTCAAAGTGTGCCCAACGACATGTGTTGAGTGTAGTGATTTATGGTCAAAGAGTCACACTCGCCACCATCACTGTGAGTACTGACAGTGACTACCATGTCATGGTTCCATGTGTCAAACTCATGGTGGGTCTGTCCGGTACACTTATTCTCTAACAAGTACATATGTGTTTGGTTTGATATCTCTATATCATGACTAATGAGATTTTGTCATCAACCAACACCACAATCTAGTCTTGTGTGTCATTGCTGTCTATCTACCTTCCACAATGACATTCGACTAAGGACACAATGAGAATGTACAAACTCTTAGCATCTGTATGATCTCATCGTTCAGGTCCTGAACCTGAAGGCATACGTCATTGAGTACTGTCATTCTCTAGACATTCAATCTGTTCTATCACTGTCTCGTATGATTAAACCAGAAAGAATTGGAAGCTTGCCTTTGATGTTTATCAAATCAATCTTAATGTATCCCACCAATCATCCCATGATTGGCTCATAGGGCATACATACCAACAATTCTATCATCAACCAACACCACAATCTAGTCTTGTGTGTCATTGTTGTCTATCTACCTTCCACAATGACATCCAACTAGGGACATAATAAGAATGTACAAACTCTTAGCATCCATATGATCTCATCGTTCAGGTCCTGAACCTGAAAGCATACGTCATTGAGTATTGTCATTATTTAGACATTCCATCTGTTCTATCATTATCTCATATGACTGGACCAGAAAGAATCGGAAGCTTGCCTTTGATGCTTATCAAATCAATCTTAATGTATCCCACCAATCATCCCATGATTGGCTCTCAGGGCATACAAACCAACAGACTCCTATTTGCACTGCGAGCCAACCACCCTTGAATCATATTTATAGTGATCTTCAAACATGTCCCACATGTTACTGTGCTCTAGTGCTAACATAATGAATTATGGAAACACTTTGCCAAATTTGGTATTAACTATATGTCTCTCATCTCTTCGATGTACGTCACACGTATGAGATGGAGTTGCCGTAATATGCAATCTAGTATTCCTTTGCTAACCTTTATCCATATTTCTTGACCAATCGTACCTAACTTGTCATCAATGAACAAAATATCTATAAGTTCATCTTATGAACTTCCAGATCCATATAGTATCCACTAATGTTCTCTAACACACAGATACTCGACTTTTCCTTTTAAAATGACTTTAATGGAACATTTCCATTTATCAACAAACATTCACATATATATTTTGCGATTAATTTTCTGTCCTTTTCAGAAGTTTGCATCAGTGTAACTCTTTATTGTGAACCCTTCGTTATTTCCATAGAACTAGTAATTCTCAAGTACTTATCAAGGTATTCCAGTAACCCTTACTGGAACTAGACAGACATCCACTTGTTATGTCCCACATATGAGTTGTCAGGATGAGCACATCATATTGTCATGTCCTACATACAAGATGATGAATGCATTTTATTCTTTCTATCTCCATACATGCAAGATAATGGGATGATTACATACATGATAGATCCATATCCATTCTTAGTGTTCCATTCTTCATAAGAATTGGACACTTGGCCTTAGGATACTAACTCCATATAACATGGATAAGTTCTCTCCCACTAAATCTATACACACTGAACCCTCCAGTATAGATTGCCAATGTATGCTCTCTCTTTAGGTCAATAGGTTTTTACGTGTATTTTACTACGCGCTAAAAGGCAAGTGAACGCATCGAGTAGTACAGGCCTTTGTGAGGCCCGAGTCGAACACAGGGATACTCGGAATTGTTGGAGACTCCTACTAACTATTTGCGATCAGCTAAGCCGAATAACAAATTGAGGGTTGTTGTTAAAATTAAAAGAAAATAAAAACAAAAATGAAACAAACGATTGATTAAATGTTAATTTAATCAATTCAAAAGGGTATCTTTAGGATTGCGGTTTCACCGCGGGTTTTCATTGTATTAAATTCTATATAGCTACTCAATTTTATCTCTCTTTCCGGGTAGTGGCCTGAAAACAGAATTGCCCACTGTCGTGGTGCAATTCACTACCTAGGTCTAGGTCGGTTCCACCGTCGTAGTAACCTATACCCTAAACTCGGTGCATTATGAACGATCTCTCAGTATCCACCATTAATTTTACACCACCTTGGTCAAGGGATTTATCGATTAATGTAGATTTCGTCTCTTTTCAGCCATTAATTCTTCTTTCAAAGTGATTAAGGGCATTAGGTTATTATTATGGTGATCAAGCATAACAATATATGGAGAAAACGAAACTATACCACAGATTTAAGAGATAAAATATGAATTACTATTATAAAATTGTCATACAATGAATCCTCGGGCTACTCCCGGTCCTAAAGACAAAGGGGATTAGCCCCGCATGGTCATCTCAATGAAAGACAGAGGAGTAGAGAAGAAAAACATGGGAAACATGGAGAAAACTCGTGTAACCCCTGATACAAAGGTGTTCCTGGAGATCATCCTCGAGAAACGTGCGTTTTGCAGTCTTCCGACAGCAAAATCGCCCATTGGAGGTGCCCGGATCGCTCGGTTGACGGCCTTCGTCTCTCGTCTCCTATCTCTCTCTCTCCTTCTTGGATGTTGTGCAACACAATGTCCTCTCCCCCTCGGGCCGTCCGTGCTCTTCTTAGGTCATAGGACCACTTTACGGCTCCGAAAAAGCTCAACCGTCGGATTAAAACGCTCCGTTTTAGTGCTGAAAATCGCCAGATCCCGACGCTGTCGATAGTATCGACCCCAAGGTCGATGGTATCGACCATGGGACAGGTTCTTCCTTCCAAGATCGTGTTTTGGGGTTGCTTTTTGATGAAATGTCGATACTATCGACCTGGGTGTCGATAGTATCGACTCCGGACAATGCAAAAGTGCCTGAAAAAGTGCCCAAACATGTGTATAAGTCCGGAGATTATATAAAATCATATAAATATGATAAAAGAAGTATAATTTGATGCAAACAGAGTTTAAGGGCCAACTATAGTGAATTATGCAAATATAATCAAGAAAATGACAAATACATGCATAAAACAGATATAAAATAAGCCTATAAAAATGACTTAAAACCCATGCATCAAACTCCCCTAAGCTTAAACCTTGCTCGTCCTCGAGCAACAAAACTTTGCATCTGGTTGAGATAAGTCAGCAACAGGACATAAATACATGAAATGAATCTACATCATCCCCACTTTCTTTCCACAAACCGGCCCTCATTGACCACTGAACACTAACTGCCATCCAGGCGACCAAAGACCTATGTAAAAGATGTCTATCCCCCAATCAGTGAAACACTATCAATTAAAGCAGTTAATATGATAAACTCATCCGGTCCATACTTGATGCATCTTGTGATCTCCTATCTACGTTGCTCATTTCCTAACTACCATCTAAATGGAAGCAGATCTCCTGATATTAATGAATGAGGAGAATATCATGGGTGGCCTACCGATTAGAGCAACGGGTGGATGGGATAGGTGGTTGTGGAATAGATGGAAGCACATAATAGTCAATCATGCAATACAAAAATTAATGACCTATCATGATGCAAAATGCAAGTGAAAATGTCCTAATGTTACATTTTTGGTGGAATGATGCATGCACTATCATTCCGTCTCAAGGTGAGATGGAATATCTAAGAAAACTACACCATGTGCTTATTCTTCTTAGTATGTAAGTGAGAACATGTTCCTTTCTCCCTCTCATTCCTACTTCTCAATTCTTTTTTTTCTCTCTTTTTTTTCTTCTCTTTTTTTTCAATTTTTTTTCAAGCCCTTATTTTCATAGATGACAATGAATTATTTGTCGGGCTCACTTCTTGTTACATACTTGTGCATCTGAAGCATTCTATTTGGAGGGTATGGAACAAGTTCATCACCTTTAATGTTTTTAGAGTAACATAAGATACATGGTGTACAATATGCTCAAAAGATGTAAATGCAACTACATAATGACAGTTATGCAACTACTATGACATGAACCTAAGGATAATGTGCATGTATAACTACTCTATCTTTTTTTTTCATTCTCATGCAAAAAATGTGAAAATAGTTGTAATGCAATACCTATCTACATGGTATGCAATCAAAGAGTGAAAGACAGTAATGTGCTCCCATTTCTTATGGTGGAGTGTGAATGAAATTGCGGTGGATCAGATCACAAGACTAATTGACAGAACCTTTCGAAAATATCATATGTCCCTCTCTAAAGACCTATGTACAGGATAACTGAAGGATTTCTCTCTTAAACTTTAGTCTAAGGTCACGTTAGTGTTTGGTCGGTTTGGGCTCAAACATCCTTGTCAATCACTTTTCCTTAGACAATAAAGATGGTCATTCATGTCCCCGTGTCCTGAAGCTGACTCACCCAAGCACTTCCTCAGTTATGCAACTCAATTACTCACAAGAATAATCTCAAAAAGTTCTCAAAATTCTCATTTTTTATGTGCACACAACCCAAGAGTAAAACTTGCAATTGAAACCATGCATTTATTGCTCCACATATTACACTAGATAGATGTGGATCCTACAAAAGCGGTAAACCTAGAAATAAAAACAACTAATATTTCAAAAATAAAAGCAACATGAATAAGTAAGTAAAAACTAAGATAGAGGGTTGTTCCAACACCCCCCCTAAGCTTGAATATGACTATGGCCTCATAGTCAACATTCTCACTTAAGCGGTGGAACAACGGTACCATTCGCTTTGAAGTGTGGTGAAGAAGGATGGTCAGATGCTCAAGTAGACCAAGTGATGCTTGCTATCTCCCTCCTTTTTGTGGCCCATTTTTGTGTCTTAGTGGTTCTAAGACGTGACTTGCTTCATCCATCTTTCCTCTATAAAAAACGGTTCGAAAAAATCTTGTTTCGATACCTTTTACGGCCTATTTTATGTAGCTGTCCTGCAGGTGTCGATACCATCGACCAAGGTCGATGGTATCGACCCAGACTCAGCGATTTTGTTGAATCGACGCATCTAAAAGCCTGGGAACTCAAAAGTGTCGATACTATCGACCCTAGGGTCGATGGTATCGACTTTACTGGCACCAATTTTTCTGTAAATCTTCAGGAATCTCGATACTATCGACCCTAGGGTCGATGGTATCAACTTTTCTTCAGCGTTTACTGATCCAAACTCGATACTATCGACATGGGTGTCGATAGTATCGACCTTAACATTCTGCACACTTCAAAACACGAGTTAGGGTACCATTTTTACAAAAGTTATCAAAACCTAAGCAAAAACTAAGTACATAAACATAAAAGAACATAACCAAATATAAAATTGAACCTAAAGTTGGGTTGCCTCCCAACAAGCGCCCTTGTTTAATGTCCTAGGCTTGACATAAAGATATCTTTAACCTGGGTTGTCAAGATATGTCCCCAATGAGTCATGTGGGAATTTGAATTGAACTCGATCCTGTCCAATCCCCAAGGTCAACGTACCTCTCCCAATGGCAGTGATGACATCAGCCGTAGCTTGGAACGGCCTTCCCAATAGCATCTCGCAACTTTGGAGCTGTGGCATGTCCATGACAACAAAATCTACCGGGAAGATGAACCTATCTACCTTGACGAGTACATCCTCGCACACTCCATATGGCCTTACAATGGACCCATCCGCCAACTCAATCGTTGCCGTCGATTTCTTTATCTCCTTCAACCCAAGCTTCTGAAATGTCACCAGAGGCATGAGATTTATGCTAGCACCGGAATCACATTGCACTTTAGGAAAATGTCGACCACCTATTGAGAAAGGAATGTAGAAGCCTCCTGGGTCTTTTCTCTTCTTTGGCGAACTCCCGTGAATCATAGAGCTCATCTTCTCATTCATCCGACAAATATCATCGTCTTTTATCCGCCTCTTCTTATTGATGATTTCTTTGATGAACCTCCCATAGGCGGGAACCTTCTCGATCATCTCCACTAATGGAATATTGATGTGGAGTTTTTGGAATATTTCCATGAATTTCCTAAAATGACGATGCTCTTTCTTTGGCCCTGGATTTCCTGGACTTGACACAACTGCTGCACTCACACGCCTGTGAGGTGGCACATATGAGCTTTTCGGGGCCAACTCCCCTAAGCTTGCTTCAATCACTCCCTCTGACGTGGGCTTGGGCGAGACATCATCAACAGCAATAGCTTATTGTGGTTTCTCTCTCACATTAGATGTTTCCACACGTGCACAAACAACCTTTAATTGTTCTTCCTGCCTAGATGGAGATGCAATATTCATAACTCGCTATGATTTTCTGAAGAACGGGTTTCCGCCCGGCAGTCCATAATAAGTGCGTGGATACGGTATCGCCGGTGACGCATGTGTATTAAACGTCATTTTTCTTTCCTCTTTAGCTTCTTGCACCTGAGATTCCTCCTCATTGCTTACCACAGAAATATACTTGACCTGATGGTGTGCTTGGGACACGTTTGCATTCTTGACCGGTTTCTGTTGATTGGCGTTCTTGATGGCTGCCACTTCACTAGAAATTTGTGCCACGGTGGTTTCTAATGCCCGCATTTGTGCTCCATGGCTTTGCAGCGTCTGTCCAAACTTGGTTAGAATATCACCTTGAGATTGCAATTGCTTACCAAACATGGCCATCATCTCCTGATTCTGCTGCACCATTTGACTCAGTAATTCGGTGTTCTTATCTTCAGCTCTAGGCTGTGGCTTCACCTCCGGATCCTGCAGAAAATTGTTAGGATCCTTCCAGGAGAACTTTTTGTCCTTCCTCCATGCATAGTCATTGTTTCTATAGCCCTGTTGTTGCATGTACTTTCCTTGGGCTTCCTCATCCTCAAATGAATCTTCCTTAGCTAGCAGCTTCTTGGCTAGCAGATCTAACTTGTCATTCAGCTCCTTAATTACTTTGGATTCACCTGCAACTCTGACCTGCTCCACAGCGCCTCTTTCACCCCATGACTGTTTCCTAGCCATGTTCTTTAATATCTCCCAACATCTGGTGTCCGTATTGTTCAGAAAGAATCCTGACCCAGCTGAATCCAGATTACTCCTATCGTGCTCGGAGAGAGCAAAATAAAAGATCTTCACCTGCGTCTCTTTATCCAACCCATGATGTGGGCACCTCCTCAGCATAACCTGAAATCTCTCCCAGGTCTCAGAATATGTCTCACCAACCTGTTGGGTAAAGTTGTGAATCTTCCGGATCATGTTGTTAGTCTTCTCAGGAGGGAAGAACCTCTCAAAGAAAACCTCCACCATATGGTTCCAGGACTCCACGAACTCATCATCTAAATTATGTAACCACTCTCGTGCCGCTCCCACCAATGAACTCGAGAAAAGCTTGAGATACAGTGCATCCTGTGGAAACCTATCACTTTTTACCATGTCACAATTCTCAACAAACTGGCTGATGTGAGCGACGGGATCCTCATTCTTAAGCCCATGAAAAGCATTCGACTTCACCAGATTTATCAACGCCGGATCAATCTTATATGTAGGTATGTTGATTGCTTGCTTCTTTATAGGACCTTTTGAAGTTGATGAGGAAGAAGCCTTGATCTTGTCCCATATAGTCTGTGGCTCGGCCATCTCTTCCTATTCAAGTTCGAAATCTACCTCTTCTGGTTGCTCTTGCTCGTGATAATCCTCGTCCTCAGGTCCCGGCAACGGAACCTCGGGTGCGCGACCTGCGTAGTTAGTATTACGTGTCTGCACCATGCATAGTACCTGAAATGAGAAAATTCGAGTTCAATACAGTGCTATGATGAGTATAAAAATTATCGAACAATTTAAAAATATTTGAAGTTGTTTCAATCTAAATAAAAAAAATAAAGTGGCCCAGAATGGCCGCTCGTAGCACTCAAAGTGCCAACAATTCGCCGTATCCCCGGCAACGGCGCCAAAAACTTGACGTGTATTTTAGTACGCGCTAAAACGCAAGTGAACGCGTCGAGTAGTACAGGCCTTTGTGAGGCCTGAGTCGAACACAGGGATACTCGGAATTGTTGGAGACTCCTACTAACTATTTGCGATCAGCTAAGCCGAATAACAAATTGAGGGTTGTTGTTAAAATTAAAAGAAAATAAAAACAAAAACGAAACAAACGATCGATTAAATGTTAATTTAATCAATTCAAAAGGGTATCTTTAGGATTGTAGTTTCACCGCGGGTTTTCATTGTATTAAATTTTATATAGCTACTCAATTTTATCTCTCTTTCCGGGTAGTGGCCTGAAAACAGAATTGCCCACTATCGTGGTGCAATTCACTACCTAGGTCTAGGTCGGTTCCACCGTCGTAGTAATCTATACCCTAAACTCGGTGCATTATGAACGATCTCTCAGTATCCACCATTAATTTTACACCACCTTGGTCAAGGGATTTATCGATTAATGTAGATTTTGTCTCTTTTCAGCCGTTAATTCTTCTTTCAAAGTGATTAAGGGCATTAGGTTATTATTATTGTGATCAAGCATAACAATATATGGAGAAAACGAAACTATACCACAGATTTAAGAGATAAAATATGAATTACTATTATAAAATTGTCATACAATGAATCCCCGGGCTACTCCCGGTCCTAAAGACAAAGGGGATTAGCCCCGCATGGTCATCTCAATGAAAGATAGAGGAGTAGAGAAGAAAAACATGGGAAACATGTAGAAAACTCGTGTAACCCCTAATACAAAGGTGTTCCTAGAGATCCTCCTCGAGAAACGTGCGTTTTGCAGTCTTCCGGCAGCAAAATCGCCCGTTGGAGGTGCCTGGATCGCTCGGTTGACGGCCTTCGTCTCTCGTCTCCTATCTCTCTCTCTCCTTCTTGGATGTTGTGCAACACAATGTCCTCTCCCCCTCGGGTCGTCCGTGCTCTTCTTAGGTCATAGGACCACTTTACGGCTCCGAAAAAGCTCAACCGTCGGATTAAAACGCTCCGTTTTAGTGCTGAAAATCGCCAGATCCCGACGCTGTCGATAGTATCGACCCCAAGGTCGATGGTATCGACCATGGGACAGGTTATTCCTTCCAAGATCGCGTTTTGGGGTTTCTTTTTGATGAAATGTCGATACTATCGACCTGGGGGTCGATAGTATCGACTCCGGACAATGCAAAAGTGCATGAAAAAGTGTCCAAACATGTGTATAAGTCCGGAGATTATATAAAATCATATAAATATGATAAAAGAAGTATAATTTGATGCAAAAAGAGTTTAAGGGCCAACTATAGTGAATTATGCAAATATAATCAAGAAAATGACAAATACATGCATAAAACAGATATAAAATAAGCCTATAAAAATGACTTAAAACCCATGCATCAAACTCCCCTAAGCTTAAACCTTGCTCGTCCTCGAGCAACAAAACTTTGGATCTGGTTGAGATAAGTCAGCAACAGGACATAAATACATGAAATGAATCTACATCATCCCCACTTTCTTTCCACAAACCGGCCCTCATTGACCATTGAACACTAACTGCCATCCAGGCGACCAAAGACCTATGTAAAAGATGTCTATCCCCCAATCAGTGAAACACTATCAATTAAAGCAGTTAATATGATAAACTCATCCGGTCCATACTTGATGCATCTTGTGATCTCCTATCTACGTTGCTCATTTCCTAACTACCATCTAAATGGAAGCAGATCTCCTGATATTAATGAATGATTAGAATATCATGGGTGGCCTACCGATTAGAGCAACGGGTGGATGGGATAGGTGGTTGTGGAATAGATGGAAGAACATAATAGTCAATCATGCAATACAAAAATTAATGACCTATCATGATGCAAAATGCAAGTGAAAATGTCCTAATGTTACATTTTTGGTGGAATGATACATGCACTATCATTCCGTCTCAAGGTGAGATGGAATATCTAAGAAAACTACACCATGTGCTTATTCTTCTTAGTATGTAAGTGAGAACATGTTCCTTTCTCCCTCTCATTCCTACTTCTCAATTCTTTTTTTTTCTCTCTTTTTTTTCTTCTCATTTTTTTCAATTTTTTTTTTCAATTTTTTTTTCAAGCCCTTATTTTCATAGATGACAATGAATTATTTGTCGGGCTCACTTCTTGTTACATACTTGTGCATCTGAAGCATTCTATTTGGAGGGTATGGAACAAGTTCATCACCTTTAATGTTTTTAGAGTAACATAAGATACATGGTGTACAATATGCTCAAAAGATGTAAATACAACTACATAATGACAGTTATGCAACTACTATGACATGAACCTAAGGATAATGTGCATGTATAACTACTCTATCTTTTTTTTTCATTCTCATGCAAAAAATGTGAAAATAGTTATAATGCAAGACCTATCTACATGGTATGCAATCAAATAGTGAAAGACAGTAATGTGCTCCCATTTCTTATGGTGGAGTGTGAATGAAATTGCGGTGGATCAGATCACAAGACTAATTGACAGAACCTTTTGAAAATATCATATGTCCCTCTCTAAAGACCTATGTACATGGTAACTGAAGGATTTCTCTCTTAAACTTTAGTCTAAGGTCACGTTAGCGTTTGGTCGGTTTGGGCTCAAACATCCTTGTCAATCACTTTTCCTTAGACAATAAAGATGGTCATTCATGTCCCCGTGTCCTGAAGCTGACTCACCCAAGCACTTCCTCAATTATGCAACTCAATTACTCACAAGAATAATCTCAAAAAATTCTCAAAATTCTCATTTTTTATGTGCACACAACCCAAGAGTAAAACTTGCAATTGAAACCATGCACTTATTGCTCCACATATTACACTAGATAGATGTGGATCCTACAAAAGCGGTAAACCTAGAAATAAAAACAACTAATATTTCAAAAATAAAAGCAACATGAATAAGTAAGTAAAAACTAAGATAGAGGGTTGTTCCAACACCCCCCCCTAAGCTTGAATATGACTATGGCCTCATAGTCAACATTCTCACTTAAGAGGTGGAACAACGGTACCATTCGCTTTGAAGTGTGGTGAAGAAGGATGGTCAGATGCTCAAGTAGACCAAGTGATGCTTGCTATCTCCCTCCTTTTTGTGGCCCATTTTTGTGTCTTAGTGGTTCTAAGACGTGACTTTCTTCATCCATCTTTCCTCTATAAAAAATGGTTCGAAAAAATCTTGTTTCGGTACCTTTTACGGCCTATTTTATGTAGCTGTCCTGCAGGTGTCGATACCATCGACCAAGGTCGATGGTATCGACCCAGACTCAGCGATTTTGTTGAATCGACGCATCTTAAAGCCTGGGAACTCAAAAGTGTTGATACTATCGACCCTAGGGTCGATGGTATCGACTTTACTGGCACCAATTTTTCTGTAAATCTTCAGGAATCTCGATACTATCGACCCTAGGGTCGATGGTATCGACTTTTCTTCAGTGTTTACTGATCCAAACTCGATACTATCGACATGGGTGTCGATAGTATCGACCTTAACATTCTGCACACTTCAAAACATGAGTTAGGGTACCATTTTTACAAAAATTATCAAAACCTAAGCAAAAACTAAGTACATAAACATAAAAGAACATAACCAAACATAAAATTGAACCTAAAGTTGGGTTGCCTCCCAACAAGCGCCCTTGTTTAATGTCCTAGGCTTGACATAAAGATATCTTTAACCTGGGTTGTCAAGATATGTCCCCAATGAGTCATGTGGGAATTTGAATTGAACTCGATCCTGTCCAATCCCCAAGGTCAACGTACCTCTCCCAATGGCAGCGATGACATCAGCCATAGCTTGGAACAGCCTTCCCAATAGCATCTCGCAACTTTGGAGCTGTGGCATGTCCATGACAACAAAATCTACCGGGAAGATGAACCTATCTACCTTGACGATTACATCCTCGCACACTCCATATGGCCTTACAATGGACCCATCCGCCAACTCAATCGTTGCCGCCGATTTCTTTATCTCCTTCAACCCAAGCTTCTGAAATGTCACCAGAGGCATGAGATTTATGCTAGCGCCGGAATCACATTGCGCTTTAGGAAAATGTCGACCACCTATTGAGCAAGGAATGTAGAAGCCTCCTGGGTCTTTTCTCTTCTTTGGCGAACTCCCGTGAATCATAGAGCTCACCGTCTCATTCATCCGACAAATATCATCGTCTTTTATCCGCCTCTTCTTATTGATGATTTCTTTGATGAACCTCCCATAGGCGGGAACCTTCTCGATCATCTCCACTAATGGAATATTGATGTGGAGTTTTCGGAATATTTCCAAGAATTTCCTAAAATGACGATGCTCTTTCTTTGGCCCTGGATTTCCTGGACTTGACACAACTGCTGCACTCACACGCCTGTGAGGTGGCACATATGAGCTTTTCGGGGCCAACTCCCCTAAGCTTGCTTCAATCACTCCCTCTGACATGGGCTTGGGCGAGACATCATCAACAGAAATAGCTTGTTGTGGTTTCTCTCTCACATTAGATGTTTCCACACGTGCACAAACAACCTTCAATTGTTCTTCCTGCCTAGATGGAGATGCAATATTCATAACTCGCTGTGATTTTCTGAAGAACGGGTTTCAGCCTGGCAGTCCATAATAAGTGCGTGGATACGGTATCGCCGGTGACGCATGTGTATTAAACGTCATTTTTCTTTCCTCTTTAGCTTCTTGCACCTGAGATTCCTCCTCATTGCTTACCACAGAAATATACTTGACCTGATGGTGTGCTTGGGCCACGTTTGCATTCTTGACCGGTTTCTGTTGATTGGCGTTCTTGATGGCTGCCACTTCACTAGAAATTTGTTCCACGGTGGTTTATAATGCCCGCATTTGTGCTCCATGGCTTTGCAGCGTCTGTCCAAACTTGGTTAGAATATCACCTTGAGATTGCAATTGCTTACCAAACATGGCCATCATCTCCTGATTCTGCTACACCATTTGACTCAGTAATTCGGTGTTCTTATCTTCAGCTCTAGGCTGTGGCTTCACCTCCGGATCCTGCAGAAAATTGTTAGGATCCTTCCAGGAGAACTTTTTGTCCTTCCTCCATGCATAGTCATTGTTTCTATAGCCCTGTTGTTGCATGTACTTTCCTTGGGCTTCCTCATCCTCAAATGAATCTTCCTTAGCTAGCAGCTTCTTGGCTAGCAGATCTAACTTGTCGTTCAGCTCCTTAATTACTTTGGATTCACCTGCAACTCTGACCTGCTCCACAGCGCCTCTTTCACCCCATGACTGTTTCCTAGCCATGTTCTTTAATATCTCCCAACATCTGGTGTCCGTATTGTTCATAAAGAATCCTGACCCAGCTGAATCCAGATTACTCCTATCGTGCTCGGAGAGAGCAAAATAAAAGATCTTCACCTGCGTCTCTTTATCCAACCCATGATGTGGGCACCTCCTCAGCATAACCTGAAATCTCTCCCAGGTCTCAGAATATGTCTCACCAACCTGTTGGGTAAAGTTGTGAATCTTCCGGATCATGTTGTAAGTCTTCTCAGGAGGGAAGAACCTCTCAAAGAAAACCTCCACCATATGGTTCCAGGACTCCACGAACTCATCATCTAAATTATGTAACCACTCTCGTGCCGCTCCCACCAATGAACTCGGGAAAAGCTTGAGATACAGTGCATCCTGTGGAAACCTATCACTTTTTACCATGTCACAGTTCTCAACAAACTGGCTGATGTGAGCGACCGGATCCTCATTCTTAAGCCCATGAAAAGCATTCGACTTCACCAGATTTATCAACGCCGGATCAATCTTATATGTAGGTATGTTGATTGCCTCCTTCTTTATAGGCCCTTTTGAAGTTGATGAGGAAGAAGCCTTGATCTTGTCCCATATAGTCTGTGGCTCGGCCATCTCTTCCTGTTCAAGTTCGAAATCTACCTCTTCTGGTTGCTCTTGCTCGTGATAATCCTCGTCCTCAGGTCCCGGCAACGGAACCTCGGGTGCGCGACCTGCGTAGTTAGTACTACGTGTCTGCACCATGCACAGTACCTGAAATGAGAAAATTCGAGTTCAATACAGTGCTATGATGAGTATAAAAATTATCGAACAATTTAAAAATATTTGAATTTGTTTCAATCTAAATAAAAAAAAATAAAGTGGCCCAGAATGGCTGCTCGTAGCACTCAAAGTGCCAATAATTCGCCGTATCCCCGGCAACGGCGCCAAAAACTTGACGTGTATTTTACTACGCGCTAAAATGCAAGTGAACGCGTCGAGTAGTACAGGCCTTTGTGAAGCCCGAGTCGAACACATGGATACTCGGAATTGTTGGAGACTCCTACTAACTATTTGCGATCAGCTAAGCCGAATAACAAATTGAGGGTTGTTGTTAAAATTAAAAGAAAATAAAAACAAAAACAAAACAAACGATCGATTAAATGTTAATTTAATCAATTCAAAAGGGTATCTTTAGGATTGTGGTTTCACCGCGGGTTTTCATTATATTAAATTCTATATAGCTACTCAATTTTATCTCTCTTTCCGGGTAGTGGCCTGAAAACAGAATTGCCCACTGTCGTGGTGCAATTCACTACCTAGGTCTAGGTCGGTTCCACCGTCGTAGTAACCTATACCCTAAACTCGGTACATTATGAACGATCTCTCAGTATCCACCATTAATTTTACACCACCTTGGTCAAGGGATTTATCGATTAATGTAGATTTCGTCTCTTTTCAGCCGTTAATTCTTCTTTCAAAGTGATTAAGGGCATTAGGTTATTATTATGGTGATCAAGCATAACAATATATGGAGAAAACAAAACTATACCACAGATTTAAGAGATAAAATATGAATTACTATTATAAAATTGTCATACAATGAATCCCCGGGCTACTCCCGGTCCTAAAGACAAAGGGGATTAGCCCCGCATGGTCATCTCAATGAAAGACAGAGGAGTAGAGAAGAAAAACATGGGAAACATGGAGAAAACTCGTGTAACCCCTGATACAAAGGTGTTCCTGGAGATCCTCCTCGAGAAACGTGCGTTTTGCAGTCTTCCGGCAGCAAAATCGCCCGTTGGAGGTGCCCGGATCGCTCGGTTGACGGCCTTCGTCTCTCGTCTCCTATCTCTCTCTCTCCTTCTTGGATGTTGTGCAACACAATGTCCTCTCCCCCTCGGGCCGTCCTTGCTCTTCTTAGGTCATAGGACCACTTTACGGCTCCGAAAAAGCTCAACCGTCGGATTAAAACGCTCCGTTTTAGTGCTGAAAATCGCCAGATCCCGATGCTGTCGATAGTATCGACCCCAAGGTCGATGGTATCGACCATGGGACAGGTTATTCCTTCCAAGATCGTGTTTTGGGGTTGCTTTTTGATGAAATGTCGATACTATCGACCTGGGGGTCGATAGTATCGACTTCGGACAATGCAAAAGTGCCTGAAAAAGTGCCCAAACATGTGTATAAGTCCGGAGATTATATAAAATCATATAAATATGATAAAAGAAGTATAATTTGATGCAAAAAGAGTTTAAGGGCCAACTATAGTGAATTATGCAAATATAATCAAGAAAATGACAAATACATGCATAAAACAGATATAAAATAAGCCTATAAAAATGACTTAAAACCCATGCATCAGGTTGTCGAGAACTATCTCTATAGATCTCTATTCCTATCACATAAGAAAAGTTTCTATCTTCCTTAAAGATAATTTCCACTTTGGATTTCCATTATAGAACATTTCCATTTCACATTAACATGTGGAATGTGAATAAGCTCTCACTAAATCACATATCCCTCTGTATCTTTGACATATCAGTCAAACCTTTTGACTATATTATCAAAGTAAAGATCACAGTTTTGAGTTGCTTGTACTCAATCAATCACATTGATTAGTCCGTTGTAACTTATGGACTTCATTTTCATTAATGGATTCATAAACCTAGTAGGTTGTGTCACGTACACATCCTTGTTTTATTCCTCATAGGAATTCTGTTTTAGTATCCATATGTAAATCTCTTAGTCATTAAGTTGTAATCAACAAGCATCATCCTTCTCAAAATGTTATCCATGTGTATTAACGATTAAGACTCATTTGCACTTATGGATTTTATCCCAATGGGTGCTACCATCAAGGTCATACTTATGGCTTACATGGAAGTCATTTAGGATGTAATGGTAATAAACCATAACTCAAAATCTGGTTCCTCATGTTCATCTAGGGAGTTGACTCATCGCATGACCAACTCATCTCATAAATATTTGAGGTGTATCTGTTAAGGATATAAGATCTCACAACTCCTTGTGATTCTTATTGTCCTTTATTAGTGTGGGGTATTCTTTATTTAAGAATAATTTAGTTATTTGATAATCATCCTCTAACTCCTTAGAGTATGACTCATTGTTGATTTCGACATCACCATGCCTTATCATGAGCTCACTATGATACATTATCATAATCACTCACAAGGTTCTCAAACATTTAGTCTAAGTATTTCATTCATTGATCTCATCAAGAATTAACACTTTACCAAATCCGTACTTCATCTATGACTTTCTTGAACACTTCAAGATATTCATATTGGTATTTCTCTAAACACCGTTTGAAGTATTTGCATTTACTCTAATAGGTATGTAAATACATCACATGTATCATACCTAATAGGATAATCATTCTCCCACTACCATTAGTGAAGATTAATTAATCATGTCCAAGAGATTCATGTCTCTTACTGGTTCTCTAACAAAAAGAGTCTAGATTTATCCATCATATGGAAACTAGAAATGAATTTCTAATGATTTATGCTAATTTGGTTGTTTGAATTATCAATAGCTTTTAGGTATCATTTTATCTTATGCATACCAAGTACCACAAGATAAACAAGGCATTGCCACAAAGATCATATCTTTTGGAATTGAAACATCAACATTATTAATTGTTATCATTTTCATACAATATGCAAAAATAATGTGTTTCTATCCATTGGAAAATATGAAATAGCAGTTCATAACTCTATTACATGCCTTTAAGGTTGAAAATAAACTAAAGTACTCCTATCTATGGCGGCAACATTTGCCCCATTTATTGAGTGCTTTACATTGTATATCGTGGTATCATATACCTAAAAAATGTTACAAGTTTATTTCATGAAACCTTCTGGTGGAGACGTCTGTCGCCTCCTTCTTCTTTAGTTCTTCCAAATAGAGTGGACAATTCCTTTTCCAATGTCCTGGCTTTTGACAATGGTGGCAATTGCCTCTCTTGGTCACACCTCCCTTGGCCTTAAGAGCTGAAGACGCCTTGGGCTCCTAGCTAGCATCAGAACCCTTCTTATCTTTTCCCTTGCCCTTGCACTTGGACTTGCCTTTCTTGCTACTGATCATCATCACAGACTTAGGCTTGTCCTTCTTCATCTGTGTCTCGGTTGTACTCAACATGCCCAACAACTCTGTCAACGGCTTGTCAAAGTTGTTCATGTGGTAGTTCATCACAAACTGACTGTAGGATTCTAACAACGATTGCAGTATCACGTCAGTAGCCAACTCTTGGCTCAGGGGAAATCCCAGTCTCGTCAGGTTCTCCACATACCCAATCATCTTGAGCATGTGAGGACCAATTGGATCTCCTTCTGTCATGACACACTTGAAGAGCGCCATGGAGACATCATATCTCTCTTGTCGTGCTTGATCTTCATACATGATCTTGAGATGTTGAACCATCTCAATGACACCCATGTTCTCATGTTGTCTCTGCAACTCGTGGTTCATGGAGCACAACATCAAGCACTTTTCATCAATGGCATCATTAGAATGCTTCTTATAAGAATCCCTTTCTGCCTTTGGTACGGTAAGAGCAGGTTCCTCTAGAATTGGAGTATCCAAGACATAGAGCTTTCGCTCTTGAGTGATAACAATTCTCAATGTCCTAAACCAGTCATGGAAGTTTGTCCCATTCATCTTGTCCTTTTCAAGGACTGATCACAATGAAAAGAGATTATTGTTTGTTGTCATTTTTACTACAAAAGGAAATATATGTAGTTTAGTCCAAAACTCAATTTTAACTTATTTGATTGTTTTGAAAGGTTGACGGTATAATTAGGACTTTAATTAATTATCACTCCCACTATTTTTGTTCAAATTGATAGCCCTCACCATCAATTTGGAAGATTGCAGCGTACAATCTTCTAGTGGGTCAAGATCCTGAAATCCTCTAAGTTATGAACCAGCTAGGGTTGTCACCCACAACTGAGATCTTCCAGGTAGGAAACTCTTGAAAAATGTCATATGCAACTCCTTTCCATGATCACCTCCATGCCTCAATGTGTTAGATCCTATCTAGGTCACCTTGTTAAGTCTGACCCAAAGCCAACACGATGAATATGCACCCTGCTAGGGCAGACCCACATATCCATCCTTCACGCTTCCATGAGATAGACAGTGCACCACGCTAGAGCGTTACCACACTTGGCTGATCAAGTTTTTCATGTGTGTCACATTTGGAAGGCATCCAAAACTTTAATATTTAATGAAGGATTTGGTTTTATAGGTAAATATACATATCCAATCACCACAGTATATAGTACATATCATATACATGATATATCCCACAGAAAACATGCAAAATGATAAATGCGATGATTATGGCCATCCTAATGTGATTCCTCGAGCCAAGAGGAATCGCAGTCATCTAAGTCCACATCACATGCAACCTGTCCATGATGAAGTGATATATCCGTCCGAGTTGATCAACTCATCACATGAATGACATGCTCGCCTTGGTCGGTCGTATGGGTGCCACCATCTGATCGGTTGGCTCCTCCAACCGATCGGTTCACCTGGTCATCGTGCATCTCCTCATGGCTTCCACCCGCTCCTCTCACTCCTCTAACCAATCGTCTGGAACACCAACCGATCAGTTCACGCCTTGAACTGATCGTCTCAGTTGTCGTCAGGTTGTCTGCCATTCTTTGACATAACAGGAAATAAAAGATCTATCCTATTTTACAGTTGAATTGGGAAACCCCAAGTTACATTTAGGGGGAGCAAAGGTAGGAAATAAATCTCGAGTTATCTCAAGTTACATCAGGAATAAGGAGGTAGGGAATCAGTGCACAGACTGAGATGCAAGCAACTACATACAACCAAGCACACACATAGGGTTTATTGGCCATAACCACACTATACATCCACCACAAAACTCATTTAAGGGTGACGCGTGTCGAGTGCATTCATATTACATATCATATATGTATATTGGGATTTGTGGATTTAGGGATTGGACATTCAAAAAGCCAATTTTATTCACATCGTATGCAATAAATAAAGGTGACAAACCAAAATTGATCATATCAATAATCTAAAGTATAGAGCAGTTGACATGGCTCTGATACCACTGTTAGGTTTTAGGGGAGACAGAGAAGGCAGTGGAAATACAAATTTTCTCCTCCCAAACCTAGAACAAAGGAAACACGTCAACGTCTATACAATAGGAAGGATGGTTTGTAGAGGCATACCTTGTCCCGAAGATTGCTCAGAGATGTTACCTCACGGCTTGCGCGGTCTTCACCTCCGGTCTTGGACGGTATTTGTGCAGCTCCTAGTCTCACCAGGATTGTCGGGATTGACAGTTGTCCTCTGAGTGGTAGAAGTCTCCCGCCTCTGAAGTAGTCCACACTAACTACCTGGAACTCCGATCTCCTTGTCCTACATGGAATTAGAAGGAGTTGCACCCTCCTATCGGCGCACTAGTCACCAACACACTCTCCTGTAACCATTTGCTTTTCTACAGTTGTCTTTCCCTTGTTGTGCCTCCCTTATCGGGTAGCACTTGATTGGGCTCTCTCTCGATTACCGAAACCAGAGAGAACGACAACTTTGCAGAGCAGCTGGAGTTCTAAGTTGTTCACCAGAGAATCCCCCAATACCCCTATATATAGGAGGGTCATGGGATAGGGTTCTCTACCCGGGCAATGCAGGATTAAACAGGAGTAGAAGGGTTCGAGATTTTCCACAAAACATCCAACTTGCGCCAGTTGAACCGATCGTTTCACACCCTGGAACGATAGTTTCAGGTGCTGAGTCGATCATTTCGGGCTCTGAGCCGATCGGATGGAGCTCTAAACTGATCGGTTCGCAGTCCTGATCCAACTCAAATTGACTTTCAAATTTGTCTCCGATTAATTGAATATTAATCCTTGTCCAAATCAAATTTGTACAAGTGAAACAATCTGTATTTGCAAAATAGTCTTCTAACTTTCCAAACGATCTCGGTTGGTCACATGAGCCAATCGGTTCAACAATTGAACCGATCTTCTCATTGCACATGAGTCGATCGGTTCACCAACTAGAGCTGATCGGTTCATCCCATGAGCCGATCGGTTGGGGTAGCAGACTTGTGCAAATCAGTCAATCGCAGTTTCAATCAATCTGATACTCCAATCAAACGGTCCAACACCTTGAATGCTATGATTTTGAGCTATCAATTAATTGAGTGTTTAATTGAACTACTAAACTCCTTTAGAAATCAATCTAAACATCATTTGTGGATAAACTCCTCTTCCAGGTTAAATCCTATGTGTGTGACCCTTCAGGTCCATTTCACGTTGGCAGTGAAAGTCCATAACACTAATGACTTCACAAGCAAAGACTGGTGCCTAGTCGCACATCGGTTCTACCCAAGTGAAATAGAAAGTTGGAGAACAACTTTCAATCCTACAATCTGTGAATAGTGTTACAGCAAATGTATAATTCCTGTGTCACTGATATCTCAAATGAACTCAAGGCATGAAACAAGCATTCTGTCGACGTTCATTCATTTTCTTGATCTCAGAGTAGATTGGAGGAGATATGTATGACATCAATATCACATATAGATTCACACATGCATACACGCCTTTCTCAATCCTACTCATCAAGTGGCCATAGATATCAAACTCCCTCAGGAGGGAAAAATCACATATCTATCACTCACCCCTGAAATGCCCAATGTGTGAAAGCCACCTTTATAACAACCCATGTTTCAGGACTATGTTTGATGATGTCAAAGTGTACCCAACGACATGTGTTGAGTGTAGTGATTTCAAGTCAATGAATCAAACTCACCACCATCACTGTGAGAACTGAGTGTGACTACCATGTCATGGTTCCATGTGTCAAACTCACGGTGGGTTTGTCTGGTACACTTGTTCTCTAACAAGTACCTATGTGTTTGGTTTGATATCTCCATATCATGACTAATGAGATTCTATCATCAACCAACACCACAATCTAGTCTCGTGTGTCATTGTTGTCTATCTACCTTCCACAATGACATCCAACTAGGGACATAATAAGAATGTACAAACTCTTAGCATCCATATGATCTCATCGTTCAGGTCCTGAACCTAAAAGCATACGTCATTGAGTATTGTCATTATTTAGACATTCAATCTATTCTATCATTATCTCATATGACTGAACCAGAAAGAATTGGAAGCTTCCCTTTGATGCTTATCAAATCAATCTTAATGTATCCCACCAATCATCCCATGATTAGCTCTCAGGGCATACAAACCAATAGACTCCCACTTGCACTGCGAGCCAATCACCCTTGAAACATATTTATAGTGATCTTCAAACATGTCCCACATGTTATTGTGCTCTAGTGCTAACATAGTGAGTTATGGAAACACCTTTCCAAAGTTGGTATTAACTGAATGTCTCGCATCTCTTCGATGTACGTCACACGTATGAGATGGAGTTTCTGTAATATTCAATCTAGTATTCCTTTGCTAACCTTTAGCCATATTGCTTGACCAAGCGTACCTAACTTGTCATCAATGACCAAAATATCTATAAGTTCATCTTATGAACTTCCAGATCCATATAGTATCCACTAATGTTCTCTAACACATAGATACTCGACTTTTCCTTTTAAAATGACTTTAATGGAACATTTTCATTTATCAACAAACAATCACATATATATTTTGCGATTAATTTTCTGTTCTTTTCAGAAGTTTGCATCAGTGTAACTCTTTATAGTGAACCCTTCCTTATTTCCATAGAACTAGTAATTCTCAAGTACTTATCAAGGTATTCCAGTAACCCTTACTGGAACTAGACAGACATTCACTCGTTATGTCCCACATATGAGTTGTCAGGATGAGCACATCATATTGTCATGTCCTACATACAAGATGATGAATGCATTTTATTCTTTCTATCTCCATACATGTAAGATAATGGGATGATTACATACATGATAGATCCATATCTATTCTTAGTGTTCCATTCTTCATAAGAATTGGACACTTGGCCTTAGGATACTAACTCCATATAACATGGATAAGTTCTATCCCACTAAATCTATACACACTGAACCCTTCAATACAGATTGCCAATGTATGCTCTCTCTTTAGGTCAAGTGGTTTTCGAGAACTATCTCTATAGATCTCTATTCCTATCACATAAGAAAAGTCTCTATCTTCCTTAAAGATAATTTCCACTTTTGATTTCCATTCTAGAACATTTCCATTTCACATCAACATGTGGAATATGAATAACCTCCCACTAAATCACAGATCCCTCTTTATCTTTGACATATCAATCAAACATTTTGACTATATTATCAAAGTAAAGATCACAATTTTGAGTTGCTTGTACTCAATCAATCACATTGATTAGTCCATTGTAACTTATAGACTTCATTTGCATTAATGGGTTCATAAACCTAGTAGGTTGTATCACATACATATCCTTGTTTTATTCCTCATCGGAATGTAGTTTTAGTATCCAAATGCAAATCTCTTAGTCATTAAGTTGCAATTAACAAGCATCATCCTTCTCAAAATGTTATCCATGTATCTTAACGATTAAGACTCATTTGCACTTATGGATTTTATCCCAACGGGTGCTACCATCAAGGTCATACCTTATGGTTTACATGGAAGTCATTTAGGATGTAATGGTCGTAAACCATAACTCAAAATTCAGTTCCTCATATTCATCTAGGTAGTTGACTCATTACATGACCAAATCATCTCATAGATATTTGAGGTGTATCTGTTAAGGATATAAGATCTCACAACTCCTTGTGATTCTTAATGTCCTTTAGTAGTGTGTGGTATTCTTTATTTAAGAAGAATTTAGTTATTTGATAATCATCCTCTAACTCCTTAGACTATGAATCCTTATTGATTTACACATCACCATGCCTTAATCTCAAGCTCACTATGATACACTATCATAATCACTCACAAGGTTCTGAAACATTTGGTCTAAGTATTTCATTCAGTGATCTCATCAAGAATTAACACTTTAACAAATCCGTACTTCATCTATGATATTCTTGAACACTACAAGATATTCATATTGGTATTTCTCTAAACACCGTTTGAAGTATCAGCATTTACTCTAATAGGTAAGTAAATATATCACATGTATCATACCTAATAGGATAATCATTCTCCCAGTACCATTATTGAAGATTAATTAATCATATCCAAGAGATTCATGTCTCTTACTAGTTCTCTAACCAAAAGAGTCTAGATTTATCCATCATATGGAAACTAGAAATGAATTTCTAATTATTTATGCTAATTTTATTGTTTGAATTATCAATAACTTTTAGGTATCATTTTTTCTTATGCATACCAAGTACCACAAGATAAACAAGGCATTGCCACAAAGATCATATCTTTTGGAATTGAAACATCAACATTATTAATTGCTATCATTGTCATACAATATGAAAAAATAATGTGTTTCTATCCATTGGCAAATATGAAATAGCAGTTTATAACTCTATTACATGCCTTTAAGGCTGAAAATAAACTAAAGTACTCCTATCTATGGCGGCAGCATTTGCCCCATTTATTAAGTGCTTTACATTTTATATCTTGGTATCATATACCTCAAAAATATTATAAGTTTATTTCATGACACCTTCAGGTGGAAACGTCTGTCGCCTCCTTCTTCTTTTGATTTTCCAGATAGAGTGGAAAATTCCTTTTCCAATGTCCTGGCTTTTGACAATGGTGGCAATTGCCTCTCTTGGTCACACCTCCCTTGGCCTTGAGAGATGAAGACGCCTTGGGCTCCTGGATAGCATCAGAACCATTCTTAGCTTTGCCCTTGCCCTTGTGCTTGGAATTGCCTTTCTTTCTGCTTATCATCATCACAAACTTAGGCTTGTCCTTCTTCATCTATGTCTCGGCTGTCCTCAACATGCCCAACAACTCTGTCAACGGCTTGTCAAAGTTGTTCATGTTGTAGTTCATCACAAACTTACTGTAGGATTCTAACAACGATTGCAGTATCACGTCAGTAGCCAACTCTTGGCTCAGGGGAAATCCCAGTCTCATCAGGTTCTCAACATACCCAATCATCTTGAGTGTGTGAGGACCAACTGGATCTCCTTCTGTCATGACACACTTGAACAATGCCCTGGAGATATCATATCTCTCTTGCTGTGTTTGATCTTCATACATGTTCTTAAGATGCTGAACCATCTCAATGACACCCATGTTCTCATGTTGTCTCTGCAACTCGTGGTTCATGGAGCACAACATCAAGCACTTTGCATCAGTGGCATCATCAGAATGCTTCTTATAAGCATCCCTTTATTCCTTTGGTGTGGTAGGAGCAGGTTCCTCTGGAATTGGAGTATCCAGGACATAGAGCTTTCACTCTTGAGTGAGAATAATTCTCAATGTCCTAAACCAGTCGTGGAAGTTTGTCCCATTCAGCTTGTCCTTTTCAAGCACCTATCGCAATGAAAAGAGATTATTTTTTGTTGTCATTTGTACTACAAAAGGAAATATATGCAGTTTATTCCAAAACTCAATTTTTACTTAATTGATTGTTTTGAAAGGTTGACGATATAATTAGGACTTTAATTAATTATCGCTCCCTCTATTTTTGTTCAAATTGATAGCCCTCACCATCAATTCGGAAGATTGCAGTGTACAATCTTCTAGTGGGTCAAGATCCTGAAATCCTCTAAGTTATGAACCAGCTAGGGCTGTCACCCACAACTTAGATCTTCCAGGTAGGCAACTCTTGCCAATTGCATCATATGCAACTCTTGAAAGATGTCATATGCAACTCCTTGCCATGATCACCTCCATGCCTCAAGGTGCTAGATCCAACTAGGTCACCTTTTTAAGTCTGACCCAAAGCCAATACAATGAATATGCACCCTGCTAGGGCAGACCCACATATCCATCCTTCACGCTTCCACGAGATAGATGGTAAATCATGCTAGGGCGTGCCCACACTTAGCCGATCAAGCTTTTCACGTGTGTCACATTTGGAAGGCATCTAAAACTTTAATATTTAATGAGGGATTTGGTTTTATAGTTACATATACATATCCAATCACCACAATATATAGTATGTATCATATACATGCTATATCCCACAGAAAACATGTGAAATGATAAAAGCGATGATTATGGCCATCTTAATGTGATGCCTCGAGCCAAGAGGAATCACGGTCATCTAGGTCCACATCGCATGCAACCTTTCCATGATGAAGTGCTATAGCCATCCAAGTTGATCAACTCATCACATGAATGACCTGCTCGCCTTGGCCAGTCGTCTGGGTTCCGCCAGCCGATTGGTTGGCTCCTCCAACCGATCGGTTCACCTAGTCATCGTACATCTCCTCATGGCTTCCACTCGCTCATCTCGCTCCTTGAACCGGTCGTCTAGAATGCCAACCGGTCGGTTCACACCTTGAACTGATCGTCTCAGTTGTCGTCAGGTTGTCTGCCATTCTTTGACATAGCAGGAAATAAAAGATCTATCCTATTTTACATTTGAATTGGGAAACCCTGAGTTACATTTGGGAGGAGCAAAGGTAGGAAAGAAATCTCGAGTTATCTTGATTTACATCAGGAATAAGGAGGTAGGGAATCGGTGCACAGACCGAGATGCAAGAAACCACATACAACCAAGCTCACACATAGGGTGTATTGGCCATAACCACTCTATACATACACCACAAAACTCGTTTAAGGGTGACACGTATCGAGTGCATTCATATTACATATCATATATGTATATTGGGATTTGTGGATTTAGGATTGGACATGCATAAAGCCAATTTTATTTGCATTGTATGTAATAAATAAAGGCGACAAAAAAAATCGATCATATCAATAATCCTAAAGTATAAAGTAGTTGAGGTGGCTCTGATACCACTGTTGGGTTTTAGGGGAGACAGAGAAGGCAGCGGAAATAAAAATTTTCTCCTCCCAAACCTAGAACAAAGGAAACACGTCAAGGTCTATACAATAGGAAGGATGGTTTTTAGAGGCATACCTTGTCCCGAGGCTTGCTCGGCGACGTTACCTCACGGCTTGCGCAGTCTTCACCTCTGGTCTTAGATGGTGTTTGTGCAGCTCCTGGTCTCACCGAGACTGTCGGGACTGACAGCTATCCTCTGAGCGGCAGAAGTCTCACACCTCTGAAGTAGTCCACACGGGCCACCTGGAACTCTGATCTCTTTGTCCTATAAGGAATCGGAAGGAGTCGCACCCTCCTGTCGGATACTAGTCACCAACACACTCTCCTGCAACTAGTTGTTTTTTTACAATTGTCTTTCCCTTGTTGTGCCTCCCTTATCGGGTAGCACTTGCTCGGGCTCTCTCTCGGTTACCAAAACTAGAGAGAACGACAACTTTGCAGAGCAACTGGTGTTCTGAGTCGTTCACCAGAGAAGCCCCCAATAACCCTATATATAGGAGGGTCATGGGATAAGGTTCTCTACCCCAGGCAATGCGAGATTAAACAAGAGTAGAAGGGTTAGAGATTTTCCACAAAACAACCAACTTGCGCCAGCTAAACTGATCATTTTACACCCTGGAACGATCGTTTCTGGTGCTGAGCCAATCGTTTGGGACCTCACCCGATCATTTGGGGCTCTGAGCCGATCGGTTGGAGCTCTGAATCGATCGGTTCGTGGTCCTGATCAAACTCAAATTGACTTTCAATTTTTTCTCTTATTAATCGAATATTAATCCTTGTCCAAATCGAATTTGTACAAGTGAAACAAATTGTAATTGCAAAATAGTCTTCTGACTTTCCAAACGATCTCGGTTGGTCACATGAGCCGACCAGTTCAACAATTGAACCGATCGTCTCATTGCACATGAGTCGATCGTCTCACCAGTTGAGATGATCGGTTCACTATCCTGAGCCGATCGGTTCATCCCATGAGTCGATCAGTTGGGGTAGCAAACTTATGCAAATCAGTCAATCGCAGTTTCAATCAATCTCATACTCCAATCAATCGGTCCAACACCTTGAACACTATGATATTGAGCTATCAATTAATTGAGTGTTTAATTGAACTACTAAACTCCTTTAGTAATCAATCTAAACATCATTTTTGGATAAACTCCTCTTCCAGGTTAAATCCTATGTGTGTGACCATGCAGGTCCATTTCACGTTGGCAGTGAAAGTCCATAACACTTATGACTTCACAAGCAAAGAGCGGTGCCTAGTCGCACATCAGTGCTACCCAAGTGAAATAGAAAGTTGGAGAACACATTTCAATCCTACAATTTGTGAATGGTGTTATAGCAAATGTATAATTCCTTTATCAGTGATATCCCGAATGAACTCAAGGCATGGAACAGTCATCCTGTCAACGTTCATTCATTTTCTTTATCTCATAGTAGATTGGAGGAGATATGTATGACATCAATATCACATACTGATTAACACATGCGTGCATTCCTTTCTCAATTCTACTCATCAAGTGGCCATGGATATCAAACTCCCTTAGGGGGACAAATCCCATATCTATCACTCGCCCCTCAAAATCCCCATGTGTCAAAGCCACCCAATCATCACCTTTATAACAACCCATGTTTCAGGAATGTGTTTGATGATTTCAAAGTGTACCCAATGACATGTATTGAGTGTAGTGATTTCAGGTCAAAGAATCACACTCACCACCATCACTGTGAGAACTGATTGTGACTAACATGTCATGGTTCCATGTGTCAAACTCATGGTGGGCCTGTCCGGTACACTTGTTCTCTAACAAGTACCTATGTGTTTGGTTTGATATCTCCATGTCATGACTAATAAGATTCTATCATCAACCAACACCACAATCTAGTCTTGTGTGTCATTGTTGTCTATCTACCTTCCACAATGACATCTGACTAGGGACATAATAAGAATGTACAAACTCTTAGCATCTGTATGATCTCATCGTTCAAGTCTTGAACTTAAAAGCATACGCCATTGAGTATTGTCATTCTTTAGACATTCAATATGTTCTATCATTATCTCAAATGACTGAACCAGAAAGAATTGGAAGCTTGCCTTTGATGCTTATCAAATCAATCTTAATGTATCCCACCAATCATCCCATGATTGGCTCTCAGTGCTTACAAACCAAACAATGTTATCATGTCAATTAGGGCCTCCCCTCGATTGAATGTAACTCTAATTGATCAGTTAGAAGGTATATATATACTTAAACAAAAGTCAATATATTGGTTGGCTTGCCAACCACTCCGCTACACCGTCAAGTAGTAGAAATGATACTTAAGGTTGGTTCTAAACATCCCTAAAATTTCACCCAAATACTTAAAAATACTTAAATGCACTTTGTAAACTAGGCGGGAAGGGATACAATGTCTTCAAGTCAAAATAAAGTTTTTGGTAGGAAAAAATAGCCATACCCCAATGAGAATTGGGAAGAAATAGACATAGGTAGATTTCAAAACTCTCCACCAGCCAAAATAATAGGAATTAAGTGATTAATTCCCTCTCTACCACATAGTTTATTCCATCTTCTTCTCGGTATCATACATTTGTGATGTATATCTTGAAATTTTCCATGTTACATGATCGTTAGATCAAGTGACATTAGTATACTAATATATCCATTACTAAAGAAATAAGATACTAAAAAATATTTTAAAACATTATAAGCATGAAATTAGTTCTATATAAAATCCAAACATGAATAACTTTTATTTCTTTATCTTAGCTCTTGTCTTTTTATTTATCTGTCTTTGGAGACTTGTACTCTGGTAGTTGGGTCTCATGACCTTCACTAAGGTGCATGGGTCACATAACTTGCACTTTGGGCCTGGGTTATGTATCTGAATCGTCCTGCACTTTGGATCCTATGCCACATGACTTGCACATAGGGCATGGGTTATGTCTCTCTTATATTAATTTCTTTCATCATACTTATAAATGAGATTTTGTGGATTCTCAATATTAAAGTATCATCTATTTATAACTTTTATATGATTATGTCCACATAATATGATAAGTCCTCCTATGTGACACTGAAGTGTCTTCTATGGTGCAAGGCACCCTCTGTTGGCACAACATGCCCTCTGTTAACACCAAAGTGTACTCCTTGTTGGTATCTAAGTACCTCTAAAATGGAGTAAACACAACTCTGATTTGGCAACAAATGCCTCTTAATTGTCTCAGGACTCTCTGGGAGGACTTATCCTATTATGTATTATGTGATGGTTCTATCTTAATTATCTTAAGTCTAAACTTACTCATTTCTAAAGTTGAACTTATCTTATATTGTAACTAAATATTGAGCATTGAACGTTTACTGAATTCTGAATCTAAATCTATACCATTAAATTCTAAATTGAATCTACATTTGAATATGAATATGAATCTCAATTACTATCAACTGAGATTAGGTCGTACACCCTTATAATGTATATTTATCTAATATCTAGCTACCCAAATAATGAGTAATCAATGTCTAAATCTAAATGTGTTTTTCTTATTATATGGATAAACCTTAATATGAAACTCTAATTTGATAGAATGACTTAATTATGTTAGGATACTAGATATATGATAACTGAGTCTAAAGGTTGAGCAAAAGGATCTGGAATGAATGTAGAAATACTAAGTTTATGAAAGTAACATAAACATCAAAAATATGATTTATGGCAAGATAACTCTATCCCTATAAAGTACCACTAATTCTAATCTTATCATGAATCTTAATGTATTCATGAGAGCTTAAACCTTCAAGCATTCTATTCTGATATTCTTATCATGACTCAAAATATGAATTTCAATAAAATCTTATTCTTGGAGCTTAATCATTACTTAGTTCATCCTAATCTTAAAATATTATCACGATCTCAATTCCCAATATATACTAATATTAATAGTATTTATCTAGAAAACTTGATCATGTCTCAAGATGTTCAAGACTTATATTATAATATTTTTCTTAAATCTTAGATCTTAATCATTCTAAGAAATCTAAAGAAATTCTTAGTTATAAGATATCTACATATATAAGAAATCTTAATAACATGTTTCTACTTGAAATCTTAATACATGTTATGTCTATATGTATGCAAATATATGAGGCATACTAATCGCATGTTTGTACCTAAAATGTTAATACATGGTTATATAAGATAACCATGGAAGTATGGCAATCTTACTTGCATTTCTTATTTTGTGGTCTTGAGCATTCATATGAAACATTACTAAGAAATATGATATAAATATATCCTTCAATCTTTCTTATAAACTAAATTCATGAACTTTTATTATTCCATGACACATCTCTACTTGAGATATTGAGCATATGAAATGTCAAAGTACAAAAAATCTTGCTTCCATATCTTGACATAGAACATTGGGCATGAAGGTATTATTTAAGAAGCAAGTAAACGTGTTGGATTGGTGTGAATTTTGTTGTTACCCTAGGTCCACACTCCTAATGGGTACAAAACCAAAGACAAGTGGACTTTAGCGTTCCTCTGTAGAATGGAAAGAATATTATACACATGCAATATATATGTAAAAGCAATAACAACAAGATATAACCAGATACTAAAAGAGTATAGAGAAACATGTAACCATTTCTATTTCAAGATAACCCATTACTATTTCATTTCAGATCATAGAGACTTGCGTGTAGTGGATCTTCATTTGGCTACTAGAAATTTGATAAACAAAATATATCAATGTGAGTGCATTGAGTATGCTATGAAGAATATGTAACCATAGTTCAAGAGTAATATAAAAGTTGTTTGTCTAGAAACATCATAATATCAAAGAAGTAGAAATAAGGCGAGAACACTTAACAACATTGTTTTATACAAAGCATATTTTAGGCTTCTTTATCCATTATATCATCAGAGGTCTTTGACCACTTCTGAAGGAAGGGTCTGTGGGGAGAATTTGAGGCTCAAAACTTTATGCTCCCTATTTTTACATGAGATACCTCAAGACCAAAGTCAAGGAGCTAACCCTATTTCATTCATTCCTTGTGCCCTTGCCCCGAGAATTCAGGCAGGCACATAGGGTTATATAATGGACTCCTTTACATTATATTCAAGGTTTTTCAACATACTAAAATCAACATGAAAGTAGTATTCATAGGAAATAGAAGGTCAAATAAGTAATTATCTAGCCAAGCATTCAAACAAACAAGATAATATCATAGTAGGGTCAATAGATTAAGTGTACCTTGTGAGGGGAGTACAAGTTATGACCCATGAGTAGATTCTATTGAAGGTCCATTTCCAAGGAGACGTAAGATTTAAAACGCATAAGATAGTGTCTTAGATCAGCAAAGTTATCATAGTATAAACATGTTCAGTCCATGTGGATGTTATCCTCAACTTAGGTTTTCAAAACATTCAATCATAGTCCCATCATGTCATCCAAGCATGTAATTAATAACATAGCTTCAAGTATTGCCAAAGTCACTTTAGTTGTAGGGTTCATCAACTTTAAATATATATAAGGTGATATCACAACTAATTTGGGGTTATGGGAATCGTCAAAATGAGTACTTGTCATTATTTGATCATACTAAACATAATTAGTGATACTAAATTGTTTCAAGCAAGATTCCAACATTTCAAAGTCATATGATCATTAAGTAGATGGATTTGAGATTTAGGGATGCAAGCATGATAAGTCTACGTATTGATGGCATAATATACATGTGTAACAATTGATCACTTTTCTTACAAGAAAAGAATCCAAACAACCCATCGCAATTAGGCCAAGCTAGGATTCATGTGTAGACCATAAAGACCCAAAAGAATGCATGAGTGTGCCACATAGCATTTCATGTCACTAAACATTGATGGAACCAATTTGAGGGTTTAATATGAAAGTTTGATCACCAAGTATCAATATTTACACATGTATTAAGGATTCAATCATATAAGGGCCAAACATCACATGTTAGGGCTTATAGAAGAGTTCAAAAGCAAGGCTTCCAAGTCATATGGATTACATCACAGAAATAGGTCTAAGATATTATTCGACCATGTCATACATAATATCAAAAAATATTTATTTCGAGGTAGGGTGAACATATGATAATCAAATATATTAAGTTCCAATATTAGATAAGTGGCATCAAGAATATGTATATTAGGGAAACTTTTAGGTCAAAAGAGTAGACAAAAGTGCATCAAGGTGCTCCATTTTGTGATTCAATCCAATAGGTGGATAAAAGTTACTGATATAAAGTTTAAGAGTGATATTTAAAGTAACAAAACAAAATGGGGGCCAAACACATCATTTACTATTGAAAAAGTACATTCAAGACATGCTTTTCCGGATATGATAAGAAAACCAAGTAGATTTAGACTCTAAAACTAGTTCAACTAGATAGATCTCAATATAGGATCAAAAGTCATATATCACGTGCCATATATGGCCAAAGGATGTGTAAGATATGATTTTTAGGATCTTTGCATTGAAACTATAGGAAAATGATATTAAGAAGTTACCAAAAATGTTGTGGCAAACAGGAACGCTTGGATCTAAGATCCATTGCTTGAGGGATCAGTCATAGGGTTGGCAGTTCGGGGCCTAGCTCGGCGGTTGAATTGGGTTTGTCGCGGCCTCCAACTACTCCTAGCCGCCCAAGGGATTGATCCACGGTCTCGTAACATTGCACCGCTCTGAACCACCATGCACTGTGACCCACCTGCATGACACAGCCTATGCAAGCTAGAGTGTGACGTCCCCAGATTTTCTAAAACTTAATCTACTATGTGATGTCGAAATTGAAACCCTCAGCTCAGCGAGAATCCCAATTTAAACACCACACACTAGGCTAAGAAGAAGAATATCATAGGAAGTCATAAGGAAACAACAATAGCACACGCACATGAACAATAATAAAGCCATACAACACACGTTCACCATTCAACATATAATTACAACATGAATTGTTATGACATTTGATATTACACATTGACCAAAAGACATTATATATATACATGTACTACCAATAAACTAAAAGATCTTAAGACAATGGGTCCACCTATACATCAGCTCGCTATACACTCACAACTATCTTGGTTCTTCAAGATCACATGTCAACAACCTAAACAAAAGATTACGTGTGGTACACGTCGGCACAATATTCAAGAATATCATACTGAGTACACATACGTGTCTTTTCATATATCTCTTATTAGTAAGACTTGAAAATAAGGTAAAACTAATACTTGGCAGCAATAAAAAAATATAAGAAAAGCATATACTTGCACAAAGATGTTCGTTAACAAAAGAGAACACATATTTTAGGCACATTTTCCATTATATCATCCATGCATTTACTACCTGAGATTTTAATGCATTAAAGCCTTTATGATCTACTACCAAAGAGTTGGATCATTTCACAATGTGATCTGCTACCAAAGAGTTGGATCTCTTCCAAATACTTTACTACCAAAGAGTTAAAGTACTTACTTTCCAGCACTTTACTACCAAAGAGTTGAAGTGCTTGAATATAATGGAACAAATATATTATCATTCTTGTGTACATAGCAATAAATATGGAAAATAAAGCAACATATCATACAAGAACGATCATTTCAACCAATAGCACATGCCAAGTATTTTACTACACATATAATGCAAGCATATTGTATAATAAGCAAGTAAGAGGTAATGGCATACCTTGATCAAGATATTCTAATCATCACATATTCCTCAATTAACCTATCACTCTTAGTCAAACCTAGATTAAGATAAGATCACATATCACCATCATGTTCTCATCATCTCAACGCTAGTCATATGTTTTAGGGTTTCTCTTATATCATTAAGATATGTGCATCATTACTTGCCTTATCATCTTATTATTTAGGTTTAAAGATATTGATTCTCTATTTTAGATTGGGATCAAAAGAATGTTAGCTTCCATATCGTTGTGTGCATGTATTAAACCTAGATCATATACACTAATCCAATTAGGGTTTCAAACTATACAAAATGAGTCATCATCATATAACATGAATTGTGTGTGTCATCATGGTTCCTGAATTTTATGTAAGGTTCCATATACTATTACTAACATATTTTGCAAATTCCATCATTTATGGGCCATATATGTATTTTCTATATTTTATTTAGGGTTATTAGCCCTAGATAACCATATGAAGCATATTACATAAATTTATGCTTTAAACTCTTTATCTCAGACTTCATATGAGTCCTAAATTACATTTAAGAGTTATTGGTAGATTATCAAAATTTAGGAACATTATTTTCTATTTATTATATATGATATTAGCATTATCATTCTTACACAATATCTGTGACATATAGTTATAGGAGGACTGATAATTTTATTGCATATTGTTTAAGATATTATTCTGAGAATTTGAGTACCTTATTTGTATATTTCTAATCATCGATCTAATTACTATGAATTATCCAAAATCTAGGTATTTATTGAGATTTCACCTTTTCAGGCCACTCAGGAGGCGACACGTGTCCACCAAGGGATGTGGCCTCCTTAGCTTGAGCCGACCAGTTCTGGCGATTGGACCCAGTCTGGGACTTGATCTGGCTTCTGGATCTGGTTCAAAGTCTCTCCCTAGTGGTGTTCTCATATTCATGCCAGGCACGATCCTTCCCGATCCCATGTGTGCGACTCCTTGCTCCAGCGCTGCTACTGCTCTAAACTCTAGGCAAGCATCAGTGTGGGGAAGTCTTCGACGATGCTTTGTCATCAGACAACTACCTCCTGATCGCCCACTCTCCCTCTTGTGATATTAGAACCCGACGTTCCTATGCGATCTGTGTCTGCGTCTATGAATTGTTGTCATCGCCAAGGGCTCTAGTCTCTGGTCTTCTCAGGCTCACCATCGGTGCCTCCTTAGTCATGGTGTGCACTCACTAAGTCCCCTAAGGGACTCTATTCTCTTGTGAGAAACAATGCAGCCGTTGGAATCTGCTACAGTGATGAACTGATGGTTGACAAGCACTCAACTATATATAGGGTCAATGTCACTTGGGTTGCTACAATGGAGACAAAGGGATACACTACCTCCTTGAACTCATTGGCATGTATAGAACATAGTAGGACAAGCTCCATGCTAGCTCTAGGCTACATCTTCTAATTTATTAATCTTCCTCCTTCTACGCCGGTATCTCTACTATACTTCTGCCCTGCTCTATCTACTATTGTTGGCAATGGAGACAATGATGTGCGAGAGAGGTCTCGTTCTCTCTTTCTAGTCCTGTATATGCTGTGAAAGAGGAACCCTAAGTCTAAGGAAACTGCTCACCACTCTCGCTTCCTCAGGCCACGACCTAGACGTGGGAATCAAACAAAGTTGGTGCCTTTGTTCACTATAACCACTGCGATGAAGACAATTTCCTAACTCCTCAACCATTTCATCACATTCAAGGGATGGGATTAGGGTGTTGACTCGACAATCTGTGGCTCGACTTCATACCAGAATGCCACTAACAAATTGCATGCCATTTAATGCACGTTTAGGTTAAGCCACAAAGATTAAAGACTTGGTTCTTAAAGTTACCAACATATGCACTATTTTACCAAGTTCAAAACTAAAAATAACTCATGTGTGTAGGAACACTCATACTCCACGGAAATTGCCCAAAATTCTTGTCATAAGACCCACCTTCTGTACAAGTTTCGTGCCAAAACCTCATTCTTAGGAAAACCAAAATAATTGTTTTTGAAAGACACAAACTTGGAGACTATAATCAAAAATTATTATCAAACATCCTCCACATTCATCAAAATAGTAAAACTCTTCATCTAACCCAAAAGCATGGATCTACTCATCCAATGTGGTATTTAAAGATCACAAAAGTTCACTCCATTACATCCTACATACCTTAAAAAGAAATTTCGTCCTTGAAATTAAACCAAGATCCAATCTTTCACATAGGGTCTCATGACGGAGCAGGTTAGAAGAACCCCCTAGGGTCATGGAGGGTAGGGGATCTGGGCTATGAGGACCATTCGTTGATTCTCATATCCTAAATATGGACTCAGTGGTAGGTTTATCCCACAACAAGGCTCCAAGATGGTTCTGCAGCACCTCGTCGGAGAAGGTTGCCACCAGGAAGGAATGGAGGAAGAAGAGAAAGTGAGGAGGTCTAGGGTTGTGAGAGATGTGAAAAAGAGGGGGAAATGAGAGAGGGAAGCAAGAGGGAAAAAAATAAGTTTGCAATTCTCATATTATAAGTTCTTATATTATCATAATAATGCATTAGATTCCATTAGGGAGAAATATAAATGCAAGATCATGTACACAAGAGCACCTAGTTGCATATGAATTCCACACCAACACTTGTACACAAACACTCCCAAGACCCCATGTACATGAACTACTAGACACATCTCACATATAGGCATAACCTACTTTCATGCTTGGTACATATATTAACTTTAAAAATTCCCATCTAGCTCCAAATCTTAAAAAAAGCATTAGTTGATTAGCCAATGTTGTCCACCTCAAATTTTTTCCTTGCTTGTTCCTTAATGTTTAAGGTGTGTGGATATGCAATTAGGCCTTCGAATATACCCTTTCATTTTCTAAGCTTTATGTAATTTTGAAATCAAAAGGTCATCTTGAATGTGTGTCCTCAATTCTGAAACACTATGAGGTTATCCAAACTACCCACATTGATCTTCACATTTGAAAATAAATCTTGAAATTAAAATATTTGATTATATGAAAAACTCAATAAAATTTTCCATGTTTAGATATGGCACAAGAAATGTAAGTTTCTATCATTTTCATCATATTAGATATAAGAAAACTAAAGATGCATGCTTTGTTCAAGATAAATATCTAGTACAACAAGTTCTATAAAGTTATACAACTACATTCACATAAGTGTCCTAGATCAAGATAAAGTACATCACTACATGCACACACACCCTCAACGAACTCCCTAGGACATGGACAACCCATACATGTAACCTACAACAAGAAGACAATTATCCACCTTAGATGGTAAAGAAAAGATCATTGTGGTTGGGTAAAGTTGAATTAGTACATGTAAAATTGTAGACCACCAATTATCAGCACAATAAGTGTGTGGAATGGGTTCAAGATAAAACCAACATTACAGTATGCATTTTTAAACTGATCATAAATAAGTGTGTTTCATATTAATTCAAATAATTACAAGCGTCATGCAAGTAATGATATATCTGAACTAACAAATGGAACTAACATGTTACTGGAGATAAATAATTAAAGATTTATCTTGACTTGTCAAGATTTATTATCAAAGTTTCCCTAAAATTACTTCATCTGTACCTGATCAAATAAAAGTCACCAAACTATATTCTCATTCCAATGACTAGATATTAACATCTTTGGGTTAACCAAAAACCCTAAGATAAGCAACCAACTCTAGTCTACCTCATAGTTGCCAAGAATTGTCTAGGTAAGATCATAAATCCTCTCTACCTTAGTGACCTCATATTTGGTACATTATATAGGCTTAATGTCATGAATACCAAATCTAGGGCACCATTTATGATATACTAAACAATAAAATCACTAGTGGTCCCTTTAACATCAAGATCAAAATACCATAAAAGTTTTTCAAATACAATCCATTCCATTTACTTAGAAATAGAGAATTCTGGTTATCATCTCATCTTGAAACCATTCCTAAATTTAGGTAATCTAGCATTCCAGGTATAGAATCACACTCTGAGATTCTTGTGCATTATCCATGTACTATTAGATAAAATCCAATTTCATTTTCTTAATGTAGACTTTGGGAGAAAATCACATTATTTAGGGATCCAATCTAGATGAGTTAGGGTTATAGTGAGTATTAAGTGTATCAACTCACTTTAAGGAAAATAAAAGGGCAATTATTTGACATGTATGTGATTTGGAATCCTAACCCTAGATTATGTGGATTAGAGTTTCAAAGATACAATAATATCCTAATTCAGATTACAATCATCATGCACATCTAATTTTATCACATGAATGCACGATATCAAATAACACCTCAAAAATTCACAACACTATGCATAATACTCCATGTTTGATCAATATGCAACATTTGTAATATATAGCTAGCAAGAATGTGTATTTGAATTCAATACATTGATGTTAGTCATAATCAATAGAATATAACATTTAATTTGCAAGGATGAATAAAACAATCATATTCAAGACCAACTAAACAAAACAATCTTGTAAATTTGTTGCATTTCCCTATTTCTGCCAATTGATCTTTCATGAATATAGCTAATGTTATTGTTCAATGATACTTACCAAATGAACCTATAACACTTATCTCATATGTGAAGCACCTAAAATTCGTAGTTCAACTACTTCTAATAATGAATCAAATTCTATATTCAAAGTAATAAGTCATTTCTTGCTCCTATTTTCTTAAGAACCTTGATGAAGAAGAAGAATAAGTAACAAAGAGAATGATAGAAGAGACACATTTGGGATAATTTGATCTAGATCAATGGAGTGAGGAGTTCTATACATACATGCGAGTAAAAGAAAAGAAAATCTAGAAAATTTTGATGATTACATATAGTTCACCAACCCAAATAAAGATAAAACCCTAGAATCTGAAATTTCAACTTCAAATTATCCAAACCCTAGAATATCCCCCTCTCTCAAAAAATTATGAAGCTTTGAAGTTTGAATGGAAAACATAGGTGTTTGGTTCTTAATGGTGCCATATCTACTCACTAAGGTGTTTGAAGTAATTAGTTATTAGCATTTTTTCAGCCTTTTTATTTTTCCAAAAACATTTGTGGACTGAGATGTTCCTGGTAAGGAACTCGGCCGATGATGGTTCTAGAGTGATACATAAATAATCCAAAATTTAGGAAGTTTGATATATTACCTAAATTTGAGTGCAAATCTAAATTTACAACTTCATCTAAATTTGATAAGCAAATAAATTGCAAAGGAACAAATAATACACTTCTATACTTTAACTTGTACAGCATGGTCAACTGATTTTGTCCTCAGTAAATATCAGCTCACCAATAGGTCCAAGAAGATATAAAAGTAAAAAAAAATCACATAGACTCCTACTCGCATTCTCCAATACATATCCAAATTCACAGTAATGTGAGTTTTATACAAAATAATAAAAATCATATATTAGACTATTAACTTAACACTAAATTTATTATCACATTTTTGTATTAATGATTTCATGCCACTAGAGTTTTCAATCTATAAACCTACAAAACAAATACTTGAACACAATAAGTTGACAAAGAAAATATTGGGTTTATATTAGTATTCAATCTAATTAAGAAAAAATCAATTCAATATATTATGACTATTAGGAAGATTCAACTAGAATTTTATGTAATTTTAGGAATGCACCCTTACAAATCTCCCTTTCTTTTAAAGGTTCATCAAAAAATTCTAGAAAATGTTGGGATGTCATCTCTACATCATATTCTCAAGTTCCCATGCAGCTTTATCTACTTCATGATGTCTCCATATCACCATAGGGATCTCATATCTAGACAACCTTTTGATCTTCTTATCCATAATTTGAACTGGGACATCCTCATAGGTCGCATAATCTTCTAGTTGGACATCATTTGGATATAAAAAAATTTAAGTACCAAGGTGATACACTTTTATAATACATGTATAGAATACATCATGTATCATCTCTAACTGTGGTGGTTACTCAAGTCCATAAGCTACATTGCCAATCCTAATGGTCCCATATATCTAGGAGCTAATTTTCCCCTCTTCCCAAACATAAAAACACATTTCCATAGAGAGACCTTCATATATCCTACTTGAAACTCAAGAGGTTTGCTCTTATGGTTTCCATAACTCTTCTAATAATAATGTGTGGCTTTTAATTGTCGAAATATAACATAGATCTTCTCAGAAGTTTGTTGTACTATCTAAGGTCCCAACATCTGCTTCTTACCAGTCTCCTACTAGCACACTGGTAATATACACTCCCTACCATATAGAGCTTCATAAGGTTCCATTCCAAAACTATATTTTTTAACTATTATTATATGTGAATTCTATTAAGCTAACATGTTAGTCCCAACTTCTAGGAAACCATATAGCACATGCCCTAAGTATGTCTTGTAGGGTTGTTTTTGTCCTCTCTGATATTCCATTAGTCTACGGATGGAAAGAAGTACCAAACATCAACTGAGTTCCATATATTCATGTAGTCTATTCCAAAACCTATTAGTAAATTGTGGACTTCTATCTAATAAAATAAAAAGTAGAACTTCATGAAGTCTAATTACCTCATCTATATAATATCTAAACTAGTCATTTAGTAGAAAAAGTCATCTTGATAGGGAATAAAGTGAGATGTCTTTGTTAATCTATCTACAACAACTCATATGGAATTATGCCCCAAAGAAGAATGGATAAGCTAACTACAAAATTCATTATAATGAGATCCAATTTGCACTCTGGTATAGGAAAAGGCTACAAATACCCATGGGTTCTTTGATGTTTTTCCTTTACTTGTTGACACACACCACATCTCACTACAAACTTAGTTACATCTTTATTCATTCCAGGCTACCAATATAATTCCTTGGTGTTTTATATATTTTGAAATTACTAGGATGTATCACATACATAGAAATATGTGTCTCCTCAAGAACAATCTTTCTCAGCTCTGCCTGATTTGAAACACATAACCTGCCTTGAAAACAAAAAATATCTTCATCAGTTTATTGGAAGCCTTATTTCTTCCCTTATTGCATCTCTTCGATAGATGTAAGAATATAAGGATCGGTTCCTTGCATTTATTTATGTTGTTACCCCACAACAAGCTTTATTTGAAGTTTTTCCAAAAGAGAACCAAAAGATGTCACGATATGCACATGCATCTCTATAAGAGACAAAATCATGTCCCTTATAATGCATGACAAGTAATTCATCTCTAGAGAAGGCATAGAATATGATGAATATGCAACTTCCACCACATTTTCCTTTCTAGGATGGTAATTAATGGTATAGTCATAGTCTTCAATTAATTCAAGCCATATAAACTATCTCACATTTAAATGTATTTGTATGAATATGTATTTTAGTCTCTTATGATCTGTATACATGTAATGCCCCTCCAAGCACATACATGACAGCGAAAGGAGACCTCATGTTGTCCATAACATGGGTAGCTCAGCTCGGAGGAATGTCACAAAACATGATACTCAAAAGCAATAAGATAAATGAAACACCATGCATTCAACTCAAAATTATATATTCATACATTGTTCACGGAAGGGAAAGACATAACTATATCATCTGATATCAAAACCTAATACATGTAGGCTGAGAAAAACTAAAGCATATATTGTCTCATCTTGATCTCAAGTCTAACACACGTAAACTAAGCAAAACTAAAACATGGAAAGATAAACTAAACTGAAGAATCTATTAAGTGGTAGATGGAACCCCACCAAGCTAAATTCTTCCTTGCATCAGCTACCCTTGATCACTCACTTCAGTTCCCTCTTGCTCCTTGATCTAGGGACATCTTGTCCCACGGCCATGCGAAAGAAAGCATCAACATCAGTAAGCGGCATTATGCATGTTATAAGAACTGAAAATAAACATATACTTGAACTGAAATAAACTTGACATAACTTGGCATTACGAATTCTCATTACGCATTAATCGTCATTACATCAATGAATTAAGAACATTATTATATGCATTCTCTCCTCACTTTCCACATGGGGCACATCATGCTCGGAAAGCCCATCATTGCTAGGAAGCCCATAAACACCATAAAGGTCCATCATTTTGAGAAACATATAATAAGTTACTTAATCCTCTTGACTTAACATTAACATCATTGTTCTTATCTTGCCATCAATGTAAATTGTCCTCATCCAATAATTTCACCAAAGTGCTCATCAGGCCGGTAAAGGCCCACCTTAGTTGCACCAAAGTGCTCATCAATGCCATAAAGACAAAATAATATAAAGAGGAACAATTTACAACTTAAGTACATCAGCTTAATCATCATGGGATTTCTCCCTATTAATCTTGACATTAACATTACATGATTTCCATAATTCTTTATTCAATTTCTTAATCATTGCATAAGCATAACATTAAATTAATTAACATCAGTGATAAGCATATGACTTTATGGAGATAACAACAAGCATATAATCAAAGGCATAATCATTATCTTGATTCCATTCATTAACATGAAATTCTAAAGCAAAATCTTAAATCATACATAGCAAGAAATTCATCCAAGGTATATATGCATAATGACATGGCCCACTTACATTATTGGAGCAAATCCTAATCTCAGTTTCCCTGATCCTGACTCGAGTCCTAGGTTCCTGAAATTAATCATGGTTTGCATTCATTATTAGTTTAATTACATCTTAAACCCTAATTGTCTCAAACCTGACACTTCGTGAAAACCAAACCAAAACACATCTCAAAACCCTAACCATTGGATAGATCTCGAAAAACTAAGCAAAATTCATATATCACTCGACCCCATACGGTCAACCAATCAAAAGTTATGGATTTTCAAGTATCGGCCAATCACGAAATTTGAAAAAGCCACATAGGCTCAATGGTGTCTCTGAGCCCTGCCTAGCTGGCCTAATCGGGACCGGCCTCTTGGTCAAGGCATTCCTAGAAGGTGAATTTTGGTCAATAGATGATTGATATGCTTAAAACCCAAATTAACCCTGGTCGTGCAACACATAAACAGATTCGCGGAAGGGCAAAATCGTGAAATCGAGACCTTGATTCATCATCTAAACTAGAGAACAGTTGGGATACTATGCGTGAGATCCTTGAAGCAGATCGATCAAACTAACTCCTCATGAGGCATAAAGATTAGGGACAAGTTCCCCATTGTCGATCGAAGTCAACAAGCCCTGACTTGGGCAAAACCGTGGCCAGGAGCACTGAGAGCTGCTTCAGCCATGGCGTGACCAGGCATCCGTGAAGCAGCAGGTCGCCTGCCCATCTCGCGATCAGAGCCAACACCTACTAAAACGACCATTCCCCCTGAGAAACCTGGTGCTTAGCTGAACTTGGCAAGCTAGGGACCATGCCCTGCGGTGCCACAAACTCCATGGTGCCAGCTTCAGATCACGAGAACAGAGCATCGAGTTTCCATTTCAAAACCACCAAGAAACAAGGCGGAAAAGGTACAACTAAAATTGGGAAACTGATCTAGGGAGGAGGCCAAATACAACTACACAGGTCTCGTGATCAACGAGCCACATGTTGGCCCAGACGCTGAGCGCCGGCAGGAACACTGGTGGTGGCTACAGGTCCTGGCGGTTGGGAAGGATCCACGACAAACAAACACTGCAGAATCGAAGAACAAGAGTCTAAGATGCTCACCTATGATTCAATTTGTTGAGGGTGACCGGAGGACACCGGGGCAAGGTGCAGGTTACCGGAGGTGTAACCGAGTAGGCGACAGCGGCAAGGGGCGCGAGCGGAGAAATTGGGCGAAGAGGATGGGTGTTCTAGGGCTAGCGATCGTTTTCCGCCCCTTTTATAAGGGTTTAAGGGTCGGAAAGGCTCTCTATAAACCCATGGCAGTGAGAAGAGTTTTAGCCCTAAACGGAATTTTGTGATTAGCGCACGGAGTCCAGGACAACCTGGGGTCGTTGAGTTCGGCTAGCGCTCCCACTCTCATTGGTGAAGAAATCGAACAAAACCGTGGTCGGTGGAGGAAGAACCGGGTTGGGGAAGTTCGCGCCAGAGACCTGCCTGTGCTCGGTCTCCTACTCAAGGTAGGAGACGAGTTCGGTGGCGTCTGATGGGTATCCAACGGCCCAGATTAAATCTGAAATCCAGAGAGGGTGTGTGACACTTAAATAAAAGGAAACTTAGGCGGTTAAATCAAATTATCAAAGAATAAATATCCCAAACTATATGTTAACTTCCCTAATGGATTTGAAGGGTCAAATAAAGTCCAAATGACTTCAAAATTGAACCACAAGTTAATTAGGACCTCTAGAATCTCCATATCCACTTAGATTTAGGTTTTCATTAATTTTTGTTCATAAACCTTATATAGGTTGCAAATTTAATACATGCATTATATAAATGTGGCATTGATAGAATTATCATTTATGAAATGAGTTATTTAATCCAAATCTAGGGTTATGATATTCTTTCATCATATATTGGACTAAGAGGTCCCATAAAATTCTAGTTTGTTCGATAAAAGCTTAAACTTGAAAACTAGGGTTTCACATTAAGGTACATTAATAGATCTAGGATTTTGAGGATGTCACAATTCTACCCACCTTAAATAAATTTCATCCTCGAAATTTCTTATACTACTACCCACCTTAGGGTTTTCCATATTCTCATAACATCATAACCTATCATTCAAAGCTCAAGATTAACACATATATGATCCAAGGATAAAGTCAAAATCTAAATGTGACAATCTAAATCATACCTTGATCACTTTCCTCCTCCATGTCCATAGCAAACACTCGCACCTATCTCTTAGGGGCTGGGTTCTGGTTTCTTGCTTCCTTCCTTTGTATCTTAGGGCAGTCAGGCTTTATGTGTCCAGGTTCTCCACAGTAGTAGCATAAACCAGTACCAAACCTACACGGACCTCCATGGACCCTCTTGCAAGTTGGGCACTGTGCTTTCTCTGGGGCAGTAGTAGGGGCTTCAACCTCAGGAGCCTTCCTCTTGTTGTTGGGAGGTTGATGTTGATTGTTTTTCTAAATAGTCTCCTTCTTGTAGGACATCCCAGGGTGGTCTTCTAGCTCTAGGGCAGCATCCATTGCAGCTTGAAGGGTCCTGTGGCCTCTTCCTGATAGGGCAAAGCTGAAGTCTGGCTTCAGTCCTCGGATGAACTTCTTTGTCCTGTGTCGCTCGTCGTAATCATATCCATACTTCTGCAGAACCTAAACTTCATGGCGTACTGGGTCACCATCATGTCGTCAACCTAAGCTAGGTTGGCAAATTCCATCTCCTTCTTCTCTATCATGGCTTCAGACACGTAGTGCTCCTGGAAGGATTCCACAAAACCATCCCATGTGAGTGCAGGTGCATCTGCAGCTCTGGAGTTGAGTAAGTTCTCCCACCATGTACGGGCTGCTCCCTTCAGCATGTGGGTGGCAAAGCGAACCCAAGACTGTTGAGGGCAGTCCAGGTCATGAAAACAATGCTCCATGCTCATAATCCATTCTTCTCCCTTGGTGATGACATCATCCTCTCCTTCTCCAGCAAAGAAGTCAGGCCTGATCTTCAAGAAATCCACCAAGGTCAGCTAGTGGTGTCTGGGTTGACGTTGTCCTTGTCCTAGGGCATTGGTGAGTGGTTGGACTAATTCCTCCAGGGTTGCCTTAGGGTTTCTTCTCGATCCACTTCCCTCACTTGAAGAGCTAGCATCATCATCCCTATCCTTTCCCTTGTCAGACTTCTTAGGAGCCATCTAGAAAACAAGCTACACCTAGGGTTAGAACATGTGAATCTTTAGCTTAGTGGCCATCTACGCATTGGTATCATACCATATTGTAATGCCCCTCCAAGCACATACATGACAGCGGAAGGAGACCTCATGTTGTCCATAACATGGGTAGCTCAGCTCGGAGGAACGTCACAAAACATGATACTCAAAAGCAATAAGATAAATGAAACACCATGCATTCAACTCAAAATTATACATTCATACATTGTTCACGGAAGGGAAAGACATAACTATATCATATGATATTAAAACCTAATACATGTAGGCTGAGTAAAATTATAGATTCATTACAGAATCGAAGGTTGGGAAGGATCCACGGCAAACAAACACTACGGAGTCGGAGGTTGGGAAGGATCCACGGAAAACAAACACTACGGAATCGAAGAACAAGAGTCCAAGATGCTCACCTATGATTCAATTTGTCGAGGGTGACCGCAGGACGCCGGGGCAAGGTGCAGGTTGCCAGAGGTGTAAACTGAGTAGGCGACAGCGGCAAGGGGCGCGAGCGGAGAAATTGGGCAAAGAGGATGGGTGTTCTAGGGCTGGTGATCGTTTTCCGCCCCTTTTATATGTGTTTAAGGGTCGGGGAGGCTCTCTGTAAACCCATGGCAGTGAGAAGAGTTTTAGCCTTAAAGGGAGTTTTGCGGTTAGCGCACGGAGTCCAGGACAACCTGGGGTCATTGAGTTTGGCTAGCGCTCCCAGTCTCATTGGTGAAGAAATCGAACAAAACAGTGGTCGGTGGAGGAAGAACCGGGTTGGGGAAGTTCGCGCCAGAGACCTGCCTGTGCTCGGTATCCTACTCAAGTTAGGAGACGAGTTCGGTGGCGTCTGATGGGTATCCAACGGCCCAGATTAAATCTGAAATCCAGAGAGGGTGTGTGACACTTAAATAAAAGGAAACTTAGGCGGATAAATCAAATTATCAAAGAATAAATATCCCAAACTATATGTTAACTTCCCTAATGGATTTGAAGGGTCAAATAAAGTCCAAATGACTTCAAAATTGAACCACAAGTTAATTAGGACCTCTAGAATCTCCATATCCACTTAGATTTAGGTTTTCATCAACTTTTTTTCATCAACCTTATATAGGTTGCAAATTTAATACATGCATTATATAAATGTGGCATTGATAGAATTATCATTTATTAAATGAGTTATTTAAGCCAAATCTAGGGTTATGATATTCTTTCATCATATATTAGACTAAGAGGTCCCATAAAATTCTAGTTTGTTCGATAAAAGCTTAAACTTGAAAACTAGGGTTTCACATTAAGGTACATTAATAGATCTAGGATTTTGAGGATATCGCCACTCCGTCTTCTCTCTAGGATCGCCCGGTGGCTGCCACTGGGGGGAGGGTATGCCGCTCTACGCATCCCTCCCCCTGGCCCCCAATGGCTTGGTCAGAGCCTGCATATGAAGGTTGTGGTGGCTTTTTTGGAGTTAGGGTGAGGTCTAGCCGTATCGACGGGGAGATTGTCGGTAGCTCAGGTGGACGAGAGATGGAGGCGCACGAGAAACTAGACCTAGGACTGAGGCGGCATGGCGACTTAGTCGACTCCACACCGTTCAAGAGCGATGGTTGGAGAGGGGTCGTTCATTCCAGATCTAGGAGCCGTGCAGCTGCCTTTGCTGGTGAAGTTAGGGTGTTTCGCCCCTTTTTTACTGACTTCTCGTCTCCTCCTCTAAGTACCTAGTTTGCCAGGGTATACAACCCTCATTTTTGCGGTTGGATGTTGTGTTGGCGTCTCGGTGGTGGATCACCGATGGGTAGATGGAAGTTCTCTATTGATCGATGGAGGTGATTTCTCCAGGCATAGTGTGGAGTTCCCTGATGGTCGATGGAGGCGCCTCGCGTGATGCAGGGTGTTTGGGGCTACTCGAGCTTCTCATTCTTTCCCTGCTGATCCGGCGGTGGCCCATGGCTCTTGGTGTTGCGTGGGTTGGGTCTTGGGGAGCAGTTCTCTTCTCCAGCTCTCCTGTGCAATGTGAGGTGGTTGTGGCTTCTATGATTCCAGGCTGGGGGCTTCATTGCTTCCATGAGTAGATGGTGTTCGACGGAACTCTTCTTAGTAATCAGAAGCTTTCAAGAAGGCAAGGGCAATCGAGCTTATGGGGAGCAGCTTGTTGTCAGGTTTTCTCCTCCTTGGCCCCTCTGCCACTGCTGTGTATGTTGATGGCGGGTGGGCTCTGGCGGCATCCTTCAGGTTCGGGGGAGTTTCCTCCTTCAATGGCGGTGTCTTCCTCGTCCTGGAGGCTGCCTTGCTCCGTGGGGATCTGTTCGCTCCTTCTTCGCACAAGACGACCTTCAGGGCTTCAAGGCCTGGTGCGGTGGTGCCTTCCGGTCTGTTCTTGAAGTCCAGGCTTGCGGATGCCACCGACTAATCCCAGGGACACCCCCAAGGTGTTCGATGAGCATCCTATGTGTTGTGCTGCTGCTGTGTGCTTGTTAGTCTCTCCAAGTTTCACTTGGATGACTGAAGCGCTTGTGTCAGTGGCATCCGTGTGCTCCTTTTGTTCCTTCTGTTTTTGAACGAGTTTCTATGACTATGTGCTGACGTTGATGGGTTGGAGGTTGAATCTGGGTTCCTCCTTCTTCTACTTTCAGTAAGTGAGCTTTATGCCAAGAGGAAGGGGAGTCAGGTCCCTATTTCTAGCTTTTGATGCTGACGTACAATTGTTGTAGTTGCTTTTATGATCTGGTTTGGTACAGTAGGACGATGCTGAAGATTAATTTCTTCATTGGCAATAGCAGATTAAGTGATATTGGATTGATGCCAGCAAGGGAGTTCAAAGTCAACTGATGGCATCCTTTCCAACTATAAAGTCTTCACAATTTGTGGGTATGCATATTGAGAGTGGAGCTCCTTTTATGTTTGGGTGGAGTACATTTTCTGTATAATGACTCCTATGTTGTCTTTCTTTCTGTATCTCTCTTTCTTTTGGGTCTTGTATACAAGACCTTTGTTTTCCTTTGTATGCCTTGGTAATCCTCTCTTGAGGGTTAGGGGGTGCACTTATGTTTGTACCTAAAGTTTTTGGAATCAATAGCAACAGAGTTTTTCGCCGACCGAAAAAAAAGAGGATGTCACAATACACCTAAAAAGTTTCTCTGTATAGATAATGTTTCCCAATCTTCAATGCTAAGAGTAATGTAGACAGTTGTAGGCCATGTGTAGGGAAGTTCTCTTCGTACTTTTTAACTATCTAAAATCATAAGCCACTATCTTACCATCTTGTATAAGAAAACAACCTAAACCCTTCTTAGAAGCATCACAATATTCAACATAAACTTTCCCTATCTCAAGAAGAGTAAGGACTAGTACAAATGCCAGCATATTCTTCAATTGTTGAATATTATGCTCACACTAATTTGTCCATATGAATGTAGCTTGTACCCTTGTCAAACAAGTCAAAGTCATGGCAATACTGTTGAAGTCATGTATTAACCTTATATATATCACCTACTAAGATAAGAAATCTCCTCTCTTCAGTGAGTCTTGTAGGTTTCAACCTTTGGAGTATAGCTTCCATTTTCTTGGGATCTACACAAATCCCTTCCGTAGAAATCACATGGCCTAGAAATGCCACCTTAGATAATGAAAAACCACATTTTCTAAAGTTGGAATATAGATTATTGTCTGAGTAGGTGTAAATTCAATCATAAATGCTCTTCATGTTTCTCTCCATTCAAAGAATATCAAGATGGCATCAATGAAAACAACAATAAAATGGTCAAGGTACTGATAAAATACTCTATCATTAGGTTCATAGAAGTAGTTGATCATTGGTTAGTCCAAACGACATAACCAAGAAGTCATAGTGGTCATATTCAGTCCTAAAAGATGTCTTAGTAACATCGTCAAGATTGGTTAAGATGATGATAACTTGATTGTAAATCAGTCTTAGAAGTCACAATGGCTCCTCTTAGTTGATTGAAAAAGATCATTGATCCTAGGCAAATGTTATTTATTTTTGACATTGAATTTATTGATTTTCCTAGAATAAATACATGTATGTATCTCTCCATCCTTCTACTTTGCAAATTGCATCTTTTCTCCCCTTGACGACGAGCTAGGTTGAATAAAATCCTTATCAAGCAATTCTTGTTATTTCTTATTTAGCTCTCTTAATTCAGTAGGAGATATGTGATATGATGTTTGTGTAATAGGTTGATCTCAAAATAAATCTCTATAACTTGAGGAAATAATGGAAATTCATCGAGAAGAACATCATTATACTCTTTCACTATGGGTACATCATATAAGGTAGGTTTCTCAACTCTAGTATCCATTACATGTGCAAGATAACATGTAAATCCCTTCCTCATCATCTTCTTATTATATATGGAAGATATCAAAATTGTAGGTAGTACTTTCTTATCCCCTTGAAATATTCGAGAAAAATCTCCATCGGAAAAGATAGATTCCTTGGTACAGAAATCTAGCTTAGCCTAATATTTCTCTAACCAATTTATACCAAGAATAATATTAAAGATATCTACTTGAAGTGGTAATAAGTCCACTTGGATGCATTCTCCATTAAATATTACAACACATCTAGGAAAAAACTATGTCACAACTTTAGGCTATGCAATAGGTATCATTAATAGCAAATCCTAAGGTAGTTCCTCAATAGAAAGTTGACCTCTAGGTATGAAATCTTGAGCCATAAAAGATTGTGTAGCACCAAGGTCAATCAACAGTGTCACATGTATAAGAATGGATGTAACTAAACAAATCTGAGATGTCACAACATGTAGAGAAACTACTCCCTGATGTTGGTTCAAAGGGTAAGGATAAGCTATTTCCTACTTCCTACCCCGAGTTCGTCCTCTGCCTTGATATACGGTAGCTCCCTGAGTGTTGAAACATGCACGTGATGCATACCCTCTGCCTGAGCTATGTGGTATTGGCAATCTCTATACTCTAGACATTGGCTATTTTAGAGTTATTTGTTGATAATCCCTAACAAAATGTCCTTGCTGACTACATCCAAAACAATCCTTAAAATCAGTCCCCAATATGGACCTCTATGGAACATGTTGCAAGTTGTACAGTATGGTGATGTTGAGTGATACTTGGCCTATGTAATCATGTCACAATTCATGTACTTTGTGTCCTTTTTTGTGTTGGTCCCCTAACTACAAAAGTAGTAGTACCCTATCATGTGGAATTTATGGTTGTACTCTAGCTAGTGTGTCTAGCCTCCTAGCTGGATAACTAGGTGGCCTAGTCATCCTTGTTTGTACACTAGGTCCTAGTCTTCTTAACTCACCATAAGCTCTCTTATGAGTCTCAAACTCCCACCTCTGATGAATGACATGCTCAACATGCCTGACAACATCAACAAAGACATGAAAATCTATCATGGATTCTATCATAGCTATCCTCTCTTATAGATCATAGTTCAAACCTTGTTCAAAATCTTTGATCTTGTCCCCATTTTTGACATAGAGCTAAGGAAAAAACCTAAGAAAATATCGAAAAAGAAGTCCATATTTAGTCATTGTCTTTTGTCTCTACCCTAGAGTATCAAACTAATGAATCTTGTTGTGTAGGTATGTGATAGGAAAATAGCATGACTCAAACCTCTTCCTCAATTTATCCCATGTTAGACTATGCTCATCCAGGTGTGTCTCTTTCATGCTCCACTAATGACTTGCACTACCTTTTATAAGATTTGTAGCATGCTTCTCCTTTTTTACATCAGATACATCAACTATTTTAAACACTTTTGAAATTTCATATAGCAAATAATCCACTTCAGAATGATCAGTAGTTCCATTGCAGTCATAGGAACCCATCTTTCTCAGACTCTCATAAGGCCTACTAATATCACATAATGGATTCAAAATACTTGGAGGTGATTAAGGGACTAATCTTGTTGTTTCACAAGCCATTAGTTACGCTATTATATATGCTTTAGCATACATAGGACCGGTCGTAGATAAAGTAGTCCCTACAATATCTAATCCATTGCTTCAATACAAGGCTAACTTGGTTCAGTCCTAGAACCACCTAATTGAGGTACCACATAGAGACTCCATGCCTATTCTTCACCTATAACATGCATGATCTAAAAGAAAAGAGAATAGGACCTACATGATTAGATTATATAAAGGACCCTATAGACTCATAGACTCATCATAAGTCCCTATACACGGGTAGTAACAAAAACCTAGGCTATGAAAGCACAACTTGTGGGACCCTACCTTTGAGACCCCATGAGGTTATCCAAACTATCCACACTAATCTTCAAATAGAAGATAAATCCTATAACCACAACATTCGATTGTATGAAAAACACAAGTAACTTTTTCCATTTTGAAATTTGGCACAAGCAATTAAAGTTGTAATCATTTTCATTAGATAATATATAAGTAAAACCTACATGTAAGCATTGCTAAAGTTAAAACTCTTATACAACATGAAGTCAAAATTCATACTATCACATTCACATAAGTGACCTATATAAAGATAAAGCACATAACTACATGCACACATACCCTCGTATAACTCCCTAGTATAGGGAAAGCATGTACCTATAACCTATAACAAAAAGCGAATTCTCCACCTCAGATGGTGAAGGAAATATCACTATGGATGAGTACCTCCTGGGTGGACTAAATCTGAATCAGTAGCTATAAAATTGTAAACTACCACTAATCAGCAACCTTAGTGAGTGGAACATGTTCAACATTAAATTACTATTGAACTAAGTATTTTTACACTAATCAGAAATAAGTGTGTTTTAGATTAAATCAAACAAATATTAATATCATGTAGGTAATGATAGGTATAAATTACACAACATGAAAATGAAATAAAAAAATGGAACTAACATGTAATTGGAGATAAATAATAAAATCTTGTATCTCATCTTGTGATGATTTATTATTACATTTTCTGTGAGATTATTTAATTTGTACCTCATCAAGTAAAAGTCTCCACCCTAGGTTCTCGTGTCAAAGACTCAATATCTACATCTGAGGGTTAGCTGTAAACCCTAATATAAGCAATACACTATAGTCTACCTCAGAGTTTCCAAGAAGTGGCTAGGTAAGAGCATAAAGCCTCTCTACCTTATAGAACTCATTTAATCTACATGAGATAGGCTTAATGAAATGAAAGTAAAATCTAGGGCACCATTTATGAGATACTAAAAAATACTATCCCTAGTGATCCCTTTCACATATGATAAAAAATCCCATAATAGTCTTCCAAATACAATCCATTTCATTTGCATAGTAAAAAAATTTGATGTTATCATATCATCTTGAACCTTTTCTAAATTTTGGTGAGCTAGTCTTTAAGTTCTAAAATCACACTTTGGTATTTATTTCAATAATCCTAGAACTATCAAAAAAAATTATGTTTCATTTTTGTAGTGAAAACCTTGGGGAGAGTTCATAGTGTTAGGGTTCCTATCTAGATGATTTAGGGTTATAATGAGTATTAAGTGTATGTGCTCAGTTTCAAGAAAATAAAGAGGCAGTTATATGAGATAAAAGTGATCCGCATTTTAACCCTATCATAAGTGAACTATTGTTTTTAAAATACAATAGTATCCTAATTCTGATTACAATCACCCTACATATATAATTATATCACATGAACACTAGGTATCCAATGACATCTCGATAATTCACAAAACTATGCACAATATTATGTGTTTGATCAATCTGCAATATTTGCAACATATAGATAGAAGGAATGTGTGATTTGGTTTCAAAACATTAATTTTACTCATAATAAAAAGAATCTAGCATTTACTTGATTCAATTGTAGGGATCGGGACAAGAATCATTTTCAAGATTGGCAAAACAATTCAATATTGTAAATTGTTGAAGTTGTCTAATTTCCACCAACTTATATTTCATAAGTACAATTGATTTTATCGCTCAATGAGAGTTTTCAAAAAAAACATCCCCACTAAAATTAAATGAGAAACACCTAAAATTCATACCTGCTACATCTAATCTTGAATGAAATTCTAGTTCTAAAATAATCGGTCTTTTCTTGATCCTATATGCTCAAGAACCTTAAAGACTAAGAAAGGAAGAAAGAGAATGAGAAAAGAGATATATTTGGGATATTTTAATCCAAATTAGTGGAGTGAAAAATTCTATAAATTGGGGAGAGTAAAATAAAATAAAACCTACCAAAGATTGATAATATATATAGAGTTCACCAACCCTAGAGAGGGAAAACCCAATATTTGTTATTTCAACATCAAATTCTTCAAACTCTAGAATATCTTCCTCTCTCATTATAATGTTGAAATTAAAATGAGAGGTTTTTAATTCATGATGGTTCCCTATATACTCATTAAGATTCTTAGAATAATTAATTATTAGTAATTTTTAGGATTTTTGTAATTTTCTAGAAAATTTAGTTGGCTGAGATGTCCCTGGTAAGGAACTTGATGGATGAAGGTTCTTGCATGACATAAACATGATCCAAATTTTTTGAGAATTCCATATGTTATCTGAACTCAAGTGTGTAATCTATAGTTAAAATTTTAGAGAAATTTGATAAGAAAAAATTTTAAAAAATTACATACTACATTGTTGTACTTCAACCTACATAGCATGATTGGTTGAGTTTGTCATGGGGAAAACTTGGAAGACCAACAAGTTCATGAAGCTCTAAAAATTATGAAACATTCACACACAACCCTAGCTGATTTCTCCAATATATATTCAAAACCTTGAATAATTCATGTTTCATAAAAAATAATAAAAATGTTCTATTAAACCACCATATTTGACACAAATTTATTATCACATTTTTATTAATGATTCCATGAAACTAGGATTTTATTTATATATAACCATAGAAATCTAATAATTCAAAGCAATAATATAAGAAGGAAAATAAATCATTTTATTAATATTAAACATAATTAGCGGAAATACTATCAATATCTAATGACTCTTATGAAGATTCAACTAGACTTTTATGTAATTTAGGAATATGTCCTTACAACATTATTGCAAGGAAACATGTACAAGACCTAGGTTCACCAAAGATCTTTCTCAAAACACCTTTTATCCATCTTGCATAGATTATAAGTCAAGTTTGTAGATGAGGAGGAAACTTTTGAAGCTTAGATTAACATTTTTTACTTAAGAAAAAGCTAGAGGAAGAAGAAGAAGAAGCAAAATAGAGGCAAATGATGTCCACAATAAACAAACCTTTAAACTTCCAAAAGGGGAGAATATCTTGCATTCTTAAGTTTTGGATATGTAGGAAAAGCTTTGTTTCCTCTTTACACATTGAGGATATCCCTGGATCACCAAGGGATTCACACTCACAAAGTCTTTAGCTACATTTTACGGTTTGTCTAGATGATCAATTGGACTACAAATCTAGAGAAACACATTTTTGTCAAATTGGAATAAGTATATCATGAGTTATATGGGTTTTTTTTGTGATTTGTTGTGTTTTACAGTGGTTCTATTTGCATTCCCAATGGGGTTGCTTGCTTGATGGTGTTTCTTGTCCGATGGGGTTGTTCGCCTAATGGCTTGCATATCTGACAAGGATAATCATCTAATGTGCAAGGTTGATTCATGGGTCAACGACTATTCTACATGTTATTATTAAAATAGAATACTTTTTTCATTAGAACTTTGATTCCATCCATTACTTTTTATTGGATTTTTTATTCAATTTCCATATATACTCAATAATATTTTAACAAAATATCAAATAATTAGCTTTCAATTTATTAATTTATTTTAGTTTTGAAGCCTGGAAAGTTTTTCATCATAATGATCTATATTATCTTTTCCTTTATTAAGGTTTGACTTCATGGTAAGCAGAAAACATATTAATTTCAAGAAAGATTCAGTTGGTCAATTACATTAATCTAAAATAGCTACATTTTACTCATTCACATCACCAAGAGATATCATTACATAAGAAAATTTTCTTTAACCCATATGAGAGGAGATTAGACTAAACTTGGTGACCAATATATGGTTTACACATACACTAAGTTTGGTTCACTACAAATCATTTCTCTCTTAAAAGTGTTTTATCCATTAAAATTAATATATTTTAAGAGGTTTAGAGGATCAGTTACAAAGGACACTACCAAAAAACTATTGGGTTTTAGGGGAGGCAAAGATGACAGCGGAAACAAAACTTTTCTCCCCAAACCCATAACCCAAAGAGATCTCGTCAACATCTATACGGTAGGAAGGATGGTTTGTAGAGGCATACCTTGTCATAAGGCTTGCTCGGTGACGTAACCTCACGGTGAGCACGATCATCACCTCTGCTCTTAGACAGTGTCTGTGCAGCTCTTAGTCTCACTTGGACTGACGGTTTGACGGTTGTCCTCCGAGCAGCAGAAAAATCCCGCCTCTATAGTAGTCCACACGGACCACTAGGAACTCTAGTTGTCCTATCCCATAGGACATGGGAAGGATTCATCCCCTTCTATCAGCGTACTAGTCACCGAAGTACTCTCCCACCACCAGCTGTCATCTTGTAGTTGTTGTTCCATCGTTGTGCCTCCCTAGTCGGGTAGCACCTGCTCGGTCTCTCTCGGTTCACAACTGGAGAGGACAACTTTGCAGAGCAACTGGCGCTGTTTGAGATGTTCTTCTTGAGAATCCCCCAATACCCCTCTATATATAGGAGGGATCAAGGTCAGGGTTCTTAGCCCCGGGCAACACGGGACTAAAGCGGGAGCAGAAGGGTCCAGAATTTTCATGAATTGATACACTGCTGTAGGTGAACCAGTCCTTTCACAAACAAACTGATTATTTGGGGACTGAACCGATCAGTTCATCTCATGAACTAATCATTTGCAGATCTAAACTGATCGGTTCATTCATGAACCATTCGTTTCACTTCCTAGGGTACTTCCCATTTGACTTTTCTCTTTCCATTTCCAATTAATCCAAAGATCAATACTTGTCCCAATCAAATTGTAAAAGTGAAACAAAATTATTTTCTCACCAACCTAACTTTCCCAAACTGGCTCATTTGGTCCAGCTGAACCGTTCAGTTTAGCACTTGAATCGATCATCTCACTTGACCCTAAGCCGATCGGTTCAACAGTTTGAACCGGTCAGTTGACATTCCAAGTTGTGTAGAAATCAGTCAATGCAGTTCTCAATCAATCTGACACCCAAATCAGTTAGTCCAACACTTGAACTTGGTGATTCTGAGTCAAGTCAATTGATTGAATGTTTATTTGAACTACTAAATACATTTAGTAAATAATCTAAACATCATTCATGGATAAACTCCTCTTCCACATTAAATCCTATGTGTGTGACACTGCAAGCCCATTTCACACTGGTAGTGAAAGTCCATATATAACACTTATGACTTCACAAGTAAAGAGTGGTGCCTAATCGCACATCAGTGCTACCCAAGTGAAAAGGAAAGTTGGAGAACAAATTTCAATCCTATAATCCATGACTGCTGTTACAGTGAATGTATAATTCCTTTGTCACAGATATCCTGAATGAACTCGAGGCATGGAACAGTCATCCTTTCAATGTTCATTTACTTCCTTGATCTCAGAGCAGACTGGATGAGATATGTGTGACATCGATATCACATATTGATTAACACATGCATGTGCATGCCTTCCTCAGTCCTACTCATCAAGTGGCCATGGGCATCAAACTCCCTCAGGAGGGACAAATCCCATATCTATCACTCACCACTCAAAATCCCCCAATCATCACATTTATAACAATCTATATTTCAGGATTATGTTTGATGATGCCAAAGTGTACCCATCGACATCTATTGAGTGTAGTGATTTCAGGTCAAAGAATCACACTCACCACCATCACTATGAGAGTTGACTGTGACTACCAAGTCATGGTTCCATGTGTCACTGTCATGGTGGGTCTTTCTGATACACTTGTTCTCTAAAAAGTACCTATGTGCTTGGTTTGATATCACTATATCATGACTGATGAGATTTTGTCATCAACTAACACACAATCTAGTCTTTAGTGTTATTGATTTCTATGGTTATTTCCACAACAACAATCGACTAGGGACAAAATAAGAATGTATACACTTAACATCTGTATGATCTCACTGTTTAGGTCCTTACCCTAAAAGCATACGTCATTGAGTAAAACAGTTCTTTAGACATCTATCATGTTACACTATCATCTCAGAAATAGTTAAAACATATAGATTGGAAAATGCATTTATTATTATTCAAATCATTTACAAATTATCCCATTACAATCATCATATGACTTGCTTTTTGGGCATACATACCAATAGACTCCCACTGCACTTAGAGCCAATCACCTATGAACCTTAGTCCTTGTGACCCAACATGACCGTCATGCTTTTGTTGAAAAAGGGCCTTCTTCAGTGGATCAACTATGTTGTCTTCAGTTGGTACTTTGTAAATCTTCACATCTCCTCATTGTACAATCTCTTGTATGAGATGGAAGCGCCACAGTATGTTCTTGGACCGCTGATGTGATCTGGGCTCCTTAGCTTGAGCAATAGCTCCATTGTTGTCACAATAAAGTTGAATTGCATCATAACTACTGGGAACTACACCAAGTTCAGAGATGAACTTCCTGATCCACACAACCTCCTTTGCCGCATGCGAAGTAGCCATATACTCAACCTCTATAGTAGAATCAGAAACTATCTCTTGCTTGGAACTCTTCCAACTCATAGCTCCATTGGTTAGGCAAAATACAAATCCTGACTGTGATCTATAATCATCTTTGTCGGTTTGGAAGCTTGCATCGGTGTAACCCCTTACAACCAGTTCTTCCTCTTCGCTGTACACAAGAAATTGATCCTTAGTCCTTCGTAAGTACTTTAGGATGTTCTTCACGGCTATCCAGTCAACATACCCGGGATCTGACTGGTACCTGCTCATCATGCTAAGGGCATACGAGACGTCTGGGCCTGTGCACAACATAGTGTACATGATGGATCTGATGGCTGACGCATATGGGATCCCATTTGTATGCTCCCTCTCTTTACAAGATCGGGGACACTGAGCTCTAGAGACGGTAACTCCATGTAACATGGGGATGTTGCCTCTCTTTGAGTTCTCCATGTTGAACCGCTTCAACACCTTATCAATGTATGTGCTTTGACTTAGTATGAGAAGCCTTCTAGATCTATCTCTATAGATCTTAATTCCTAGAATGTAGGATGCTTCTCCAAGTCCTTCATTGAGAAAGTATTCCCAAGCCAAGTCTTTACCTTCTCTAAGGATATGACATCATTCTCCATCAATAGTATGTCATCCACATACAATATGAGGAATGTGGTCATGCTCCCACTAACCTTCTTGTACACACAAGGTTCATCTTCATTTTGAATAAATCCAAACACTTTGACTTCCTCATCAAATCGAAGATTCCAACTCTGAGATGCTTGCTTCAATCCATAGATTGACCTTTACATCTTACAGACTTTATTGGCATTCTTTAGATCTACAAAACCATCAGGTTGTGTCATGTAATGTACACATCCTCATAAATATTCCAGTTAAGGAATGTGGTTTTAACATCCATCTGCCAAATCTCATATTCATAGTAGGCTACAATAGCAAGCATGATCCTGATGGACTTAATCATGGCAACTGGAGAAAAGGTTTCGTCATAGTCAACACCTTGAACTTGTTAGAAACCCTCACAACCAATCTTCCTTTATAAGTCTGCACATTTTCATCCATGTCGGTCTTCTTCTTGAAGACCCACTTGAACCCTATGGGTTTTACCCCTTCAGGTGGTTCCACTAAGGTCCATGCTCTGTTGGAAAACATGGATTCCATCTCAGATCTCATGGCCTCTAGCCATTTCAAAGAACATGGTCCCTCCATAGCCTTTAGATAGGTAGTTGGATCATCATCTATGATCAACTCATCGGCTTCCTGAGTTACAAGGTATCCAAGCCTCTCAGTGTAATGACCCCGCCTCCCAGTAACCCCCAATTAAGGGAGACCAAGAGGTCAGAGTCTTTATCTCAATTTCCGAATCAAAGGTTCGACAAATAATAAATAACAATTATCAAATTCTACCAAACTAAACTGAAAGGTTGTAAAATAAAACTTTGCATACCTTTTGAAAACTTGGATTTCTAAACTTCTATCCATGTATGAATTCTATTCTAACTATTCCTCCTCACACTTTAATTCATATTAAATTACACATGTGCCACTTTACTATTTGTTCGTTTCATTGTACCTAAAATGCCGACAAACAAAACGTCAGTCAGCATAACGTTGGTATGTGGGGGAAACAATAATCGTGTAATTAATAGCAACATATTGTAGTCAATTACAGTTTAACAACCAACTTTATGTTTTAAATATAACTGCGCCATCCACACATATCCTATCTTCTGTGCTATCCCTGCAGTGGACCTAGATTCTACCTTCCTTATGGTAGATCTCCATTAAACCCCTCATGATCCTACCTAACTGGTGAATTAGTTTCTAGGGTTGAGTCACATGGCACTACCCATAGGTAGCCCACTCCTTAACTCATGGTGTTCTATAGAGTCTCATGGCACTACACATGGGTAGCCCAATTTCTAACTCATGATAGCCTAGACCTTACTCTAGGTTACCCTTTTTAGCATTTATAAAGCCACAGAGGAGGACCCAGATCGAAGCCAGTTATATATTCATTTATAGTGATAGTCATAGTCACTCTATAGTTGCATGAAATAAAAGGCACCCAACAATTATTTTCAAGCAACCGATAAAAACGTTCAGAAATCACCGTGAATCTAAAGTGATTATTCATAAGCGTAACCACATACCTATCAGGCTTATTTGAGACAGAATAATCCATGCAAGTAAGAAATCCAAGCAAGCAAGCACACATAACAAGATCCTAAAATAAGCATGCAATTCCCTTTTATTACTCATGTCATCAAGATCTATTAAACCTAGCTCGCGTCCTAGGGTTTCTAGCCCACTTTTAGGGTTTTCATTGCAATTAGGGTTTTCCTTAACCTGTTACTATTTTAAACCCTAATTTAATACAATTACTCACAAACCCTATTTATTTCGTCTATTCTTCATGAAAGATATTAAGGTTACCTTTGAGCAATATATAACCCTAATTTCATATTAAGGCACAATTCAACATCGATTAAGTCCATTAAGATTCTTTTACATTAAAGCTACCATTTTTATCCTTTTAATCCATGACAAGATCATTCTGCTCATTTATCATCAATTCATAGTTCATTTTAATCTAAATCACATATGAGCTCTATTCGTCATTAATTCTACCTTTTTATCATTAGAAAACCCTAATTACTACATTAAGGGTATTTATTCACAATTACAAAACTTTTATACTCAAAATATCTTACAATTATCATATTTTGACTTTAATCATGATTTTGAACAATTAAAGCTATTAAGAGTCATAATTACCATTATTAGGGTTTCAAGGCCCATTAAAGCATATTTATGCACATGAAACTCTAAATTAACCAATTATGTGCAAAGTTCATCCTTTTTGTGTTTAATGTACCTTTTTACAATTAACAGGTTAATGTCAACTTTAATCATCCATTAAACCCTACTAAATACATTAATCATCTCCAAATAGGATTTCTTAATCTTTAATTCATTAAAGTTGATAACTTACACTACTTTTCAAATTGAAAGATGAATTAGCCTTCAAATATATTTGTATTGAATTCCTCTCGTTTTTCTAAGCAAAATTCATATATTACGCATATCCATCCGAGCTACGGTTAATTAGATATGAATTATGAAAAATTGCCTTACTTTGGGCCAATAGGGAGGCGCCACGTAGAGTTTGTCATGCAACGTTGCTTGACTTGTTTGGAAACATTTTGAAAAGTCTGTTCTGCCCTCCATTAAGTTGGTCGACGCGTTATACCCCAGAGGGGTATTTTCATCAAACGGCCGAGGCCTTATTCCTCCTCGCAATTTCCCTGCTGCTGCCGCTAGGTTAGGAGTTGCACACGGCCTGGCCGTTGTTCTCTCTCTCCATTCTGGACCCAAACCTCAACGGGGACTGCTGCTCCACCTCTGATGCACTCCACCGCACTTAGTGATGCCTTTGGTTCACGGCCAGAACGACCGATCCAGGCGTACCAGACAAATTGTGGTGTCGTGTGGGTGTAAGGGACAAGGAGGACAACCATCAACCTTCTCTCCAGTGATCTGGGAGCATCACGCCCCCATCAAGATCCCGTCCAAGGCTCCTCATCGCTCCGGGTTGTAATATCCCCCCCATGATTAGGGTTGAAAGAAGAAAACAAAGGAGAAGAGGGAGAGATATACGTGGGGTGTCTCTTGAACCTGAGCCAGAGGCTCTACCCCTCATATAGGGGAGGGTTTTTGCACCCCAAGATGTGCATCCACAAAGATGCAAGGCCTTTTCCCAATAAGAATCCAATTCCTTCATTAGGAAGCAAGTTTTCTCTCTCCTTACTATCCCTTTGATATTTCTTATTTCTTGGATAATTAGGAATTCGAAATTCCTCTCACTTATTCTCTTTATTCTTGCTTTTAATCCATTGGCACGAATTTCTATTTTCTTTAAATAGAAATTACTTCCTTTTAACAGTACCCCAAAATCATTCATTATGCATCATATTATCTTCTTATTTGAAATTATTGGTATTTTCCCTTTCCTCTTTCTTCATTGGGGCTCCTTAGACCCCAAGAAACTCCAAGATTTCGAAATTCCTTCATAAGGATACTTATTATCCATCTAGATGAATCAAAATTCATTATTTCACATTATCTTGTTTATTTTTTATTAAAATATCTCTTTTTGAGGATTTCTCTTTATCTTTCTTTTTATTTTCCTCATTGGCATTCCATTTAACATTAGGAATCCTTTAGATACGAAAATCCATCAAGGATAACTCAATTATACCTCTTTTCACTTATTTTCCACATTTTATCCTTGTTTTCAATTTCTTTCTTAATAAAGAAATATTTAATTGATCTTTTCTTTTCTTATTGCTTTCTTTTTGCAACTTTGGACTCGTTGGAACCAAAGGAACCCAAGAGGCATGAAATCCATCTTTGGATTATATATAAATTCCTTCTAGAGGTATCTACAATTTTATTTTCTCCATTTCTTATTAATAATGGAGTTCCTTTTGTCTCTTCCTTGTTATTGGGCCCAATAGCCAATAAAGCCCATAAACAAATCATCAAGGCTATTGTAAACGAAATCCATTTATTCAAAACAAATCATATCTTTATTTTTTCAAATATCTTTAATATGAGAAATCACATTTCCCACCAAATGAACCCAAAACTGGGGTTGTAACATCCTTCCCCTCTTATAGGAATTTTGTCCTCAAAATTCCATCAAGCAAACAAACAATTCAGGATAAGACTTTTACATGTCCATCATTGGCCCCTATGTGGCTTTGCCCTATCCATGGCACTTCCAAAGAACCTTTATCATCACATATTCCTTTCTCTGAGTTCTTTCACATTGGCATCTATAAATCTCATAGGTGACTCAGGTCATTACAGCCTCCCTTGGGGCTCACTAGGTTCATTGCTCCGCACATGGTCCGGGTACCTCACATAGTGCTCTAAATTGGACACATGAAACTCATCACACATCACATTATCCCGAGGGGTAAGGGAAAACTTAACCTTCTCCACCAAACCATGTCAAAAGAACCCATGCATCGGGGACTCTGCTCTCTTAGCTATAACTTAGAGGGGTCAGATTTTCATGTCACATATTCCCCCACAATGAACTACATGTCAGTCTACTTTGCATCAGCTTACAACTCATGTCGTCTCTGGGCTCCTTTCAGCCATTGCATGATCAAAGTGACTTCTTCTGCACACACTGTGGTCCTTTCTTGACCTTTGCGAGGTTCCTTCACCAACATCATCTTAATGAAGTGGTGATCGACCAACCTCCCTTGTAGAGCTTCTTTACATCCCGATACTAGCTATGGTGGTTATCATCACATCTACCAAAGATAAGAATTGTCTTCATGTATCACCCTAAACAAGCACACGTACTCTCATCAGACCCTCTAGTCTGGATCATACTAACCATTAGTTAGGGGTGATAAATGGTACTAACATCGAGTTCTTCATGTACCTACCTCCACCTTATGGAAGTGAACCTTTAGGTCATACTTAAGAACTTTTGAACTCGCATGGTGTAGTTGAACCATCTCTCTCATATGTGGTTCAACCAGATTTGTCCCTTGACAGAACTCTTTCGTTCTCTTGTCATATAGGTAAGGAGATCTACCCTAACCCATATTGCATCTCGACCTTCCTTGGTCTAGGGGAGACTTACAACATCCATAATGATGATCTCCCATTCTTTCTCAGGGATTATATATCCTCTATGTCAAAACATTGGGTTACTAGTGTTCGTCCTTCACCTCCTGGCTTGCATGGCAACTTACCCCATGCAACTTCATCTTAAGCATCCAAAGTACTATAGTCACTTATTATCTTGGTAGTACCATGGTATATGGTAATCATGATCTCCTGTATGTCATGATTCCCCAAGATCAGTTCCTCAGAAACCCTAAACCACTCTAATCGGGGTTTCATCACCTTCCAAAGAAGTGCATCTGAGGTTCTACAACCATCCTTTTATCATCATAAGCCCTAGGTTGGCTAACCAAACAACCATTAACTTGTTAGACAGATCTTGTCTCCTATGAGTGTTAGCCAAACTTATCTCTTTTTCCAATTTGGGGTTATCCTATCAACCTCTTCTAGCTTCCATCTAAACTAGGCAGATGTATCTCATCCAGAGCATCCATTACCACTTCACATCTGTAGGTGATAGGAAATATCAAAGACATACACCTTCACTTATTACCTTAGCTCAACTCTAAGTCTGTCTTCATCAAGAACACTCTGATCTCATCTTCTTGATTATCAAACTCAACCTTGTATAACTCATAGCTCATGATAAAAACATCCTCATAATATGACTACCTTATAACTCTTAGGGTTTGTAAACCATCCATGTATCATTCACACCACAAGGGGATGTTATCATTCCTGTGCTCATACCTCATGACAACTTTCCAACTCGCATCACCCTTTTATCCTTGGTGTATGGCATGCGTATTGTCCTATCTCTCACTCCCACAACAAGAGGAAATAAGCATTTGGCTGCAGTCCTAATACAGAGTTCTTCCTGTTCCAAGAGTAGAGATGGTTCATCCCACCTTGCCAGTACACCTTTAAATCTTAGTTGAAACGTGCATCTTATGTCTCAACATCATTCTCAATATTAAAGTTACTTCCATGGAAAATTGGTTTCGAACCTAATTGGATCCACCCACATTCCTTAGTCATCTCCTCTAGGTCTATAGGGTTCCGGCACTTTTTGGGTCATCCCTCTTCCCTCATGCATCCAGAGAGTGCCCTACTCATCTGTCCTTTGGGTCCCATGAGTTCATGAAGAAGAACAATCTCCTAACACATGGCCCTCAGACAATGATAGTCGTTACCTCCCGACCCTATGGTCATGTGCAACTAGGGAATTAGGCAACTCCTACTTCCATCGGTCTTATCCCTACCTGACCCTAGGATAGACTTAGGTTTCTATTATAGTACATGTCAACTTGGAACCTTAGCCAAGACTTCACCATCTCTCTCTCTGCATTCATGGGCTGACTTCCATTCTTTCATAGGGTCATGGCAACCTGCCTACCTTGGTCAAGCCCCATATTGATTACCTTCATGGTAACACATCCACATGCACTTAGAGATGGTTATCTATGGGTCTACAGGTTCATTCTCATACCATGTACTTTTCACTCAGCTTCTCAAGATCCTATGAGACCTCTTTAGATTTCCTCAAAACCCACAAAACTGGTATACACCCTTCCAAAGGGTCCCTTTCCCAGGATGGGAGGAAACTACATCTCTTGACAACAAGGTCACAAATCTTCTTAGGGTTTACATCCATATGAGCATGCTCAACCCAGCAACTACCAAGGTACAAGCAGACCACCTACTAAACCATGTTAGGTCATACTTATTCTCTTTCCTCAATGCGGGATTAAGATCATACCTTCCCATGTTATTGACTTTGCTGTGAGGGGTTCATCAAACATACTTTAATCTTAAGGGGGTTTCCCTTTCCTTTAATCATGAGGAGTACCATGCTCGCATATATCGAAACTCAACTCTCATAATGAGCATTAGGTACACCACTTCCCCTCTCTGGCTTAGGTTTGCTTTATGGGTGTCCAACTGCATGCTCAACCTCTTAACCACATATCAAGCATGTATAAGGCATGACATGCACTTCCTATCATCCTTCTGTTCGAGCAACACTTTAGAGTTGAGTCCTCCTCAAGAACAACCAACAAGGTACAAGGCCTCACAACTTGTTACTAAACCTCTCCAGATCTAAGGAACTCTTCTTCCTATCTCAGAAGGTAAGCACCTATACCCAAGGCACATAGGTACCAGAAGCATCATCCTCTCTCTAGGGTTTGGTTCCTCTGATGGCAACCCAAATATCATCAGCCTCCAGGGATCAAGCATGAGGCAACCACTATCATCCACTTCGATCGCATCATCCTCAACTCCCCATTGTTCCTCAAATCTCAGAGTCTAGGCTTCCAACCTTCTTGCTCGAGGTCCTTCTCTCTCTTTCTAGAGCTAACCCTACAACCAGCCTCACTATTAGAGGTCCTTTCTGCATGTAAGATCATGCTCACAAGCATACCCCTACAAGGTGAAGTCTATGTTCAAGCTTATGTTTTCTCAAGGTTATCCATAACCCTCTATGCTCATCTCATAAGCTATCCATCATACTCTCCTGACCAGGGTGTTAGCCTAATGTTAGCACTACTGACGTACTATGGGTGCCTACTATTCCCTACTTGCATAAGCCCATAGGGTTTCTATAGGTCCTTAACCTCATCATGTCATCTCTCTCTTTAACCTTCACTTAGGGTTAGGGTTAACATCATCCTTAGAGGATGTGCCAGGTCTCCACTTATAATGGAGATATCTACCTCCAAGACTAACTCTCTTCACTTACCCTCCTGACAAGAAGGTCTAGTCTCAGGTTTCTCTTGAGGGCATGACAACTTATGTCATATAGCCTAAGCATGTATCTATTCTTTTATGCTTAATCTATTAAGCTTATGTCCATGACATCTTATTTACATGCTTTTTATTAATTTTGTGGAGGATTCCTTAAACCTTATCAATCTTACCCATACCTCAAGAGGGTGAGGAAAAGAGAGAAAACCCTAATCCTTATAATCCTTAACATCATTTGAGTTGAGAAGGGATGAACAAGATGAGAGAGTCCTAAAGGTATCTTATTTCAAGTCAGATCCTAAGATATTGGCCAGGAAGTCACACTAATCTGGGAGTCCTCGTATTCTAACTAGCGGTGTGGAGGAAAATCTTGCCAACCCCCAGACATGAACCTTTTTCTAGACACCTCAGTCTTTTGGAAAATCCTCTAATAACTCCCTTGGGTTCTACGGAGTTTGTAAAATTTAATAATTATTAAAGATTAAATGAGGAACCTACACTATGATACCAAATGTAATGACCCCGCCTCCCAATAATCCCCAATTAAGGGAGACCAAGATGTCAGAGTCGTTATCCCAATTTTTGGATCAAAGGTTCGACAAACAATCAATAACAATTATCAAATTCTACCAAACTAAATGGAAAGATTGTAATAAAATAAAACTTTTCATACCTTTTGAAAACTTGGATTTCTAAACTTCTATCCATGTATGAATTCTATTCTAACTATTCCTCCTTGCACTTTAATTCATATTAAATTACACATGTGCCACTTTACTGTTTGTTCTTTTCATTGTGCCTAAAATGCCGACAAATAAAATGTCAGTCAGCATAAAGCTGGTATGTGGGGGAAACAATAATCGTGCAATTAATAACAACATATTGCAGTCAATTATAGTTTAACAACCAACTTTATGTTTTAAATATAAATGTGTGATCCACACATATCCTATCCTCTACATTGTCCCTGCAGTGGACCTGGATGCTACCTTCCTTATGGTAGATCCCCATTAAACCCCTCATGATCCTACCTAATTAGTGAATCAGTTTCTAGGGTTGAGTCACATGGCACTACTCGTAGGTAGCCCACTCCTTAACTCATGGTGTGCTATAGAGTCTCATGGCACTACACGTGGGTAGCCCAATTTCTAACTCATGATAGCCTAGACCTTACTCTAGGTTACCCTTTTTAGCATTTACAAAGCCACAGAGGAGGACCCGGATCTAAGCCAATTATATATTCATTTATAGTGATAGTCATAGTCACTCAATAGTTGCATGAAATAAAAGGCATCCAACAGTTATTTTCAAGCAACCGATAAAAATGTTCATAAATCCCTGTGAATCTAAAGTGATTATTCATAAGCGTAACCACATACCTATCAGGCTGATTTGAGACAGAATAATCCATGCAAGTAAGAAATCCAAGCAAGCAAGCACACATAACAAGATACTGAAATAATCATGCAATTCCCTTTTATTACTCATGTCATCAAGATCCATTAAACGTAGCTTGCTTCCTAGGGTTTCTAGCCAACTTTTAGGGTTTTCATTGCAATTAGGGTTTTCCTTAACCTTTTACTATTTTAAACCCTAATTTAATACAATTACTCACAAATCCTATTTATCTCGTCTATTCTTCACGAAATATATTAAGGTTACCTTTTAGCAACATATAACCCTAATTTCATATTAAGGAACAATTAAACATCGATTAAATCCATTAAGATTCTTTTACATTAAAGCTACCATTTTTATCCTTTTAATCCATGACAAGATCATTATGCTCATTTATCATCAATTCATAGTTCATTATAATCTAAATCACATATGAGCTCTATTCGTCATTAATTCTACCTTTTTATTCATTAGAAAACCCTAATTACTACATTAAGGGTATTTATTCACAATTAGAAACTTTTATACTCAAAATAGCTTAGAATTATCATATTTTGACTTTAATCATGATTTTGAATAATTAAAGCTAATAAGAGTCATAATTACCATTATTAGGGTTTTAAGGCCCATTAAAGCATATTTATGTACATGAAACTCTAAATTAACCAATTACGTGCAAAGTTCATCCTTTTTGTGTTTAATGTCCCATTTTACAATTAACAGGTTAATGTTAACTTTAATCATCCATTCAGCCCTACTAAATACATTAATCATCTCCAAATAGGATTTATTAATCTATAATTCATTAAAGTTGATAAATTACACTACTTTTCAAATTGCAAGAGGAATTAGCCTTCAAATATATTTTTATTGAATTCCTCTAGTTTTTCTAAGAAAAATTCATATATTACGTGTATCCATATGAGCTACGGTTAATTAGATATGAATTATGCACAATTGACTTACTTTGGGCCAATAGGGAGGCGCCACGTAGCCTTTATCATGCAACGTTGCTTGACTTGTTTGGAAACATTTCAAAAAGTTTGTTCTGCCCTCCATTAAGTTGGTTGACGCTTCATACCCCAGAGGGGTATTTTCGTCAAACTACCAAGGCCTTCTTCCTCCTCGTGATTTCCCTACTGTTGTCGCTAGGTTAGGAGTTGCACACGGCCTGGCCACTGTTCTCTCTCTCCGTTCTAGACCCAAAGCTCACTGGGGACTGCTACTCTGCCTCTGACGTGCTCTACCGCACTTAGTGATGCCTTCGATTCACGGCCAGAATGGCTGGTCCAGGTGTACCAGACCTGCAACCGCGGCCTTGCTACAGCCAAACTGTGGTGTTGTGCGGGTGTAAGGGATAAGGAGGATCACCGTCAAGCTTCTCTCCAACAATCTGGGAGCATCACACCCCCATCAAGATCCCATCCAAGGCTCCTCATCGCTCCGGGTTGCAATATGCCCCCATGATTAGGGTTCAAAGAAGAAAACAAAGGAGAAGAGGGAGAGATATACGTGGAGTGTCTCTTGAACATGAGCCAGAGGCTCTACCCCTCATATATGGGAGGGTTTTCGCACCCCAAGATGTGCATCCACAAAGATGCAAGGTCTTTTCCCAATAGGATCCAATTCCTTCATTAGGAAGCAAGCTTTCTCCCTCCTTACTATTCCTTTGATATTTCTTATTTCTTGGATAATTAGGAATTCAAAATTCCTCTCACTTATTCTCTTTATTCTTGCTTTTAATCCATTGGCATGAATTTCTATTTTCTTTTAATAGAAATTACTTCCTTTTTAACAATACCCCAAAATCATTCATTATGCATCATATTATCTTCTTATTTGACATTATTAGTATTTTCTCTTTCCTCTTTCTTCATTGGGGCTTCTTGGACCCCAAGAAACTCCAAGATTTCAAAATTCCTTCATAAGGATACTTATTATCCTTCTAGATGCATCAAAATTCATTATTTCACATTATCTTGTTTATTTCTATTAAAATATCTCTTTTTGAGGATTTCTCTTTATCTTTCTTTTTATTTTCCTCATTGGCATTCCATTTAACATTAGGAATCCTTTGGATACAGAAATCCATCAAGGATAACTCAATTATACCTCTTTTCACTTATTTTCCACATTTTATCATTGTTTTCAATTTCTGTATTAATAAAGAAATATTTAATTGATCTTTTCTTTTCTTATTGGTTTCTTTTTGCAACTTTGGACTCCTTGGAACCCAAGTAACCCAAGTGGCACGAAATCCATCTTTGGATTATATATAACTGCCTTATAGAGGTTTCTACATTTTTATTTTTTCCATTTCTTATTAATAATGGAGTTCCTTTTGTCTCTCCTTGTTATTGGGCCCAATAGCCAATAAAACCCACAAAACAATCATCAAGGCTATTGTAAACGAAATCCATTTATTCAAAACAAATCATATCTTTATTTGTTCAAATATCTTTAATATGGGAAATCACCTTTCCCACCAAATGAACCCAAAACTGGGGTTGTAACACTCAGGCTCAAGGCGTGTCCTACTAGATCTACGAGGTCTTTGTGTTACTTGAGGAGACTGAGATTCCACAACACCTTGTGAATCTCCATGTTCCTCTTGTACATCTACTGGTTCAATGTTTTCTTGTTGGGCTTGACCCTCTTCAAGCTCTATCTTCCTCCGACGGTTTCCTTTGGAAATAAATTCCTTCTCTAGGAACACAACATCCCTGGTAACAAACACTTTGTTGTCAATTGGGTGGTATAAGTAATATCCCTTGGTGTCCTTAGGATATCCAGCAAAATAACATTAATCAGATCTAGGGCCTAGCTTGTCAGGAAACATTTTCTTCACATATGCCTCACATTCCCAAATCCTCATAAAAGACATATTGGGATGCTTCCCAGTCCATATCTCATATGGTGTCTTTTGAACCGATTTAGATGGTACACGGTTAAGTGTAAAAATGGTGGTTTCAAGAGCATGACCCCAGAAGGAAATCGGAAGATCGGCAAAACTCATCATTGATCACACCATATCAAGTAAAGTGTGATTCCTTCTTTCAGAAACACCATTATGTTGTGGTGTTCTAGGTGGAGTCCATTGTGATATGATACCATGGGCTCGCAGAAGGTCCTCAAACTCCTAACTCAAGTATTCTCCACCTCCATCGGATTGAAGTGCTTTAATACTTTAACCAAGTTGGTTTTGTACTTCATTCATGAAATCCTTGAACCTTTCAAGGGTTTCTAACTTATGTTTCATTAGGTACACAAAGCCATACCTACTGAAGTCATCAGTGAAGGTAATGAAGTATTGATACCCATTTCTGGCATTTATTCTAAAAGGGCCACATACATAAGTATGTACAAGTCCTAATAGATCACCAACTCTCTCACCTTTACCTAAAAAGGGAGTCTTGGTCATTTGCCCAACAAACACGATTTGCATGTCTCTATTGATTCATAATCAAAAAAGTCTAGATAACCATCTTTATGGAGTCTAGAAATGTCCTTCTCATTTAAGTGCCCTAGATGACAATGCCAAAGACATGTTCTGTTTGAGTCATTGAGTTTTTGTTTTTTGGTGTTCACGTTGTATACACTTGTCTCTAGTTCTATTAAGTATAGACCATAAGACATCGGGGCACTGCCATAAAATATCCCATCTTTAGGAATGGAACAGTTTCCATTCTTAATAAGAAATTCAAAACCATCCTTGTCCAAGCAAGAAACGGAAATGATATTCCTATTTATGCCAGGTACATAATAGTAGTTCTTCAACTCTATTATTAGATCACTAGGTAGAGATAACTCATAGGTTCCTATGGCACTGGCGGCAACCCTTGCCCCATTGGCAACACGTAGTTCAACCTCACCTTTCCCCAAAGGCCTACTTCTCTTAAGATCCTTCACATTTGAACAAATGTGAGATCTGCATCCGGTATCAAGTACCCATGACAAAGAAGTAGTAAAGTTAATCTCTATAATGTATACACCAGAAGTAGAGATCTCTACCTCATGCTTCTTCTTCCATCGTTCCCTCCATCCTCTCCATGTTTTGAGCATAGAAGACTTGGACATTGGTTTGGTGAGAGAACCCTTCTCTCCCTCACCTTTGTCCTTGGACTCTGTTCTATTAATCTCTATCAATGAACTATCCTTCTTCTTATTTTCCTCAAACAACTTCTTAAGCATACATAGAGTGGACTCAAAGGCCACTGATATATCTGGATTGTGCAGAACATTTCTCACAATCCTCAACCAGTTATTGAATTTATTATCAATTAATTTTCCCATTTTAAAGGATGATTCTTTTGCCATTCTACAGGAGAAAAATTGCATTTATCAAAAACTCATTTTTGATTTCATTTGATTTGAATAAACTTTGACGATAGTTAATTAGGCCTTTAATTAATTACCGCTCCCACTATTTTGATTCAAATTATCAGCCCTCACCATCAATTCAGAACATTACAGCGTACAACCTTCTAGTGGATCCAAGATCCATATTTCATACAATCATGAGTCAGCTTTGGCTGATCGTCCACAATATAGATTATTTAGGTAGGCAATACTTGACAATTGCATCCTATGCAACTCTTAGATGGATGCAATGCGCAACTCTTTGCCATGGTCATCCCGGTGCCTCTGGAGCTTAGACTCTCCAAGAATCACCAGTTCAGTCTAACCCAAAAGCTGTCACGATGAACATGCACCTTACTTTGGAAGATCCTACATGTTCACCATCACACTTCCATGATATAGACGATGCACCACACTTTGGCGTAACCTACGCTTGGTTGATCAAGTTTTTCATGTGTACCACTAATGGAAGGCATCTAAGACTTAATATTTATTGAGGGATTTTGTTTTATATATACATATACATATCCAATCACCACAATATATAGTACATATCATATACATGCTATATCCCACAGAAAACATGTGAAACGATAAAAAGAAATGATTATGGCTATCCTAATGTGATTCCTCGAGCCAAGAGGAATTACGGTCATCTAGGTCCACATCACATGCAACCTGTACAAGATGAACTATGTGCTTTGCCATTTTGGGTTTCATCAACTCATCTCCATGATTGATCGACTCACCATTAGGTCGGTCAATTGGGTGCCACTAGCCAATTGACTAGCGACTCCAACCAATCGGTTCACTAGTCGTCGTGCATCTCTTCAGGTCACCACCGGCTCATCTCGCTCCAGGAACCGGCCACCTTGGTCCACCATCTGATCGCCTCACACCCGAGACTATCGTCTCAATCTTCCTGGTGTATGTTGTTCTATGACATAACAGGAAATAAACTAATCCTATTTACAATTGTGTTGGGAAACCCCGAGTTACATTCGTGGGGAGCAAAGGTAGGAAAGAATCTCGAGTTATCTTGAGTTACATAAGGAATAGAAGGTAGGGAATTGGTGCATAGATCGAGATGCAAGCAACAACAATCAACCACACACAAATTTAGGGTTTATGGCCACAATCATGCTACAATCACCATAGAAACCATTTTAGGGTGACGCATATCAAATGCATTTATATACCATATCATATATGTATATATAGGTATTTGTGGATTTATATTATACATGCATAAAGCCAATTATTTGCATCTTATGAAATAAATAAAAGGTGATACACCAAAAAACTGATCACATCGATTATCCTAAAGAATAGAACGTTGACGTGGCTCTGATACCACTCTTGGATTTTAGGGGACGCATAGATGGCAGTGGAAACAAAAACATTTCCCCAAACCAAGAACCCAAGGAGATCTCATCAACATCTATATGGTAGGAAGGATGGTTTGTAGAGGCATACCTTGTACTGAGGCTTGCTCGGTGACGTAACCTCGTGGTGAGCATGGTCTTCACCTCTGGTCTTGGATAGTATCTGTGCAGCTCCTGGTCACACCCGAACTGTCGGATTGACGGTTGTCCTCTGAGTGGTAGAAATATCCCGCCTCTATAGTAGTCTACATGAACCACCAAGAACTCCAGTCGTCCTGTCCCACAGGACACAGGAAGGAGCCATCCCCTTCAGTCGGTGTACTAGTCACCGATGTGCTCTCCCACCACTAGTTGTTACCCTACAATTGTCTTTCCCTCATTGTGCCTCCCTAGTTGGGTATCACCAGCTCGATCTCTCTCGGTTCACAACCGGAGAGGACAACTTTGTAGAGAAACTGGCATTGTCTGAGTTGTTCTTCTTGAGAAGCCCCCAGTACCCCTCTATATATAGGAGAGGTCAGGGTCAGGGTTCTCAGCCTCGGGCAATGTGAGACCAAAGCGAGAGTAGAAGGGTCCAAAATTTCCATGAATTGATACACATCAACAGGTGAACCGGTCATTTCACAAACGAATCGATCATTTGGGGACTAAATCGATCGGTTCATCTCATGAACCAGTCATTTGGGGAGCTGAACTGATCGGTTCATTCATGAACTGGTCGTTTCACTTCCTAGGGTAGTTCCCAATTGACTTTCCTCTTTCCATTTCAAATTAATCCAAAGATCAATACATGTCCCAATCAAATTTTATAAGTGAAATGAAATTATTTTCTCACCAACCTAATTTTCCCAAAATATCTCATTTGTTCTAGCTGACCTGATCGGTTTAACACTTGAACCGATCATCTCACTTGACCCTGAGATGATCAGTTCAACAGTTTGAACTGGTCAGTTGGCATTCCAGGTTGTGTAGAAATCAGTCAATGCAGTTCTCAATCAATCTGACACCCAAATTAGTTAGTCCAACACTTGAACTTGGTGATTATGAGTCAATTCAATTGATTTAATGTTTAATTGAACTACTAAACACATTTAGTAAACAATCTAAACATCATTCATAGATAAACTCCTCTTCCAGGTTAAATCCTAGGTGTGTGACCCTACATGCCCATTTCACGTTGGTAGTGAAATTCCATAACACATGACTTCACAAGTAAAGAGTGGTGCCTAGTCGCATATCAGTCTAAAAACTATTATTTTCTTGAAGATTGGGTAAAAGAGGCAAGCGGGTAGAGTTGGGTACATTTCTGTTATATCCTTAAATTTTAGTAAATTTAAAATATATATAGGACTTGGTTTGTAAAAAAAATTCTTGAAATATTATTTAAGAAATAATAAAATCGCCTTTGTGGTATCAGTGCAACTCATGGACCATATAAAGGTCTATGAGACTATTTGCTTAACAAATAGGTCCTTGTGGCACAAGTTAAAGAACTAATAGATTTTGTGCACAAATAAATAGTAATAGCTTTATATATTGTTCGATAATATGACATATGAGATAAAGTTTAAGTATCTAAAAGAAAAGAAAATACACAGAAATACAATGTTTGACACAAAAAATAGTGTTATCTTAGTCTGACCTTTGGCATACTTGGAAATAATAATGAAAAGAAGAGAATTCTAGAATTTTGGAGAAAAAAGGCTCTCCATGTGAGGTGGGTGACTAAATTAAAATTTTATTAAAGAACCATGTTTCTTGCATAAATTTATTCTAATAAATCCCACAAACATTATAAAGGTTGGGAAGGACTTGAACAAGTTGTCCTCCAAATTTGGTGGAAAAATGATATTCCTAGTGTCCTACGGAAATTGAAAAGAAAAAGGGGTTTTATTTGCAATAAGTGCAAATTATTTCTAGATTGGAAAAACACTATAGTTTTGATTGGGTGCATTCCTTATATGTGTCACACCCCAATCTCAACCTTCAAATTTGGATCCAACAATGAATAAGATCATCACCTACCTTGCGACCAAAAAGGAAAATAGGACAACTATAATTGTACCCTCTCTTGACATGGTTCTCTTTCTATCCTGGTCCAAACTCTAAGAAACGTTAACCATTGATTTTTTGAGGTCTTTATGAACTCACCTATGCAAGATTTACTCAGTTTTTGTGCACCACTAGATTTTCCCCAATTTCACACCATGGAAAGAAATAGACACCCCCTCCTTTGAAAATTCATGGCTATATAAAGCCTTCTGATCCTTCACATGAACCAGCGACAATACACTCAAGAACCCTTACCCTAACTCTATCTTATCCTCTAGTCCACTGATCGTGGAGGGAGGAAACATGTCCTGGTTGTTACATCACCAAAAGGATGCAAGGGAAGACGAACAAAGTCAACATTGACTCCTCATCACCGGCAGTGTGTAGGCAAACCACTCTTGTCACCCATGCACTCCCTCGAGCTAGACCAGAGCAACGAAGGGAGTCATCTCCTTTAATTGTGTACCCCTTGTTTCCAACTTGGCAGCGGCTCAAGGGGCATCCAACCCTGACCATCAGTGAGAGTGGCCAGAGGGTCTACAAGTTTAGATGAGTGGGGCAAACCCATGGAATATTCACGTGTGAGTCCAGATCAGTAAGATAAATATTCAACAGCTAGGTTGACCATCCATTGTGTCGGTGTGTGGGAAGTAAAGAAGTAGAGGAAGGAGATCAAATTTGTGAAAATGACCTCTCTACCCCTGACTCCAGTACCAGATGTATAAGGGCCCTTTTGGTCTTTATGTCGCTTTCTTTTACCTGGCCACGTGGGCATTGGGCAGCAAGTTGGTCGATGCCTACTGGTTAGCTAGACCAGACCCACTCCAAGTTGGATATCATGTAAATTGTTGATGTGTCAATATCTGTTTTGTCAGATTATCGAAAATCTTAAAAATTTTCTAGTAAATTAGTGGTTACTCAGAATATATCGAATATATATCAAAATAATCAGAAAAATGAGAGTAAGATAAATAATATAGTTTGATACCTTATATCTTAGCCTAATTCCAAAAGTTCCATGAACACATGTGTAGTAAGTAATTAGTACATAAAAAAACCTAGATCTGAGTAATAAGGTGTCCAATACATGGAAAATAATTACTTTATAACAATATATAATAATGTTGAATATGATGAGAATATATATAGTGATGATGTACAATTAGGGTTTTTAGTGTGAACAATCATGCATATGAAAAATTCGGAATAAATGACATATTTTTCTAGGTTGTTAATGAGTATATTTGAATCAAGGTGATTATAATGAAACTACAAGATAAATCTAGTAATTGGGGTTTACCTAATGTTAACATGCAATCGAATTAGGGTTTGTACCCTTGTTCCTTATCCAAACCCTAAATGCTAGATTAGGACCTGAGTAGGGTTTAATTTAATTAATGTGATGGCGACCTTTAGGATTTATATACATGTCGATTAAATGATTGGGTACCCCTTTGCTTGTTTGATTGGAAAATATGCTTAAAGTATGATTTGATGATCTGCATGAATCTACAAGAGGTATGTGGTTATGTTTATGACTACCAGCATTAGTTTTTTGGTATTGTTTGAGTGTTTCTTGAGGATTGAACAACTAAACTATTAGATGATTATTTATATTCTGTTCAATTATAATGCCACTATGAGTATCACATAGAGAAAGATTATGTAAAAAAAATGATAGTTCCTATTTTCTAGTTATTGATTGAATATATGTTGTTATGTACTTGTACACTTTTGCATGCACTCCACACACACTATACATTTGGATATGCAGATTTATGCTTTTATTTCATTACATTTTAGGTATATGCTACATAAGATGATTCAAGATATGATGGACAGATAAAATTACATAAAGACATTAAAGTTAGCTAAGTAAGGAGGATTAGATAGATACTTTTTCTCATATGTACAATTCTAATGATGAAAAGTTATGTAAGTTATAGATGAACATCTTTTAAATAATAAATTTGAATTAATGGAAATTATTTATTTTTATTTATTATCTGCTAATTATGGATCCTTGGGAAAAGTTTAGGTAATGGATCTCATCTTTTTGGCCCTCCTTAATTGGGGGTTGCTGAAAATTGAGGTCATTACAATTTCCTACAAAATATCTTAGTTTTTCCCTTGGCTGGAGGTAACCTATTGGGCAAAGATTTTGTTGATTGCATTGACAAATGGAGGAAATGATCAATAGTTATCCGCCATGTAAGACATTTATGATGGAAAGAACAACTCTAACAAAGGTCACTATTGAGGGACTTATTATCTTTTGGGTACAACAAGGTGAGATACTCAAATCTATTCTTGATATGATGGAGATGAATATAGTAAATTTTTTATGGGCAAGTTAATAGAAACAGATGATATATGCATGACTGACACTCCTAAAAGATGAAGGAGAACTGAATTTAAAATCACCTAGGGACATTGCCAAATGGGGAACTCTAAAAAGAATAATAAGCCACCATGAAGGTATTTCTATTTTGGGGGGTGGATAAGGGAGAGATATCCTCATGGATTAGACTTCAAGCCAAAGACCAGAGAGGGATATTCATGAACATTAAACATGATAATCAAAGTATGATAGTAGGTAAAAAACATTCTTGTTCCTTTTGAATTAGGAGGATGCATGGTAAAATACACAAAGAACAACTTGTGGGAGGTGACAAGGCCAAAGGCTTCCAAAGACAAGCACACGTAGAAGGTATGGGTTGGTGTACAAGTGCTGAAGTGGAGTATGTGTATCTATAAAATTCTACATGGTGTGCTTTGTATCCTTGACAAGGTACATAGATGGAATCATGATGTTTCCACCATATGTATGTAATGGAAGGAGGGGAAGGAGACCCATGTAGGAGGATACGAATTCACAAAAGAAATTTGGGAGATGTTATGCAAGGTTTTCGGGGTGCAATTAAAGTTAAAAGAGGAACTAAAACGGATGACGTCAAGATGTGATAAAGACAACAAGAAAAGATTATTTTTTCTTCTATGTGCTATCATATATGGGAGGAAAAGAATGCTAGAAGATATGATGGTACAAATAAGAGAACGAGTATAGCTCCAAAAATATGTAAATGTGATAAGCACAAACTTTATAGGAGATAAGAGTGTGAGTTGTTATCTGCTATGATGTATAGTGTTGGGCTATATGTAACTTTTCACCTCCTATAAATTTATGAGAAAGTCAGAATATATTTACATGATTCCAATACATACATGCATATATATATATATATATATATATATATATATATATATATATATATATATATATATATATATTTGTGTGTATATATATGTGTGCATATATGTATAGATAAGTATATATATGTATGTATGTATATATGTGTGTCTATATATATATATATATAGAGAGAGAGAGAGAGAGAGTCGGGCTAGAATACACTTGAGTGTACAGATAACATCGTACACCCCAATGGTGTTTGCCTATTTAGACCATGTTTTTCAAAAATCTAATCCATTAATCTTAATGGTTACAATAATAATAGGCCACATACAAAATTTGAGCACATTTGGATGAGTATAAGTCACTCATCTAAGGACAACTAAATCAATGCACAAAACTAATTTGAAATGCATGATTTTTGCTTCCTTTAGATGCATGACCTATAAGTTTCCAAATGAGCTAAAATTTATTATATAGTAGGTTCTTAAGATAATTAAGAAGGTCAATGGTTTAGATTTTTCAAAAAGTTACCCTATCTTTAAAAATGACTGAGGTGTACAGTGCCTCCGGTACACTCGAGTGTACACTAGCCTGACTCTCTCTCTCCCTCTCTCTCTATCTCTCTCTCTCTCTCTCTCTCTCTCTATATATATATATATATATATATATATATATATATATATATATATATATATATATATATATATGGGTATATCTTCGCTACCCATGCGGGTAACTAAGATTCGCTACCCGTGCATCTGTTTTGTAATGGGAAGGTATGCATTTGTAATGAGACAATCCAAATTTGTAATGAGACGACCGAAATTGTAATACAAAGACTCGTTTTGTATTAGAACGTTGTTACAGTAATAATATATATTTATTACTGTAACAGTGATGTAATACAAAACGAGTGTTTGTATTACAATTTCGGTTGTCTCATTACAAATTTGGTTGTCTCATTACATATATATGTCATCCCATTACAAAATCGATGCACGGGTAGCGAATCTTAGTTACCCGCATGGGTATATAGCGAAGATATACCATATATATATATATATATATATATATATATATAGGGTATATCTTCGCTACCCATGTGGGTAACTAAGATTCGCTACCCGTGCATCAATTTTGTAATGGGATGACACATATATGTAATGAGACAACCGAATTTGTAATGATACAACTGAAATTTTAATACAAAAACTCATTTTGTATTACAGCGATGTTACAGTAATAAATATATATTTATTACTGTAACATTGTTGTAATACAAAACGAGTCTTTGTTTTATAATTTGGGTCGTCTCATTACAAATTTAGATTCTGTCATTACAAATGCATACCTTTCCATTACAAAACTGATGCACGGGTAGAGAATCTTAGTTACCCGCACGGGTAGCGAAGATATACCCATATATATATATATATATATATATATATATATATATATATATATATATATATATATACATATATATACATATATATATAAAGAGAGTATAACTAGAATAGAATTAATTTTATGTGGAATCGATTTTGTTAATGCCTATGATTACTAAAACAAAATATAACTGAGAAAAGTAAATTTATAATGTTGATCTGTGGTGATGAGATAGACACTCTAGAAAATTTGAGCTCATTTGGATGTGTATAGCCCTTGCATATTAACAAAGAAAAAGTTAAAGACTTGAAACTAATTAAAATGTTAATTTATTAATAGATTAGATGAATGTCTTAAAAGTATCTAAATGAGTAGAAAATTAATTTATAGCTAAGTCATGAGGTGAAGAATAAGATACTATAGGTGGGGAATAATATCCTACGATTGGGGTGTCAAGCGTGCATATCTCATTGGATGGTGTGTACTAGCCTAAAGGAAGTTTGCCATCTTCATTTCCATTCTATCCAACACTATCCTAGGAATCTCTCCTTGTCGTACCCAGAAGATTAGAAGTCCCTCAACTACTGCCTTTAAAAGAGTGGTTATTCCAGCCATTGACATTTTCCGCATTGGCTATCTGTTGGTCATTTCCTCCAATCTGTCCATGCAATCAGCAAAGTCTTTGACATATAGATTTCCTCCCGCCAAAGGAAATCCCAGATTTTTTGTAGGAAACACCCCCAGCTCTACTCTCATGGCTTCCTTTAGTCAGTCTTCCATTAGGTAGCAATTCTTGGAAAGAAGAATATGAGTCTTGTGATCGTTAATATGCAACCTTGTATGTTACCCAAACCTCCTAAGAAGAACCTACAAATTCCGTAGAGTATTTTTCGTGGCTTCCACAAACACAAAGATGTCATCTGCAAAGATCAGGTGTGTTATCACTTTAGTGCTATGCACTATATAAGGTCGAATCACCTTAATTCTTCTTGCATCTTCCGGGTAAAGTACTCCATGACAATCACAAAGAGTAAAGGAGAGAGTGGGTCCCCCTAACACAGTCCATCGGCTCTTTTGAACATACCTATAGACGTGCCATTAACCAGTATAGAGAAACTAGTGGTCCCCATACGATGTTTAATCTAGCCAATCCACTGATCATTGAACCCCATCTACTTCATGATCCACTATAATTTATCGCATCTCATGCTATTATAAGCTTTAGAAACATAAAGCTTTAAGCATGTCTTCCTACTCCCTCTCATAACATTATAGTCTTGTAAGAACTTTCCTAGAAGAAAAGTACAATCACTAATGCTCCTTCCTATCACAAATGCTCCCTAGTTCACAAAAATAAGACATGGAAGTATTGTCTTTAATCTAGCAGCCAGGATCTTTGTAATGATTTTATACTGTACCGAGCAGCATGCAATAGGTCTAAAATCAGCAAGAGACGTAGTCACTTTCTTCTTGGGAATGAGAACTAGGAAAGAGTGATTAACCTTTCTGACCATATTTCCTCCTACTAAGAACCATCTCACATATGCCATCATGTCCTCCTTAATTATATCCCATAATTTATTATAGAAAAAAGTATTAAAACCATCTGAACCTAGTGACTTGTTGCTGCCAATACTCTAGAGTGCATCTTTGACTTCCTACTCATTTGTTCCTCTTATTAGGATATTATTATGAGTACTTGCCAATTTAAACTTCCACTACATGTACTCCTCTTCCATCTCATCATCAAATTCATTATTGTACAGAGAAGAATAAAATTGGATATCCTATTCTTCTAAGTCCTTCTTCTTGTTGACAACATTCCTATCACTGTCAATAAGCTCTGAGATGATGTTGTTGACCTCTTTCCTCTTCATAGATGAATGATATAGTTTTATATCTTTATCACCATCTTCCATTCATTTCTCTCTATTCCTCTTCCTGTATAACTTTTCCTCGGTCTTCTTTAAGTCTTCTAGCATCATTTTCATATCACTATTTTTCTTTATGAACTCTTCATTTAGTGGATCATGTAGCAGTAATCTTTTGACCTCCTTACATTCTTCTTTGGTTTCCTTCAGCATATTGGGAATGTTCACTTTCTCCTTGGCCCAACTTTTGAGTGCACGCTTGGTATTAGCCAGTTTCTTTGCAAACACATATAATGGATTCCCCATCACTTTGATGCTCTAGCTTTCTCTAATGACATCATTGAATCCCTTCTAGTCATCCCAGTAGTTTAGGAACATGAAAGGTCTTCTCTTTTGTTTCTTTTCTATGATTTGCACTAAAATTGGAGAATGGTCGCTTTACACATTAGGATATATATGCAACCATTCCTCATTTACTAGAGCTATATCAAGCTTTCTTGGAATTCTTTCCTCCAGCTTCCTCTCATTTTTCCAAGTGAACAAGTCCCCACCAACCATGGGCAATTAAAAAAGTCCAACCTTATCAATGGTATGGTTGAAAGCATTAATCACTGCATTCACTGTTGTTCTTCCACCTATCTTTTCAGCTTGTAGTCAGGAATTATTGAAGTCACCGATCACCAACCACGGGATAGATATTTGTCTAGATAAATTTATCAGTTCCTACCATAAACTCTGCCCCCTGTTTGCATCATTCTGAGTGTACACAGCTGTCGACAACATATGTAATCCACCTGCATTCCTACACTGCATTGTAATATGTTGATCTTACATATGTATCATAGTAACCTACCATGCATTTGGTTACCATGCAACAAAAACTCTAGCCAACTCAGAGTGCTCCAAATTAGACACATGCTCCCACCCTTGAGAAAGTAAGTATGTAATGTTGTTACTATTTTGCCTCCTTACTTTTGTTTCCACCAAAACTACCAAGTGATGCGGCCCTATTTTAGGGCTTCATCTTGTGTTATTTTGCTCTTCAATCACATCTACACCTGTTAAATTGCATGTCATTACCCCTAATATGCTTATTTGTATAAAATGCACTTATGGACATCATTTGTGTGTTTTTCAGGCATTTGGACCACACTTGATGGAAGAGAGAGAGAAGGAGTGATCCTAGGGTTCCTCTGCCCTTGGAGAGACCCAAAGTGAAGTCCAAGGCTCCCTCAACCTACCCTTAGAGGCCAAAGATCATTTGAAGCAAAGATGTCCAAGAAAATCCAAAGATCCAAGTCAAGGTGCTGCCCCAGGACCCAGCACGGCCGTGGTATCACAGAACGGCCGTGCTAGATGACTTAGAAATTAACAGGCTCACATCCTAGTGAAGCAGAGCACACCACGGCCGTGCACAGCACCACGGCCGTGTAATGGGCAGCCACCACGGCCGTGCTCCACAAAACGGCCGTGGCACAGCAAAGCAAAACGGCCGTGCAGCAGCACCACGACCACCCTCACCAAGCCCAGCACGGCCGTGCCATGCACCACGGCCGTGGCACACCACCATCACCACGGCCGTGTTGACCCACCACGGCCGTGGCCGTTTTGACCTGACATTGTGCAATTTATTTCCCACGACCGTGCCCCAGACACCACGGCCGTGGCCTACCCCGCCCACCACGGCCGTGGTACCTCACCACGGCCGTGCTACTCACAAGATCCAGCCACTTTTCCACTGCTTTCCCCATTTTACCCCTAACTTAACCTAGTGCTTCCCCCACACCTATATATACCTAGGTGGCGGCTGGGGCACGATGTTAGCTACCTTCTACCCCCTCCTAGCTCCCCAAATCGCCATCCACTCCATTCCACTCCATTTCCACCTCAAATCCACCCCATTCCACCATTTTCACCACCAAATCACTAGTTTACACTAGTTCCTACCCATAATCCCCTTCATTCTTCACCCTTGCACCTTGGAGGAGGGAGGAGGACGACCTGCTACTGCTGGAGAGAGGAGTGACAGCCACTACTTCGAGATCCATGTCCACCTCTATCTTCTTCTCCTTTCTTTTTGTATTTTGTTCTGTTATGAGTAGCTAGGCCCCTTGGGTGGGCTGTTTGGGGGATTTTATGTTACTTTGATACCATGTTGGGGGAAAATGACATGTAAACTTTGTAATTCCATTTGATAATGATTATGTTCTTTTTATGTCTCACTCTCCATTAATTGCTTGTTGGTTTGTGTGTGAAATCACTTAGGAATTTAGGCAAATTGCTTATATGTGTGAATTTTGGGATTTGCCCCTAGGTCCAATTCTTGGATCCCTAGGTTGCCTCCCATCTTCCTACATCCTAATCAATCTCCCTAAACCTAAGTGAGAGATCTAAGTAGCTAGATTGGATAATTCTAGTGCAATTAGCATGGAGCCTTCTCAAGGCTAGAATGTGGGGGAATTGGGGCCCAAAACCCTAATTTCACCCCCCATTACTACCCTCGGCCCCTAATTGCCCTAGGAATGTCTAATGTAGAAACCTAGACTTGATTAGACTCTAATTGGATTAAACCTAATCCCTAACCCAATTGAGCCTCGTAAGGGTAGTAGGGGGTGTTAGGGACTAGTTCCCCTATACACAACCTAGCATATCCATGGCCAGTTAGTAGCTTAGGTTAATTCATTAGACTCTAACTTGTTGTTTGGTTTGGATAATCTAAATGGAATCATAATGTTCACATGTCACCCCCCAACTTAAGTGATAAGTTCATACCCCTAAACAGCCCACACATCTCTTTACTGCTTAAAACCCTAGTTTTGTGCTTGCTTAGCTTAGTTAGCTCTTTTCCTTGCTTAGTTAGCTTCTTGCCTTGCTTTCGTCCTGTTCATGCTAGTGTAGTTCCTTAATTGCTCTTTTGCTTTTCTCTTGCTTGCCTTAGTGTAATTTTCACTTTCATATCTAGTTTAGTCCTTTCTTGCCTGCTTAGTCTTAATCTAGCCTAGGGTTAACTTAGATTTCATTCTTGCCTTTAAATTGCTTGTTTGTCCATAGTAGTCAACAATCAAAACCCACCTTTAAACCCTTAACCCTAGTCTCCGCAGTAGGAACCTAGCTAAACTAACCTAGCTCTAGTGCCCCCTCTTTTCCCTGTGGATCGACCCTATACTTGCCGCTTACCTATACTACAACACGACCCTGTGCGCTTGTGGGTGTAGTGTTTTAGTAGACGTAGGTAGCTAGTTTAGGTTTATAAATTTTGAAAGCAAACCCCCATCCATCGTGCATTCCGACCTCGTGGGGCGCATCTATTCTATCGAGTAGTGTGTTAGCACCACTAGCGGAGACGCGCCAAGCTTTCTAGCGCCGTTGCCGGGGATTAGAGGCGTTCGGCCTAGTTAGTTAGTTTTGCTTTGACTTTTCCTACTGCCCTCATCATTGCTATTCTTTATTCATTACTCTTTGCATTCTTTGTGTATATTGGTTTGCTAACTTGCTTTCTTTTGTTTGGTTGTGCTTTGTGCATGTGACAAACCATTCGGGAGGAAACAAGATGGAAGGCCAAAATGCACCTCACAAGCCGCTTCAAGACTACTTCATGCCTAGCAACTATAAATCGCCAATTGCTAGCAGGGTTGATCAAATGCCAGGGGAGCAATTCTCTATTCCTCCAGGTCTTCTTGGGCTCCTTCCCATCTTCTACGGCTCGGAGAGTGAGAACCCCTACAAGCACTTGGACTCCTTTCTTGAAGTATGCTCCACCTTCAGGACGCCGACGGCTAGTGATGATACAATCCGGTTGACCTTGTTCTCTTTCTCCCTCAAAGATAGAGCTAAAGATTGGTATGACTCAAGAAAGGACATCATGAGTTGGGAAACAATGAAGAATGCTTTCTGGAGACAATTCTACTCTATAGCAAGGTTGACACAAATGCGGCGTGCCGTGACAAGTTTTAGTCAAATGGGAAATGAGCTGTTTCATAATGCATGGGAGAGATTCAAGAAGATGTTGAGAGAGTGCCCGCACCATGAGATTCCTTTGTGGCAGCTAGTTCAATCATTCTACTCCGGTTTGTCTCTAAAGGACCAAGACACAGTTGACTCTTCTTGTGGAGGAGTTTTCATGGCTAGGCCACCTGAGGAGATATTGCCTTTGTTTGAGCAGTTGGCTGAAGGATCAAGAATTCGAGCTTCTAGCATGATGAATGAAAGAGGGTATACCCTTGGTGTGACACCCCCTACTCATGATGACTCAAGCCCGCAAGTGATGAAGATTCTTGGTGACATGGTGAGCTTCATGAAGAACCAGGTGACAAATGCTCCTTGCCACCCAGTCAATTCTATTGAGGTCTATGGGGAAGAAAAGAAGACACCTCACTCCTATAGCTACCAAGAACCACAAAGTCCCACATACAGCTCAAGGTTTGAGGAAGAGGTTCTTTCTAGATTGAAAGTGTTTGAAGATGTTCAAAGAGATGTTGCAAGGTTAGAAGAGAGAATAGAGCAGCTATCTTCCGCACTTGCTCTCCAAGAAGAAAAATTGTCTTCAAAGCCCATCATGAGCCACCATGAATCAAATGGACCCATGCCCTCTTCACAAGTTTTCTACAGCCCACCCCCCATGCAAGTGCATCCCATTCACTCCTTCCAAGGCTATTCCCAGCCTTACACTCCTCCACCACCTTCACCACCTCAATTTTCCCAAAACTTCACTTTCCAACCCCAATTCTCTTCTCCTCCTCAATTCTCTTCTCCACCTCAATTTCAACCCCAAGTGTCACCTTCACCTCCTCCACAGCCACAACATGCTCCCCCTCTCCACCATGAGCAAGGCAGTGCCGTGACAGTTCTAAGGAGTGGGAAAACCCTTGAGCAGCCCGCAAGTCAAAGAAAGGTTGATAAAGCAAAGCAAAGGCAGCCAAGTGGTGATACTATGATTGATATTGCTGAAGATGATGTTGTGATACCGCATGTTGAGTTTGGGATTCCATGTGATCCGCCACATACCCTTTTTGCAGGTCTTACCATCCCTAGTGTTCCGCCTCATGTTCATGAAAGTGCAGCAAAAATTAGTGATCCTCCATTGGTAGAAGCACTAGATGAGCCACCAGAGTGGAAAAGGAGGCAAAAGCACAATGTTGACATTCTTGAAGTGTTTCGCCAAGTGAAGGTGAACATTCCACTTTTGGATGCAATCAAGCAAATTCCATCTTATGCCAAGTGTCTCAAAGACCTATGCACTATGAAAATAAGGTCAACGGGGAGGATTCCAAAGAGAGTGAGATTGACTGAACAGGTGAGCTCCATCATACAACATTCACTCCCTGTGAAGAGAAAGGACCCAGGAGCCCCACTCATACCTAGTTACATAGGGGGACATCGCATAGACAGATCCTTGCTTGATTTGGGATCTAGTGTGAATTTGATGCCATACCATGTCTATGTTGAGCTGGGCTTAGGCAAGTTGAAGCCGGCACATTGCACTCTCCAGTTGGCGGATAGATCCATAAAAGTGCCTAGAGGTAGAGTGGATGATGTCTTGGTGATGATAGACAAAGAGAAAGGCACAGTGTTCCCGGCGGATTTCATTGTACTTGATATGGAGCCGGAGGATAGGAAGATTCCCATTATCTTGGGAAGGCCGTTCTTATCTACAGCTGATGCCGACATTCATGTGCGCAGTGGCACCATGACAGTCTCATTCATGGATATGAAGATTAACATCAACATGTACAAGACCACAACCCAGCGAGTCTGAGATAGGGATGTTGGACATGATCGCTTCACAAGTCCAAATGGGCATTTGAGAGAAGGACAACAGGGTGAAGATATTGATGATGACTATTGTGATCAAAGGGATGAGAGACCGAGGTTAAGTGCAAAGGAAGGATGCATGTTTTGCAAGAATGGGCACATGAGGATCCCAAATGGCTGAATTTTGAAGAACCACCAAGAAGCCTAGCTGAAGGCAAGAAACTCAGCGCTTGTGGGAGGCAACCCACCTAGGTTTGGGAATTTTTGACCCAATCTACATTTTTGATACTTTTGTTTTGTTTTTACATTTTTCCAAGAAAGCACACACACACACTTGTGTTTGATAGTTTTTGTATAGTTTTGAGATGTGCAGGTGAGAACAGAGTGAAATGAAGAAGAAATAGATGACATTTTGACAAAGAATCAATAGAATATATTTTTGAGATCAAATTTTGAGGTTTGAATGAAAATTGAGTGCCATACAACTATTACAGTGCTCAACACGGCCGTGGTACATCAACACGGCCGTGGTGATACACTCACATCCAACAAGAAAATGATCAGAAAATTGAAAAAATTGACTAAGTTTGGAACCAAGGCACCACGGCCGTGCAGGGCAGCACGGCCGTGGTAACTGAAGCCACCACGTCCGTGCCGCGCAGCACGGCCGTGCCGCAGCCCGACTCCAGCAACTTAAACCCCATTTTTGCAAAATCTCTATTCACTTGCTCATTTCTCTGAAGAACAGAACGGTCGTTCCCCGCGCCCTAGCGCCCGTGCAGCACTCCGCCCACCCTCTCCAGCCATCGAATCCCTACCAAATCACCCCCAAACCATTCCCAATCACATCCCTACCATTTCCACTACCTTAATCTCCTAATTCCACCCATTTCCATCCACAAACGCACCACTTTCTCTCCATTCCGCCCCAACAGCCCCGTTCTTCGGAGAATTCTGAAATTTTCGAATTCCACCTCCTTTTTCGAGCAAGGATGAAGAAGTTTGCAAGGAAGGCAGTGGAGAAGACCAGGGGCGTCATTGCTTATCAAAGGAAGCCAAAGAACAGTCACCCCCGGTTGACGGAGGCCGAATTGGATGCCATTGTTGATTCTACAGTTGAAGAGATCTCCGTACAGCCACAGCAAGGGGCACCATCTTCGTCACAGCCACCGCCATCTGCCTCCTGTCACTCCGTCTCATCTGAGAGACCTTCTGTCTCAACCGCGCGGCCGTCAGTTTCAGCCACACGGCCGTCCGTCTCTTCCGCGGCGCAGCCGCAACCCGAGCCGCAGTCCGAGCCTCCACGACGACCACGTCGACGCCTCGTATTACAAAATGAAGATGATACTGAGATGCCTGAGGCTGAGCCGCAACCAAGCCCGCCACAACGCCCGTTTTCACAGCCAGAGGTTACTACAGGCAGGGCAAAGGAGCCCAAGCACCCTGAATGCCTGACACGCAGAGTGTTAGCTACTAGATACGCATGCCAAGCGTCTTTGGAGGCAATGGGGTTCTATGCCTATTTTCAAGAATTGATGAAAAAAGTAGGGCTATTTGAGGTCCTAACGCTTCAGCAGGAGTCATACGTGGAGTTAACGCAGCAATTCTTCGCCACGCTAGAGAAAACAACCCATGAGGGTGAGAATGCAATCAAAGTGATGATCGGGGATAAGAGGTGGAAGATCACCTCAACGATGCTGAATCAGATTTTTGCACCAAGTGAAGAGATGGCAGCCCTCCTGGATGGAGGAAAGACAGAAAATGATGCCATCTCTACATACCCAGCAATGTGGAAATGTTTCACAGGCCAAAGCACTTTTGTAGCGGGGAAGTCAAAGACCAGTGGTATTCATAGCCCATTTCTTCGCTATGTTCAGAAGGTGTTAGCAAACACCATATTTGGCAGATATGAAAATCAAGGCAGCTGCACAAAGAAGGATCTATTTGTACTTGGCTGGGTGACAAAAGAGAGACACGTGAACCTGGGGGCATTGATTATTGATCACATGAGGACAATCCCATCCAAGAGCACAAATCCTTTTATGATGGGAGGGATTGTAACATCTATTGCCACTGCCTTGGGGCATGACATGACAGGATACACAAAGGCAGAAGGTGGCAAGCTGGTTGATTTGCACTACTTAGCTCGCTCATCCATGATCACAGTTACAGAGCAGAGAATCATTTACCAAATCAACCCACCCTACCCAGGAGTCACATTGGAGTTGCCTTACCATACTCCTCCCCTCATGGCACAATTTGGACCATCGCCAGATTTTCTGGAAAAGTTGAGGAGGTACGAGGAGGAGAATCCGAGAGGAGAGGCAATCCCTGAGGTGAGGTTTGCGGGAGGCTTAGGAGAGCCTTCACAGGCGGCAGAGCAGAGGCGGACGGCAGAGGAGAGAGCGGCAAGACGGGTGAGGCACAGAGAAGAAAGAATGGGAGCGTCAGAGCCACATCAGCCGTCAGTGAATGCATATGACATGAGTACCATCCATGCACAGCTGGAGGGCATTCAGGCGACGCAGGATAGAATTTTACAGGCACAGGAGGGCTTTCAGAGGACACAGGATGCCATGTGGTTGGACCACCAGCATATGCATTACAAGGTCAACCACCTTTATCAGTTTCACAATGCCCAGGCCCAGAGGAACCCACAGTGGGGTGAGGACTGGTGGAGTTCTTTACCAGCTTTTCAGGACAGCTATCCGCCTCCACAGTCAGACTACTGGGGCGCCTACTACAGGCAGGGAGGAGCACCTCCACCACCTCCGCAGTGATCATCTACCCTATCACCCTAGACTTTAGTGTCATGCTGAGGAAAGCACGATTCAAAAGTTTGGGGTGGTAGGGCGGTATGCCCTCATTCTTCTTTCACTCATTTTTGCATCTCATCTGCTATTTTACTTTTTTTTTGTTGTTTTTCATTTCTTTTGCTTGTCCTGTTATCTAGTCTAGAATTTTACTGCTTTGCATACCTGCATTCCATGTAGTTTACCTTATTGTCATTTTTTTTGCGTAATTTTCAAAAATTTTGCTCTTTTGCCATGCATTGCATATCATGTAGATTTTTGGTAATTTTTGCATGTTTTAGTTAGGATTTGCTTGTTTACTGCTTTAAGTTCAATAATTTAGGCTTAAGATGTGATTGAAGGCAACTTGGCACCATTTTGGCCAATTTTGCCCAAATTTGAGATTTCTTGTCTAAAAAGTGTGTTTTGACCCAATCTCTACTGTTTTGAATTAAAATGTTGACCTTTGACAAATGCAAGTGAATCACCAGTGTTTGTTGCTAAGTGGTATCAATGTTTGACTTTTTACATGTGCATCACCTCTCTTGTGATTGTGATTGATTGGTTGAATTGTGAAAATGAGCAAGCTTTGAACGCTTAGTGTTTGTAGAATCACTTGTTTGATATATCAATTTCATCTTGTTCATTCATGTGGTGTGATATCTAGGATGAAGTGTTGGATTAATTCTCATGCAGGACGTCTTATGTGGAGAATCATACCAATGACCCCTCTTTGACCCAACTATTCTTCCACCATCTTCATACCCCTCCGCCTCATAAAAAGATGCCCTAGTGCACATAATCAGCCTTGGCCACCTCCAAAAGTTTGGGGTGGCCATATCTTTATCTCCCCGCTTCACTCTATCCACCATATGCCCTATCTACACCAAGGGCAAGAAAAAGAAAAGAAAAGAAAAAGAAAAGCAAAATAAAATAAAAAGATGCTCCTGTTTAAGAGCATTCAAATAAAGAAAAGATGAGTGTGTAAAAACACTCCAAAAATCTTACCGCAACCCTCTCTTCCACTTTCATACCTATTGAGCTAGGAAACATCAAACTTAGCTCATTTTACCCTTTTCCGCAGCCACGTGGGTCATTTGGTGTGATTTGAAATATAAGATTGAATGCATAAATATGAAACAACACTCCTAGTCATTCTTGATTAACACCACCATGAAACGGTTTACCCGGATCTTAATGGAAGAAATATGGATAACTTGTGTTTTCTATGCGCTATATTCGAAGTTCATATGCTTTGTGCTTTTTCATGATTGGATTGTGAAAGAAGGAGAGGAGAGAGGTGAGATGCATGTACTTAGTCATCTTTGATCCCATTCAGCAACAATCGTCTTTTATATTGCATTTGTCATTTCTTTTTGTGAAAGTTTGTAGAGAGATTGAGTTGGAGCATACTTGAGGACAAGTATGTTTCAAGTTTGGGGTGGTGATGCAGCCCTATTTTAGGGCTTCATCTTGTGTTATTTTGCTCTTCAATCACATCTACACCTGTTAAATTGCATGTCATTACCCCTAATATGCTTATTTGTATAAAATGCACTTATGGACATCATTTGCGTGTTTTTCAGGCATTTGGACCACACTTGATGGAAGAGAGAGAGAAGGAGTGATCCTAGGGTTCCTCTGCCCTTGGAGAGACCCAAAGTGAATTCCAAGGCTCCCTCAACCTACCCTTAGAGGCCAAAGATCATTTGAAGCAAAGATGTCCAAGAAAATCCAAAGATCCAAGTCAAGGTGCTGCCCCAGGACCCAGCACGGCCGTGGTATCACAGAACGGCCGTGCTAGATGACTTAGAAATTAACAGGCTCACATCCTAGAGAAGTAGAGCACACCACGGCCGTGCACAGCACCACGGCCGTGTAATGGGCAGCCACCATGGCCGTGCTCCACAAAACGGCCGTGGCACAGCAAAGCAAAACGGCCGTGCAGCAGCACCACGACCACCCTCACCAAGCCCAGCACGGCCGTGCCATGCACCACGGCCGTGGCACACCACCATCACCACGGCCGTGTTGACCCACCACGGCCGTGGCCGTTTTGACCTGACATTGTGCAATTTATTTCCCACGACCGTGCCCCAGACACCACGGCCGTGGCCTACCCCGCCCACCACGGCCGTGGTACCTCACCACGGCCGTGCTACTCACAAGATCCAGCCACTTTTCCACTGCTTTCCCCATTTTACCCCTAACTTAACCTAGTGCTTCCCCCACACCTATATATACCTAGGTGGCCGCTGGGGCACGAGGTTAGCTACCTTCTACCCCCTCCTATCTCCCCAAATCGCCATCCACTCCATTCCACTCCATTTCCACCTCAAATCCACCCCATTCCACCATTTTCACCACCAAATCACTAGTTTACACTAGTTCCTACCCATAATCCCCTTCATTCTTCACCCTTGCACCTTGGAGGAGGGAGGAGGACAACCTGCTGCTGCTGGAGAGAGGAGTGACAGCCACTACTTCGAGCTCCATGGCCACCTCTATCTTCTTCTCCTTTCTTTTTGTATTTTGTTCTGTTATGAGTAGCTAGGCCCCTTGGGTGGGCTGTTTGGGGGATTTTATGTTACTTTGATACCATGTTGGGGGAAAATGACATGTAAACTTTGTAATTCCATTTGATAATGATTATGTTCTTTTTATGTCTCACTCTCCATTAATTGCTTGTTGGTTTGTGTGTGAAATCACTTAGGAATTTAGGCAAATTGCTTATATGTGTGAATTTTGGGATTTGCCCCTAGGTCCAATTCTTGGATCCCTAGGTTGCCTCCCATCTTCCTACATCCTAATCAATCTCCCTAAACCTAAGTGAGAGATCTAAGTAGCTAGATTGGATAATTCTAGTGCAATTAGCATGGAGCCTTCTCAAGGCTAGAATGTGGGGGAATTGGGGCCCAAAACCCTAATTTCACCCCCCATTACTACCCTCGGCCCCTAATTGCCCTAGGAATGTCTAATGTAGAAACCTAGACTTGATTAGACTCTAATTGGATTAAACCTAATCCCTAACCCAATTGAGCCTCGTAAGGGTAGTAGGGGGTGTTAGGGACTAGTTCCCCTATACACAACCTAGCATATCCATGGCCAGTTAGTAGCTTAGGTTAATTCATTAGACTCTAACTTGTTGTTTGGTTTGGATAATCTAAATGGAATCATAATGTTCACATGTCACCCCCCAACTTAAGTGATAAGTTCATACCCCTAAACAGCCCACACATCTCTTTACTGCTTAAAACCCTAGTTTTGTGCTTGCTTAGCTTAGTTAGCTCTTTTCCTTGATTAGTTAGCTTCTTGCCTTGCTTTCGTCCTGTTCATGCTAGTGTAGTTCCTTAATTGCTCTTTTGCTTTTCTCTTGCTTGCCTTAGTGTAATTTGCACTTTCATATCTAGTTTAGTCCTTTCTTGCCTGCTTAGTCTTAATCTAGCCTAGGGTTAACTTAGATTTCATTCTTGCCTTTAAATTGCTTGTTTGTCCATAGTAGTCAACAATCAAAACCCACCTTTAAACCCTTAACCCTAGTCTCCGCAGTAGGAACCTAGCTAAACTAACCTAGCTCTAGTGCCCCCTCTTTTTCCTGTGGATCGACCCTATACTTGCCGCTTACCTATACTACGACACGACCCTGTGCGCTTGTGGGTGTAGTGTTTTAGTAGACGTAGGTAGCTATTTTAGGTTTATAAATTTTGAAAGCAAACCCCCATCCATCGTGCATTCCGACCTCGTGGGGCGCATCTATTCTATCGAGTAGTGTGTTAGCACCACTAGCGGAGACGCACCACCAAGGAATGCCCATTAGTAGTGATCCACTCCCAGGTATCCTTCTTTTTGTACCTGTCACACCCACCTTTAATATGCCATAGGAGCATGGACATATCAAAGGTTTTTGTTTGCCCTGGTACGCCTGCTCGGCTCCTTCCTCTAGTCCTTCTTCTTCACCTTTGTTTCCTTCTGTTCTTTTGTTGCTCCATCTTCTTTGTTAGATTTAGAAAGAGCTTCAAGGTTGTTTGTTTTATCTAGTATGGTGCTCAATCT